>CM035794.1:19064944-19444944 GCA_020466265.1 Siphamia tubifer | reverse complement strand
TGGCAATGGTTCTTGTGAATCTGTAAAATATTGTTTGCAAAGTTAAAGTACTGACAAAACATTATAAAGTATTACATGTACATCTGTACAAACAAGGAACAGACTAGGAAGCAAAGAAAAGAGCAAAGATAACCTTAACATTATCAAGTAAATACAAATTATTTCCATTTAATCAGTGAAGTATGAGTATGTTTAAGTCTTACCAGGTTGTGGTACTGCTAACTCTCTACCTGTAAAATAATGTTTGCAGAGTTAAAGTACTTACAAAAACTGGAAAATGGTAAAGTAATGAATCAATACCATTATTTTTCAATGTATTTTTACCTGGACCATAACAGAACCTCATACACTCTCTATAGGTTTCAAAGTTGTTGCCGTTTCCTGCACACCCTCTAAATGTAAACTGTACACATTCCATCCTGAACTGGTTGTAGAAGAACCTTGTAAGGTCCATGGCACATCGACCTGGGTCTGGTGGTTGGTAACAATTACGTTCATAACCTGAAATAAAAAACAAATGAAAGAAAACTGTTGGTTAAACAAGTGTTCATGAATAATTGTCCTAGTCCATTGACTTGATCTGAAGAAAGAAAGAAAGAAAGAAAGAAAGAAAGAAAGAAAGAAAGAAAGAAACAAAGAAACAAAGAAACAAAGAAACAAAGAAAAAGAAACTCACAAACAACAAGGAAAAGAGCAAAGAAGGTAACATTAATGCACAAGTAAATATAAATTATTTCCATTTCATCAGCAAAGTATGTTTAACTCTTACTTGGTCGTTCTGGCGGTGATTTTTGTGAATCTGTAAAATATTGTTTGCAGAGTTAAAGTACTGACAAAACATTATAAAGTATTACAAGTACCTCTGTAAATATATTAGCACATTTATTAAGCATGTATTTGTAGTCGTCCTATCATAGTCCAATCATTGTCCAAAGTGGTAAAATAATGAATCAATACCATTGTTTTTGTATTTATTTTTACCTGGACTGCCACAAGTCTGCATACACTCTTTTTCAGTTAAAAAGCTGTTGTCATTTCCTTCACATCCTCCATAATTAAATGTCTCACACCGCTTTGAGGCAGTGTTGTAGAAGAACATTTCAATGTTGTGGTCACATGGACCTGGATCTGCCTTTTGCTGACAAATATCTGTAGAAATTTAAATGAACACAAAACGAAGAAAACTGTTGGTTAAATAGTTCAGGAATAATTTTCACAGTGTATTGATTTGATCTGAACGATAGTAATAAACAAACAAAGAATTAAAGAAAGAAAGGAACAAATAATTAAAAAAACAAACAAAAACAAGGAACAAACAGAGTGATTTATATTTCATTTCTCACCTTCAGATTTACATGTCTGCATACACTTTGACATGGATGGAAAATTGTTCATGTTGCCTTGACAACCTCCAAAGATGAACAAGTCACAAGTCCTCTTTTGTTCGTCATAATAATAACGTGGTGTATGATGTGAACATGGACCTGGTTTTGGTGGCTGATTACAAATGTCTGTAGAATGGGACAGACATACAGCATGAAGCACAGAAAAGAACAGAAGCGTCATTATTTGTTAATGTACAAAACAATAAACACACCACATAATTATATTTAAAGTTAAATAAGATAAACTCTTACACTGTTTACTGAGCTCAAGTGTTTCAGCCCTCTGTCACAGCCACAGACACAAAAACAAACCATGTATTAAATACTACAAGTATGGAATAGTCTTAAAGATGCATCAAAATAAAGTATAAAAGTGAAATATAACATTTTATACCATTGTATTCTTATCAAATCTGAGTACAGAATGATAATGTTGATGTAAAGAAATCATTTTTGACTGAAAAAAGGAAAGGGAAGAAGGGAAGGACTCACCAGGTCAGCAACATCTGCAATTGTTCCTTGTAGACTCCAGGTCCATAACAGAACCACACAGGAAACTAGAGTCACCAGTTTCCTCATCCTAACAGTGGCTCCCTCGCACTGTCTCTGATGCAATGGATGTTCAATTTAAGGCTCTTATATTCAACACAGTATTGGCACTGACCTGTTATGGTGCTTGGTTTGCCACCTTAGGCCAATACACACAGTTAAAGTAAATAAAGAAAACAAACTCCTATAATATTTAACTTTGATACAAAGTTCAATTTTAACAAATCAGTCATGGTCACGAGCAGGGGGCCATCCATCCCATACATTTGGAGATCTATAATCAAGCTCCAGAAAACAGGAATAAATAGCAGCAAATAACATTTACTGATATAAGTTAAATATCTGTTGATCCACTAATCCTATCAATACAGAAATAATATGTAACAATTGGTGTGAAACAGCTTGTCATCTTTTCATGGTCATATAATTTGACCAGTAGTCTAGAAAATGCACTGTGACACAAGTGACATGTCAGACTGACATATCAGTAATATTTGCTCACACTGTTACAATATTATCAGGACCTGATCAGGGGCAGTTTGTAGGTATTACTGGTCAAACTAGCAACTGTATGAATGTTAGACGCATTCAACATGAGGAAAACACCTCGATGTACCAATTCTTATTTATTTATCTTATATTTATACGTAGTTGGACTTTTAAACTGTTTTTTTGCCCTGGTTTTAAACTCCAACCTCAAGGGTTTATTAACATTTCTTTTAGCCCTGATTTTTTTCATGATTATTGTTTGACTCTATGTAATGTTTTTTTTTATTAATGTTTGTCCTCATTTGTGGAACCAAGGGGATTTTAATTATGTATAAACAGCTAATTCTAGTTCATCAGTTTGCTGAAGAACATAGAGATTGGACAGTTCCAGGATTCATCAAGTTCAAGCTGTCAAACAGTGTTTGCACAGAGCATTAGGCATTATTTTCACAGATGGAGTGGCAACCACAAATTCCAGACCTGAACCCTATTGACAATATTTGGGATGGAGGGGTGTTTTTCCGCCCCGAAGGGAAATATTTTTCGATAGTCACGTGTGGGCAATACATTATCCTGCTTATTCTATGGGTTATTACAGCTCATTACTGCTACTACTCTAACAGATTGGATAAAATAGCCATTACAATATAGCAGGTGTTAATGGTGCAACAGGCGTTTATTGAAAAAAATCCGCTTGCTGAACGCTGGGAACATCCATTCAAAGTGAATGGGAGCTGTGGCAACATTCTGGCGGGCCGTAGAATAATAAATAAAATAGCAGAATTTAAAAATGTAAATGAAGGATCAGGGTTATAATAGTCTTGTATTTTTCATTATTGTTGTGTTTTAGTTAGTTCTGACTTGTTTCCCTCTAATTCAGTTAGATTGAATGTGTTTTGAGCAGGTTTGCTAGTTTCTATTAGTTATCTTTTTTTCTGAATCTTAGTTTTAGTTTAGTTTTAGTATTAGTTTTGTTTTTTCCATATCTTTTACATTCCTCACCATCCTATTCAAAGAAAAGTGAGGTGGGGATCAGCTGGGTGAGGTTGAGGTGGGTTATTGACTGAGCAGAGACACAAACATATGGACAGTATGATGTCTAAACTACCTATAGGTAGCCTAAGTGACGTGATTCTATTTCCGGTCGATTTCTGGGCAATGGGGCCTAAGTGCCATAAAAAAATTAACGCGGGTCAATGGAGGGATAAAAGTAATTTTCTGGTCCCGTTTGAAATGTGCTATGGTTTTCACATATGTTGTCTGTGAATTTTAAAGATACATTTTCACATTGAGAAAGCACTCACTTTGGACAGGCATCAAAAGTTACGTTAGGTTTTATGTGAGAGTAAGTAATGGACTACAACGTTTGTCTCACAAATATTACGTCACCACCAAGCTTCACCATCAAACTCTGAAAATGGCTGTGACTTTGGCGAGCTTCACCTCCTGCTTTCAGGACGAAGGCAAGAGCATCAAACTTGGAGAAAACCACTTTAAATCGGGGCATGTGGAAAGTGGCAGCTACTCCGGGGGAGAGATAGTTGGTCGAGTGAGAGCCAGCATGCGGGACAAGCTCTCGTCAGCCGGGAAGCGGTAGAGGGAACATGTGGAAATGGTGTTGTGATTACACCGGTAAACAAAGCACACAGGCATTTTCAAATGAAAAATAGAAAAGGCGGTATACGGTTTTGAAAAGTTTGCAGGGAAAGATTCTGCTGTGACGTCAGCTATGCAACGTCTGATATGTAGTCCAAACAGAGTCCAAATAATGACATATTTTTACACGCTAATAAATCACAAAACACGTATCAAAGAAACTCCAAACGCACATCATTGGTTATGATTTTAATTGACGTACAGCAAATGTGTGATTCAGGGCATAAAGTAAAGTGGACCAGAAAATAATTATTTTCTCCTCATCCACTCTCATGTAAATTTTTTCGGAACTTAGGCCCAGTGGACTGACAGGAAGGGGCGGAGACTTAGGCTCCCTATAGCCGGTTAGGGGGTGGTCCAGTTCCGGCCATTTTGGCCAAACATAGATAAACCAGCTAACCAGCAGTAAACTAGTTAGAAATATATAAACTACATAGAAACATATAAACCAGATAGAAACACATTGAACCCAGTACAGTAGATTATAAATCCAAATATTGTAAATAATGTAAACTACTGTAAAAAGGCAAATACTGTTTAAAACTCAAATCATATTTCCATATTCATATTCTAAGGATGTGAATATATTTTTCTGCTCTCGTAACCTACACTTTACATTAGCTGCTGTAATTGTAGAATTTCTCCTACAGTGGAATAAATAAAGTCTTATTTTATTTTAAAAAATATAGAACTACATATAAACCACTTAACCAGATATAAATATGTATAAACCAGTTAACCAGCAGTAAAACAGATATAAATATGTATAAACCAGTTCAGCGGCAGTAAACCTGATGCTTTAACAGATAATGTCACAGTTTAATTATCTACAGTAGCATAATTAGCTAACGTTGATTCATTTCAGTTAGCTGTTGCTTGTAAGCTGAAACTATGTTTAACATTATAAAAGGGTACATACCTCTATAAGTGGGTTATTCTTCTGCCTCCTCTTTTCTTTGCTTTGAAACTGTGAAGGTTACGGCTTGAAAGATATTTTTCATCCTGATAAATTCGGCTCCATTACCTAGGCTAAGCTAACACTAGGCTAAGCTAACACTAGGCTAAGCTAACACTAGGCTAAGCTAACACTAGGCTAAGCTAACACTAGGCTAAGCTAACACTAGGCTAAGCTAACACCAGGATAGGCTACATCTGTCCGCTTTGCTCTGTTTACCTAAAAGAGGACCCGACTTGAGGAAAAAAAAATAAAACTGACTTAAGTAAATCCCAGAGCTGACTTTGCTACTATGTCCCAGCTTTAGTCTGTTTGTTTCAGGTAGAGTTTAGAACAGAACATAACGGACTGTCCAGTATCATACTGTGCGACCGGCTGAAACAGCTAGAGTGAAATAAATTAATCAGTCCGACATTGACAAAGACAAAAACAAAGGGAATTTCATCCATAATATAAAAAATAAGTTTTAGTGATTTTTGTAAGCACACAATACAGTTTCACTTAGTTATATTTTTCCATTTAATTGTAGTTTTTACTTATTTCAGTTCATGAAAAATGGTTTTTAATTTTACTTTATCATTTCCTTTGTTTTCGTTAACAATTATAACTTTGATTATCACCACTAGTTAGTTTTTTTCCAATGCTTGAGGACTTCTGACAAACAAGAAGACTCCATACAGGAGACATTACTGTTTAGAATTAGAACACACAGAATATATCTGTTGGTGGGATGATATTTTTTCTAGTTACGGGTCAAATTAAGAACGAGGGAAAATTGGGTTTTAATGTACAATTTCTGCCCATATATCTGTTTTAATATGTGTTGTACTTGTATGGAGCATAGTAGCTACCCAGGTGACTTTTTTTTTTTTACAAGATCAAAAACAGAACCAGGGTTTTTGGCTTGAGATCCGGGGCATTGAAGACTCATCTTTTTCAGTTGTTACAACATTGGAGTATGCCCCACAGCATTCACCACATGCTGGAGAACAATCTAGGTCTGACTTGTTACAGGAACATCTCATTGTTGAGCCAGTTTTGCAGGAGCACGGGATGAATTCCAGTAAGGCCTTTCGTGCCACATCGCTGTCTGTCATCACTGGGCATACACCTTGACCACAACTGGACAATTTCCAACCCTAGCTCATGGGCGGCATCAGTGCCTTATTTTACCTTATGACTAATAATCAGAGTCTTTATCTGTCCTTCTCATATCCTGCCATAGACAGTGGCAGACATATTTGATTCATGCAAGATAGAAAAGATGCAATTTAAATTTAATATTTTTAATTGTCTCCCCATATTCACTAAATACACTCTAGGTGTACCTACAAAACATCTGTTTTCAGACATTTTGGCAGCCATATTGGATTTATGCAATTTAGTAAACAGAGGTGTATGAAAATAAGATTTTTTTCCAAAATGTTTCCCAGTGAAGACATTTTTAACCTCAAACCACTCGAATAACTGGTTTACATAGTACTTTACTGATATATAGATAGTACTTTATTTATCACATTATTCCCCCACGGGCGGCGCCCATGGGTCAAAGACCTGACTGGAGGATTTTTACCCTAACAAACATGTTTTTGGGTGATGGGGGAAACCGGAGCACCCGGAGGAAGCCCATCCAAACATGGGGAGAGAAACATGTAAACTCCACACAGAAAGGTCAAACCCAGAACCTTCTTGCTGTGAAGCACATGTGTAACTGCACCACTGTGTAACCCATCTCAGATGTTTTATTGGAAGTTGCAATCATGTCTATTATTAGTGATGAGAGGATAATAAAATGGCTTAGATGTGTAGATTATGGATTTATTAAAACTCTCAGTAAGATTTTAATACATTTACCTACTTTTTTTCCCCAACAGTTTTTTACAACCTGGACCAGCTAACCTTATGAGTAACCTTAGGATCCACCCTCATGGTATAATACAAAAAGGTGGAATTTTATTTAATTTTTTTATGTTTAGGTAAAGATTCATGTGTAGAAGCACTTGAGGGGTAGTATTGAATACATTTTAAATTCCTCATACCCTTTTTTAATCATGCAATATTCAGACTTACACATACTTGAGGATTGATTCTGTTCATTTGAATGTTATTTTGTTTTAATCTTATTTTGCCTGGTTTTGTTTTTATTTGTTCTTTGCATGTTCAAAATCAATTAAAACATGAATAAAAATGAAGGAATAAATTAGAAAATGAAAACAATACATGGAAACATTGACTTCACTGGGAGAGAATTTTTTTTTTTTAAATATTGGCCCATAACCTTTATTTTACAACGGGGAAAATTAACTGTAATTTGAAAATGACTAAACCAATTATTGTAAAATATCTGACATTATATTTATATTTCTAATAATTTCCCAACATCAACTTAGTAGCATATTTAGTCCACCAAGGAACAGCAGAGTTATGTTTTTGCCAGTGTTTGTCTGACTGACTGATAGCAAAATAACTCAAAATGTTATGTATGGAAGTGGCTGAAATTTTCAGGAAATGGTGATACTGGCACAAGGAACAAATGCAAAATTTGGTGATGATCAGTGGAGGTATGGGGGGGGGGGGGGGTTCTGCCTTGGTGAAGTCTGTGCTCTGAGTGGATAGAGTGTTCGAAATGGATCTTTCAATGTCAACTCACACAGGAGGTTCTGTGGATTAGAGTTAACAGGAAATGACCAAAATATAATCAATAAATTACTTCAATATGTTTAATCCATCTTAATTACTGAAGGTTTTTTTTTTCATCAAAGTAATGTACAATATTAAACCTTTGGAGAATTTTATGAAACTTTCAGGACAATTTCCATCAATTTAAGTGAAACGTGCTTTAAGAAATATATTTTACGTTCTGATGGGGGGAAAAAACAAGTCACAAACAGAATTTTAAGATGTTTTAATTTCTGTTACACTGTCTCATCCATTCCAGTACAATATCTTTGTATGTCATTCAGTTGCATTCAGTGGAGAAGCCATCTCACTCTATGTGCCTTTAGAACAAAGAGGCTTAGTTGATGAGGAGGGTTGTCTCAATTGAACAGGATTATCACTGAAAAAAAAAAGGAATGAGTATATGAACACGTGTATATTTTGGTTTGTTTGTTGCATCTGTGAATAAACACGTTGATTTAAAAGGAAAGTATGATGACAGCATTTACAGTAATGTGGTTCCACACATTAGAATGATCATTATAAATGCAGTCTATATCACACCTCTATCAACAAAGTGCAGTACAATTTGAGGTTGAATAATACATTTTTGGAATTTAACATTACCGGTTACAAAGCTGCATACACTGGGAAAGCATCAAAAAGTTGTTCTCATTTCCACCACATCCTCCATAAATAAACTCCCTACAGATTTTCCCTTCGTGGTCATAGAAGTAGCATCGATAATTGTATGAACATGTGCCTCTGTCTGACGGCTGCGTGCAAACCACTTTATTGAGACAGAGATAAACCAATAAAACAGAGATGAAGACAATCATTAACTAAGAATGACTTAATCTGTTTATGGTTTAAAGTGAAAAGAGAAAAGAATAAAACACCCATAAAATAATAATAGAATTAATCATTTCTCACCTTGGGGTTGGCATACTTGCATACAACTTGTGTGGGTCCAGAAATGGTTCAGGTTGCCAAAAAAATCTCCAAAATCAAAAGTCTTGCAGCTCTCTGAGAAACGGTCATAATAATAATGTTGTACCCATTTGTTACAAGGACCTGGGTCTGCTGGCAAATTACAAACCTCTAAAGATAAACAAGATAAAGAACCATAACCACCAATATTTGTCACTACATGTAAATATATTCTAAAATCCAATTAACCAAAAATGTCTTACCTGTCAGAGTAATAGGACGTTGAGCTGGAAAGAAGTATTTGCAGAGTTAGTATTATTTGTAAATATGTACCCACTCCAGTAACACTCATTATGTTCCACTACTACATTCAGTTATATAATCTAGTACTATGTAGAGTAGAATAAAGTGAAGTTACTGTAATATAATGTGCAATAATCTGTTGACATTCAGTCATTTCTCATCATCTTCTATGTTAATTTATTTATTATCATTATCTACACATTGCTCTATGTTCAAATGTCCAATCACTGTTGATCTTATGGACAGCAGTTTCATTAATCATACTATGTATAACAGTGGTCCCCAACCTTTTTATTACTGCGTTTGACAATTTTACCACAGAGAGGTACTTGAGTTGTACTTGAAATCCAGTACAACTCCTGGTTTTCTCTGTTAAAAGCTTTCCTATTCTTGGAAGTTGTAGGCTGTTCTTCTGTCTCTTCAGTGTGCCTTTTCCTCTTCAAAAAGACACTTTCCAAAGACATCAGGGTTTTTTATTTTCAAAATAAAAGATTTTTTAGACTTGTACCGCGGTCCGGGGATTGGGGACCAATGATGTATAAGGATCCTTGAATTGAATGTAAAACAGTTGTTTCTGCTACAGATTCTGAACATGTGGTATCCCATTTCAAGTAGGAGTTTGGGGAAGAAAATACTGAATAGGTTTGTTTTTTGTTTTTTTTCCCATAATTCACTTCTCACCTGCAACTTGACATGCATTCGTACACTCCTCCTGAGTCTCAAAATTGTTCTTGTTGCCTTGACACCCGCCAAAGGTAAAGGCTTGACAGCTGCTTGAATCAGGGTCGTAGAAGTATCGAGAGAAACTTCCAATACATGGGCCACTGTCTTGTGGTAGATGGCAAAATAGAGATATAGAGATATGGAAACAGAAAAAGGTTTTATGCATTAGGTTTATGTCTGTAAATGTGTATCTAATGTAAAAAGAAATGTTCATTATGATCATGAGCAAACTGATAAAAAATATCAGATAAATATTTAGCATTTCACTTCTCACCCATAGGTTGACATGTCTGTAAACATTGTCTCTTGGTTGAGAATCTGTTCTGGTTGCCGTCACATCCACCATAAACAAACTCGTCACAACTCCTTGAGTTGGTGTTGTAGAAGAACCTCTTCAAGTAGAAATGGCAAGGACCAGGATTTGCTGGTCCATTACAATTCGCTACAAAAAGACAAACAGGCAGGAATTAACACAGAAAAGATGATAACCTTTACCTGCTCCTACTAAACTATTTGTTCGGTCAACTGTTGTGATGTGTAAATCTGTAAACTGCAGTGTTTGAAATGTTTCTGTACATTTAGAAATATGGTAAATATTATACACCAGTAGGTACCAGTGATGCGCGGGCTGACCCGAAGTGAGCAGTTATGGGTCATTGAAAAATATTTTTAATGACATTCAGGTTGCGGTCAGTCGGGTCGTTTGTCGTTTGAGATAAACATTAACATAACCTGGTAAATACGCTTTATTAACGGAATTTCCATGAAGGTGACGTACAACGTCGGTCGGAAGTATCCTACAGTATGGAGGGAGCAAGTGAGAAAGTCAAGTTAGGAGAGTAGAAGCTCATATACAAACCAAAAAAGTAAGGTTTTGGACACATTCACTGAGGTTTTTAGAGATGATGAGCGGCTCCCAGTGTTTTCTTTACCATGGAAATGGTTCAAATGGTTCTTTGAGTGTTACAGGTTGCCGATTTAGATTTAGTGAGCAAGAAATGACATTGGATTTTAACACGAAAATAAATGCAGGTATGTGAGTAAGGTCATTTGATGTTCATAAAGACCATTGAATAATCTTTAAAACTGCGGGGTCCATAAGCAGGTGGGGTTCGTCCTTTTCAATTATATTTCTTGGGGTCCGAGTTGCGAGCAGGCTAGTTAAAAAAGCGGTTGGTTGCAGGTTGTTCATACATCGACCCCCCATCACTGGTGGATGCCCAAAGCGCTTTACAATTCAGTAGGCGGCTGTTGCCGATGCACTGGTGCTGCCTGACCCTACTGGGAGCACTGGTGCTGCCTGACCCTACTGGGAGCAAGTTAGGGTTCAGTGTTTTGCCCAAGCACACTTTGACACATGAACAGCCAGAGGTGGGAAGCAAACTACCAACCTCTTGATCATTGGACGACCCGCTCTACCAAGTAAAACACAGCTGCCCACTATGGCGGCTGTGGCTCAGTCAATATGGTCATAAACATGGAGAAACCCTGTTTATTTTTGCAAAATGCAAAAACAAAATAGTAAAATACCTACCACCTGTCTCTTACCTTTATCAGAAGAAAGAAAAATTGATCGCCACAAAAAAGATCAATGTGCACCTTAGCTTATGAAGCTCCATAAAGCCACCAATTACAAAACTATCTACTGGATCAAATTAAATACAGGAAAATACATGATTGTCACAAAAAATACAGAAGATATATAATTGTTGATAAGTCAATTAATAAAGGTTTTAAAATTAAATGAAATTAATTTGGAAACTGACACAAAACTAACAGTAGGTCTTTATGGGTTAAGTCTGTTCTCTATGGTCCATCATGTACCTGACTTCTGCTGATCTTTTATTCCTTATTATTTATCATCCATTACTTCCTCTACAATAACATATGAATATAATACATTATTATAACCCCTGCTGTTTACATTTTACTTTGCTCTGGATAGACTGTGTATATACTGTTTATTTATTTTCTATTTTGATCATTTTTTTGTCCTGCTGTTCATGCCTTAAATTGCCCCCTGGAGGACAAATAAGGAGTTCTGAAACTGGAGTAAAAATCAAAATTAAAAAACTTAATAAAGTACTGCTTAATCCTAGTTAAGTAGTATCTGACAGTGACATATTTAAATGTCATCACTCACCTTCATGTTGACATCTTGACATACAGCTCGCCTTGTCCTTAAAATTGTTTGAGTTGCCTTGACAGCCTCCATAGATAAAACGGTGGCAGCTCTGTGTGGTGGAGTTGTAGAAGTAACGATCCTGATAACTCTGACATGGACCTGGGTCTGATGGTTGATAACAAGTCTCTACAGGAACAGAATGACAGTGTGTTAAACACAGAAAACAGCTACTGCACATCTATATTCAATTTCAATTCAATTCACTTTTATTAATACAGCCCCAAATCACAACAATGTCATCTCACAGGGCTTTACAGGGTTGATTGGAAAGAACAATCAATCACAGAAATAGAAGTCCCACATTCCACCTGTATGTAAACATGATATGGGATGCAGGTTACAAAGTTAACTTACCATCCCCTTCCAACAGAGATGTAGATCCAGAACCAGCAGCAGATGCAGGGCTGCCTTCAAAATCTTTTTCAGAAACAAGATCAGGGACATTAAAAACAATATTCCTCCACCCTCTGGCTGACCAACACAAATTGACCCCCTCTCTAAACTTGGTTCTTTTTCAGTCCTATGACTCTACAGGACATCTCTGCACTGTTAATGAAAAGACCCTCCTCAAGCTCTGTAGAGATCCTGCCCCCAAAGATGGTGGCTGATGTTTTTGACACAATTGGGCCATGGGTCACTAAGGTCTG
Source organism: Siphamia tubifer (assembly GCA_020466265.1). NCBI lineage: Eukaryota > Metazoa > Chordata > Actinopteri > Kurtiformes > Apogonidae > Siphamia > Siphamia tubifer. The sequence continues at coordinate 19,432,464 of CM035794.1, read as the reverse complement.
GAACTAATCGCTTTTGACTCGTCTGTTCTCTAGCTCCTTCAAAAAGGCCATAATTTTAAAAAGACCACCCTTGACACCACTGTTACTGCAGGTTAACTACACTGTAAATCCATCAACACCAACAGACTGGACAAAATCCTGAGGAAAGTTGGCTCTAGAAACTTAAGACCCACATGGACAACCCTCTCCACCACACATTGGAAACATAAGAGCAGTTTATTCAACAGACCATTACAGCTCTGCTGTTGGATAAACAGATTCAGGATATCCTTCTTTCCACAAGCCACCACACTGTACAATAAAAAAATAATCACATTTCATTTCTGTTTTTCACTATGCACTTTGATTTGATTTTGATTTGAATGCTTTATTTCGAACATGTGCAGAATGCAACAATAATCAATACAACAACAACAACAATAATAATAATAATAATAATAATAATAATAATAATAATAATAATAATAATAATAATAATAATAACATGTCTGAAAAGGGGGTGGCACGGTGGTGCAGTGGTTAGCACTCGTGCCTCACAGCAAGAAGGACCCTGGTTCGAATCCTGTACCAGACCTTTCTGTGTGGAGTTTGCATGTCCTCCCCGTGTCCGCATGGGTTTTCGCTGGGCACTCAGGTTTCCTCCCACCATCCAAAGACATGCACTGATAGGTTAATTGGTTAATCTAAAATTGGCCATAGGTGTGAATGTGAGAGTGATTGTTTGTCTATGTATGTCAGCCCTGAGATGAACTGGAGACTCATACAGGGTGTACCCCGCCTTCGCCCATTGTAGCTGGATTAGGCCCCCAGTGACCCCCGCGACCCTAGTGAGGATAAAGCAGGTTCAGATAATGAATGTCTCCCCTTCTTCACTTCCCCAATAACCTGAATTCATCTTATAGCAATAGAGTGCACAGTACAAAAATGTAATAATAAAATTAATAACAATAATAATAATAAATAAATATTTAAATAACTGTAAATAACAAAAATATTGTAATTACATTCCTTAATACTTTACATTGCACTATTCAGTTATCTGTATGTTCACTTTAATATGACATTACACCTTATCTTGTTTTGCACATCACTGTTTTTTACTTATATGTTGAATGCTTGTGATGAATTCTGAATCTGGTGTCATGTTTATGACCGTTTCTGTCATTGTTGGTGTTTTGGGCTCTTTATTTTCACCCCCTAAGGGCAGATTACATTCTTTATCTGGTGATGAGGAAATATATAAATGACTCTCTGGCCTCAGGTCTCATCTGTAGATCTTCGTCACCTGTAGGAGCTGGGTCCTTTTTTGTGGATAAAAAAGATAAGTGCTCATGAGTTGCATAACGCAGACAGATTCGCACCAGACAAACACACAGATTGCTTATTTATACCCTTCTGACAGCTGAGACAAATGATGTGAAAATTAATGGAGGTGGTGAAAACACCGGTGACAGGAAGTAAAGCAGGAAAGATGTACATGAAACCAAATAACAAAATAAAGAGCTCAAAACACCAACAACGACAGAAACGGTAGAAAGACATACAAAAACTAGACATAAACATGACAATAGATGCAGGATTCATGACAATGCTGCTGTTGTTATGAAGCAATTTCCTAATTGGGGGATCAATAAAGTACTTCTATTCTATCCTATGAATCATAGGCCAATATCTACACACCCACAAAATCCTCAAGAAGGCAGTGTCCAAACATCTGTCAGATTTTCTGGACACACACCAGATTCATAAGACTTTTCACTCTATATTATGACATCAAATTGGTTTCTTCAAAACAAAACCTCATCACAAGTTATTCTGACATTATGTCTTATACTCTTCATGTGACTGGTCAACTGATAGTTTGGGAAATTACTTCTGTTTTTGGACAAGAAACAGCCACACTAAAAACACAAATCACCTCTGTTTTACTTTTTATCACTTTGTCATTTTGTTTGACTTGAAAAAAATTGTTCCTCATCTCATGACTTTCTGAAGCTTTGGTTGAAATCTCCACAATGTTAAAGCAACTCTCTTCTCCCTCTAGTGGTCACATGCATCCTTGACCCATTGGCATGAATACACTCAGTTGATATCCCTATAATCCAGTTCATTGACATCTCGGGCAGAACATCATAGCTCTGTATTCTAACCATGACACTTGATATTTGATTTCTTGAAATAATAATAATAATTTTATTTAAAGGCGCCTTTCTGACACTCAAGGTCACCGTACACATCACTTTAAAAACAGCATAAAACATTTCAAACACACATATAAAACAAAAAAGTAAGAATAAGAATAAATAAGGAAAAGTAATAGAGACAGAGACATGGATGTTATGGTGGATAGCCAGTTGTGAACAGATGTGTTTTGAGTCTTGATTTAAAATGGATGAAAGTCTATGTTTCGGAGGTCGGGAGGTAATGAGTTCCAGAGTCGGAGAGCATAGCGGCAGAATGCTCTGCTCCTAATGGTGTTGATTATTTAATTTAAACCACACAGACAGTTTTCAACATTTTTATTCTTTTTCAGGTCTTCATGGTGCCAATTAGGGGCAGTAAAACATTAATAATTGTCTTGCATTTCATGTCTCACCTGAACTCGGCCAGAGAGTCAAACCTATTCTGGTTGCCATCTCAACCTCCATAAGCAAAGGATTCACAAACCCTTGTAAAGGGGTTGTAGAAAAAACTTATATGTCCACGACATGGGCCTGCATCTGGTGGGAGAAAACACATTTCTACAAAGAACAGAGCACAGAAGTTAATATTAAACATTAAATAGCATTAAATGCAAATGATTTTGATTTAATTAGCAAAGTATGTTTAACTCTTACTTGGTCGTTCTGGCGGTGATTTTTGTCAATCTGTAAAATATTGTTTGCAGAGTTAAAGTACGTACAAAACATTATAAAGTATTATATGTACCTCTGTAAATATATTAGCACATTTATTAAGCATGTATTTGTAGTCGTCCTATCATAGTCCAATCATTGTCCAAAGTGGTAAAATAATGAATCAATACCATTGTTTTTGTATTTATTTTTTACCTGGACTGCCACAAGTCTGCATACACTCTTTTTCAGTGAAAAAGCTTTTGTTGTTTCCTTCACATCCTCAATAAATGAATGTCTCACACCGCTTTGAGGCAGCGCTGTAGAAGAACTTTTGAATGTTGTGGTCACATGGACCTGGATCTGCATTTTGCTGACAAATATCTGTAGAAATTTAAATGAACACAAAAGAAAGAAAACTGTTGGTTAAATAGTTCATGAATACTTTTTATAGTGTATTGATTTGATCTGAAGGAAAGAAACAAACAAAGCATTAAAGAAACAAAGAATTAAAGAAAGAAATAATTAAAGAAACAAACAAACAAAAACAAAGAAAAAACTAAGTGATTTATATTCCATTTCTCACCTTCAGATTTACATGTCTGCATACACTTTGACATGGATGGAAAATTGTTCATGTTGCCTCGACAACCTCCAAAGATGAACAAGTCACAAGTCCTCCTTTGTTCGTCATAATAATAACATGGTGTATGATGTGAACATGGACCTGGTTTTGGTGGCTGACTACAAATATCTGTAGAATGGGACAGACATACAGCATGAAGCACAGAAAAGAACAGAAGCGTCATTATTTGTTAATGTACAAAACAATAAACACACCATATAATTATATTTAAAGTTAAATAAGATAAACTCTTACACTGTTTACTGAGCTCAAGTGTTTCAGCCCTCTGAAAAAAGGAAAGGGAAGAAGGGAAGGACTCACCAGGTCAGCATAATCTGCAATTGTTCCTTGTAGACTCCAGGTCCATAACAGAACCACACAGGAAAATAGAGTCACCAGTTTCTTCATCCTAACAGTGGCCCCTTCACACTGTCTCTGATGCTACGGATGTTCAATTTAAGGATCTTATATTCAACACAGTATTTGCACTGACCACTTGCCACCTTAGGCCAATACACACAGTTAAAGTACATAAAGAAAACAAAGTCCTACAATATTTCATTTTGATATAAAGTTAAACTTTAACAAATAAGTCATGGTCACAAGCAGGGGGCCATCCATCCCATACTTTTGGAGAACCAAATGTATGAACCATACCATCATAGGGGGCTGCAGTTGTGTCGGGAATAGACACCTGAAAACTAATAAAAATCACCCCAAACTGATTAAAAGCCATAAAATGTTGGGGTTTTTTTTGCGTGCCTACAATTCCAGTAAGTTTTTTAAGCCACTGTCACCCATGGATAGAAGTCACAGAGGTAGTGCAGTTGCTTCACAGCAGCAGAACCCAGGGGGTTGATGACATCCACCCCAGGTATCTTCAGACACTAGATGCTGTAGGACTGTCATGGCTGACATGACTCTGTAACTTTGCACGTACATTGGGGTTGGTACCACTGGAGTGGAAGACTGGGGTGGTGGTCCCCTTAAAAAGGGGGACCATAGGGTGTTTTCCAACTATTGTGGGATGACACTTCTTAGCCTCCCTGGTAAGTTCTACACCAGGATACTGGAAAAGAAGGTACGATCAGTATACAAGACACAATTTTAATCATTTTAATTGGACACCACAGAGTCCAGACCTGATCCCCACTGAGGGGCTTTGGGATGTAAGGGACCACACTTTACACAGGGACCCACTCTCCCATCACCAGTACAAGATTTCTGTGAAAAAATTAATTCTCTGGATGAAAACAGACATTGCACAAGTATTATGTGACATATATGATGTCACAGTGAATCAAATCTATAGGTGACCCAATTAAATATTGTGTGTGTGACTTTTTTTGACCAGGCTGTGTATGTCCTGGATTGAACTACCTGTGTTTCCCCATTAAACAATGTGGAGATCTGTAATCAAGTTCCAGAAAACAGGAATAAATAGGAGCAAATATAACATTTACTGATATAAGTTCTGATATCTGTTGATCCACTAATCCTATCAATACATAAATAATTTGTAACAATTGGTGTAAAACAGTTTGTCTTTTCATGGTCATATAATTTCACCAGTAGTCTAGGAAATGCACTGTGACACAAGTGACATGTCAGACTGACATATCAGTAGTATTTGCTCACACTTACAATATTATCAGGACTTGATCACAGGCAGTTTGTAGGTATTACTGCTCAAACAAGCAACTGTATGAATGTTAGATGCATTCAACATGAGGAAAACACCTATGTATCGTCTCGTCTTCTGAACCCGCTTTATCCTCACCACCCCTTGCAAGTGGTGAGCCCATGGAATAACAACTCCATGTCTCTGATTCGGGCTGGACCCAGCCGGGCCCCATGGACAAAAGCCTGGCTACCATGTGCGCGCCCACGGGCTCCAGGGTGGGGCCCTGGTAACCCTCCAGGCCAAGGTCTTGGTGTTATTATTGATAAAGGGTCTTCGAACCATGCTTACTCCGGCTCTTCACCTAGGGCCCTACGACAACATCGCCCCCAGGATCACTAGGGCCCTCAAACCCCTCCAACACAATAAGGTGGCGGGGTTTGGTAGAAAGGAGCCAGTTGAGGTGTCACGGGCACCTTGTGAGGATGCCTCCCTGGGGAGGTGTTCTGGGGAGGTGTTTAAGACCTCAGGGCTGACCCAGGACATGCTGGAGGGATTATATCTCTCGGCTGGCGTAGGAACGCCTCAGGATTCCCTTAGAGGAGCTGGCTGAAGTAGCTGTGGTGAGGGAAGTCTGGGCTTCTTTGCTGGGGATGCTGCCCCCTTGACTCGGACCCGGATAAGTGGGAGACAACAACGACAAGGTTAGGTTAGGTGTGCAAACCATACCATGACCGTATGGGGGTTCCTACAAACACATGCGCACACACTGTACTTAACATACACAATACAACAAATGGATAGGTACAGCTCTGAAATTAAAAGACTATGCCCATTTTTTTTTGGTATCATATTTGTCCAAACAAGCACTGATAGGTTAATTGGTTAATTTAAATTGCCCATAGGTGTGAATGTGAGAGTGATTGTCTATATATGTTCAGCCCTGAGCCTTCACCCATTGTAGCTGGATTAGCCCCCCAGTGACTCTAGTGAAGATACAGCGGGTTCAGATGATGAGATGAGATATCTTGAATTGAGTTTTGATTTACCATACTCATTGAGTATGTTAAGACATTTATTACAGCTGTTTTACCAGTTTGAAGACAAACAGTAGAAAGTAGAAACAGCAGTATAAACTGTCCCACACACCAAGTTACTGGGGGTCCACGTAGCCCATGACCTCTCCTGGTCGCTGCACATCTCCTCCACTGTAAAAAAGGCTTACCAGCACCTGCACTTCCTGCGGGAGCTAAAGAAAGTACACCTTAGTCCAACAATCCTCAATACCTTCTACAGAGGGACCATTGGGAGTGTACTAACCAGCAGCATCTCTCTGTGGTATGAAAACAGTGGTGCCTTAGACAGGAAGACACTGAAAAGAGTGGTGAGGACAGCAGAAAAAATCATTGGGGTCACACTGTCACCAATTGAGGACCTGGCGAAGCAATGCTGCCTGTCAAGAGCAGCATTCATCATCAGGGATCCAACTCACCACTGTCGTGGAGTGTTCTCCCTCTTGCCATCAGGTAGAAGGTACTGTAGCCTACCCTGCAGAACAGTGAAGCTACAGGATAGTTGTTATCCTACAGCCATGAAACTTTTAAACAATAACCTTCACTGCTAGTTTTTATTCTTGCACAAGGCACTTTTGCATTTTATTAATATATTATATATTTATATCAGACATGGGGACTCGAGTCTGAGACTTGGACTTGAGTCTCACTTAAGTCACACAAACAAAGACTTGTGACTTGACTTTAGACTTGCCCTCAAAGACTTGAGACTTGACTTGGACTTGTGTGATATGACTCGCCATTTCATTATCATGGAATTATTTATTTTATTATTTAATTTGTTTCAGTTTTTCCAAAGTGTTGTCCGACATTATGGGAAAATCACAGGTAGAAATAACAGTTTCCCTCCCTCGATATTTGTGCAAAGATTTGTAATGCATGCATGCTGCCACAGGGTTCAAATTACAAATACATTGTGTATTTGTAATATGATCAAAATACATTGATCAAATTTAAACAAAGCTTGTGGGATGTTTCTTCACATTGCACATGCATTGTTCTGATCAATTTTGATGGTGTAATGTGAAATAACAGAGTATATAGTACAGTAAGGTCTACATGCTTTCACCACACTTAATTACTACACACTTAATCCAAAAAAATACAGCAATGCGGTATTATCTCAAATAGCATCTAATGTGAACACGTTCATTTCAGCCATTTGAGACCTGACTTAGACTTGGGATGAAAGACTTAAGACTTGACTTGGCATTACCCCTCAAAGACTTGAGACTTGACTTGGAAAAAGTGACTTGTGAACATCTCTGATTTATATATATTTATAAGTGATCCTTGCTGTCAGGCTTTTTTTAAATTAGCAATATTACTCTGTTTAGTTCATTTTATTATCATGTTTTTTTAATTACTTTTTTTTAAATATCTTAATTTATAGTGTTTTTGTGCAGACTACTTACCTACCTACCTATCTATATGAACAAATAATAAAATGTATGTTCATAATATCTCCTCAGGTCTTGCATTTCCAGCGCATCAATGAGACTCTTCTGAAGCCGTGGGTCATCATAAGGTTTGCTGCAGTCACTGTACTTTAGACCTGTTAAAAAAAAAACGTTTTTTTTTGTTATTTTAAAGCCAATTGCTGTGATTCCCATTCTTCCAGGTGTGTGAATGACCAGATATCAAATTCTTTATATTTTGGAACATAGGAAGGCCTGCATCATGAGCCATGAAGTTCTGCAGAAAATGTAATGTGCAATGTTCCAATGGTATTGCTCTAAATGTATTTTATTTCAAGGTTCACTTTGGTATTATATTTTGTTAATTTGTTGATTGATTGAGGTACAATAATGTCATCCCAAAAATCACCTAAAATTTAGCACATTTTTGTTTTAAAAACGACTACACCTGCCTAAATTACTAATGTATTGGGTATCACCATAAAGGAAATTTCATCACGTTTTGTGTGACACCCCCTAAAATGCCCTATGGCTAAATTAGGAGCAAAATGGGGCAACATGTCATGTGATTTTGACAAAAAAAAAACATTAAAACTTCATGTCTCATGAGGCAGGCGTTCCCATGGTCCAAAATCTAAATAATTTAATATCTGGTCATTCCAACGCTTGAAGAATGGGAACAACAGCAATTGGCTTTAAAATAAGAAAAAAAAATTTGAACAGGTCTACTGTGCTTGCTGTTTGTATTATTGTTATAAGCAATTGCAGGGTTGGTGATTGGTTTTATTTTTTGGGGGGGAGGGGGCTTGCACATGTTATACATTTTGCACATTTTATAGATGCCTCTTTATTTATAGGAACATTTGTGTGTGTGTGTGTGTGTGTGACTTTAACGTTGTTTGTGTTAATGTAGATTTTAAGGACACTTTGCAGATGTAAACCGTAAACATTTTCCTAATGTAATTTTGCATTTTTCACAGTTTTTTTAATTGGTCCAGCCAACTTGAGATCGTCATGGGCTGAATGTTGACTCTGAACTAAGGTGAGTTTGTCTCCCTGAGCCCTGCCCTGCCTTAATTGAATCTCAGTGATCTACATGTTGACCATAAGAGGGCGATATTACTCTAGTTAAAGATAATTCCCCTCCCTCACAAATCCTCTATCAGATATACAAACATATTCAATAAAAGACAGTAAAAGTACAGCACACCACCTGCTTCAGTCCTGTCACAGACTCTTTTATTTTTGTTCTCTGTGCTCTGCAGTTTTGTTTTTAAACAGAAGAAAATGAGTCATTCAGCGGTGCAAAAATCAGCAAATAGACATGTACGTACACTCTCATTTGCTAAGGAGCCAGGTTTCCTGCTTTTAGTTCCCAGAGTTCCCGGCTGCTGGCAGGAGAATGCTGGGAATATCCGGAGAGGAAGGGGAAGTGACATCACGGCGTTGACCTTCCGTACCAGGCCATATCACCTGGTGGTGCATGGAGGAGTGCTATCGAACAAACACACACAATCACGTGCACAGTTTACATACACACACATTCTCTGAGAAACCTCCAACACTCCACAGTGCTTTCCAGGAGAAGAGAGAGAGAGAGAGGGAGGGAGAAAGAGGGAGAAACTGAGCAAGTTCCCATGAAGAGAGAGAGAGAGGAAGTGATAAGTTCAGTTGATCTGTCTGTCTGTCGTCTCTTTATTCCTACGTTTACATAATTCATTAAAAAAACAATTGACTTTAAAGGTTCAAGGATTCATGGCACATGAGCAGGAGTAAGAGAAGAATCAATATATGTATGTACATATATTTATTTATTCATTTATTTATTCAGACAATAAAATGGGTTGAAAATGTCAGATTTAGAAATAAAGGGTTCAGTGGGATTAAATAAGAACCAGCGGAAGAGAATGTCTTTCCCTGGTAGCATGAAAACAGGTGAAAGAAAATATCAGCTAACAGCCCTGGACCAAGTGGTAGTGTTTAATAACCATGTAGTAGATTATTTGTGCATGAAGATCAAGTTTCTTCTGGGAGTTTTTAGAAATACATGGTTCTCACTGGACTATGTCATGATGACAAACATGATGACCTGATAAATCCCCTACAACAGAACAATGTAACATGAGAATTAATGCAGCCATAAATGCATGTAAAAAAAATAATTTAAAAAAACATGGGAAGGCTGTACTACATAATGACTTTTTTTCAATTTTCATACAAACAAAACTTGCCATGTTCATTAAGGTTTTGAATATAAAGCTTTTAGTTTTTCAAAATGGAGTCGTTAGTACTTTTACATAAAGTGAAGGATCCAAAAACTTATTCAACCACTGATTTGTGAACTGCCTGATTTGTTGATGCACCTTTTAAGTTGTTTTTTGATAATAAACTTTGACTCAATTAACACTGAAAAACAGAAGAGTAAAGGTTGTCCATACATTTACACTAATAAGAGATCTAACTATTTCTTCCACAGCTGACTGGGGTTGAATACAGTCAAAGGTTTCAGTCTTTCAAAGCAAAACATGGAAAAAAAATAGATATACAAACCCACATACTTGCACAAGCACAGACAGACAAAGGCATTTCTAAACAGAAAATGATGAATGGACTGAAAGACAGATATGAGAAGACAAGGAAGTGAACTTAAGAGGAGAAAGGGGAGATGACGGGGGCCAGGAAACAGGGATGAGAGAGCAGGGGTAAAGAGAGAGAAAGAAAGTTGGTTTATGTCAAATCTGGAGGGATGAGCCGGTAAGGAAGGAAAGGAGAGGAAGTGTGTGTGTGTGTCAAGGTTATTATCATTAACGAAAACTAGAATTGAATAAAAAACATTTTGTTTAGCTGAAATAAATACAAACTATAATTAAATTAAAAAGTGATAAGTAACTGAAACTGTACTGTGTCCTTACAAAGCTAACTAAATGTATAAAAATTATGTGTGAAGTTTCCTTCATTTTTATCTTTGTCAATGTCACTAACGTTGGGAGAAAGCAGCAGAGTCCTGTATGGGATTTATTTGAATATGGTGGTGAGAAAGATAAAAGATAAGAAAACAATAATAAAAAATTATGCAATTAAAAATAAACAAACAAATTAAACAATTAAAAATAATACAAAAATTAAATAAGCAAAAAGACATGAAAAAATGTAAACTCTTTCGAAAACTAAACTAAAGCTAAGCATTTAGAACAAAAAATAAGGAGAACTAGAGAAAACAAACAAATCTGCTCTAGAAACTCATTCAAATGATTAAATTACAGAAAAGAAAGTCAAAGCTTAATAAAGGTAAACTATAATGAAAAATCCTAAACTATTATAACCTTGGTGTGTGTGGTGGAAATGTCATTATACGGGATGACAAAAGAAGAAGGGATTCTCTGGTCAGCTGCTGCTGCTTCTGCCACTGTCTATTGTCCTGCCGACAGAAGACCCCCTCACACACACACACACACACACACACACACACACACGCCCCCCTTCTCTTGCTCTCATGTTGTGTTGTACATCACTTTCTTTCCTTCTTCAAGTTCAACTCTGATTACATGGCCGACCAACTGGCAGCTCACACCATTTAAAGACCCCCTCCTTAGCCCCCCCCCCCCCCCAAAAAAAAAAAACTCTCTCTCTCTCTAAATCCCAGCTGTGTCATCTGAGTGTTTTCAGTGAGTCTGGGACCTAACAGATGTTTGCTCTAAATAGTCATAATACAGAGCATTTCTAAAGATGTTAAGAGCTACAAAATGTTAGGTCATTGTTGACTAATACGTGTAACAGTTAGAAAAGTTCAAATGGATTTAGATTTAAGTTATACTGGACTTTGTGCAATGATCAAGTTTTGTTATTACTTCTAGAGTCTTACTTCTACCTGTAGTGATTGGTTGTTTTTGTTTTATTTGTTTATTAGTTTTTCTTAGCTTTTTTCTGTTAATTATGTGCACATACATATAATAATAATAATATACATACATACATATAATAAAATTATAATAATAAGAGTAATAATAATGATACATTTCCCATATTGTGAAAAACTATTCCTATTCCCAAAACATTTTCTCCATACTTAACATTTCTTACCTTATTTATCAACATTTATTATATCATCCTCTGTATTTTGCATTTTCCCCCAGTGAAAATCAGGTATGTCCTTATATCTATTTCACAGATCATGTATATGTTCATTAAATGTCAGATTAAAGTTGAGTTATTATGTACAAAACAGAATTTGAAGAAAACTGATCTCCATCTCCATCCTCTGCCACTTGTGAAAATCCATGGGTTTTGCCAGTGAAATACATTTACATGCACATGCAAGTCGAACTATTGGCAACAAAGCAGTCAGAGACAGCAGACCTCCACCAAGGCTTGATTTTTAATTCACGCGTGACGTGATCGAGCCATAGGTGTTGACCCATCTGATGTCTGAAATCGAGACGATGTGCATGCAAAAAAAAACCCTGAGATTCGATCTTGTCTGAATCCTGAGCTATTACCACTTATGTGATTTAGCTGTTGAGCTTTAGTGTGACCTTTGACCTTCATTGCTCAAAATCTGTTGGGTTCTTCCTTGACCCATTATCTATCATTCCTGAAACCCTAACCCTCAAAATCCATTCAGAACTTTTTTTGCGTAATCCTGCTGACAGACAGACAAAACAAACAGAGAAACTGACCCAAATTTAATAGCTCCTTGAGGGGAGGTAATAACTCAAAAATGTCTGTGTGTATACGCATGTGTGTGTGATGTCTTCCTCTTTTAATGCTGCATATTGGTCTTCAAAGCAGCAGTTTTTGGTTTGCCATGTTCTTAAAAATGTCTACGCACACGCTTTCGAAGGGTTCACTGAACATGTGACTCATGAATCGTGGCTGTTCTGTAGGGTACAGGAATAAAAAGTTTGTTTGGAGTATAAGGAGTTATCCGAGATGGGACATTGGTAAGAATGCCAGGTGTTTGAAGAGGAGACAAGGGCTTTAGATTATGAGTTCTTATTATAGTCTGTGGGAGACATATATATTTTCATTGTACATGTTTTTTTTCATAGCAGTCTGAAATAGAAAGGAAACGAGAAACAGAAATATAATAAGTCACTACAGAATATAAAACAATGTACACTTTCACATATTAAGTGCCTATATTACGATATTAACACAAATCGCTAATAAACAAAACAACTCAGTCCTGGAACAGACATTAAGCAGTCTCTGTCGCCCTCTAGCGGCCATAAGAGTTAGCACAACTGGAATATACACGTGGCATCTGATTCCCAATGACAAACGAAGCTTAACACGGAGTATTAACATGTCACAGCAGATCGTGCTAATTGCTAGTAATAGTAAACTTACGTTTCATCGTTGACTGCAAAGGGATGTATTGAAGTCATTCCGCAGAATATAATATTTACTTTCTAACACGGAGCATGTCAAACGCGGACATCTCCGCTTTGCCGGTTAAGCAAATGACCCGGAAACACTCAAAACAGGAAACTAATGTGTGACCGGAAGTAGAACAGATGTAAACAAATACGTCATTTTCCAAATGTAATTTCACATAGGATCAAGGACACGTTGTGGAGAACTTTGCTGTTGGAACTCATTTATTGTTTAAAAATAAAAAGAAGCCAAAAAATAGTCCCTGTCAAAAGGGCACTTTAGATGTCAATTAGCAAAGGGGAAAGAGCCAGAGCCCCTGTGGCACCCCTTCTCTGCACGCGCCTGCTAATGACTTACCTGCTGTTTCTGTGAAACCTTAATTGACACGCAAGAAAGAGAATGGAATTATTGTTCAACTCCCGGATACTAGGCGGCGATACACTCCCTTTCGTATTAGCATTTTTACCGGTTAACGCCATAGAACAAGAACAACAAACGCCGTAGATGGGGAGACTACTTCCGGTCCATGGCTGCTTAGCTCGCAAAAAAATTAATGTGAGTGAATGGAATGTAAAAGACTACAATGCATCGTGTATATGACGTCACACTCCGATCAGCTGTGGTGTGGAGTAGTTAAAACGCCCACCAACAACTATGATTTATTATGAGGTACAACATGTGTGTGATTCATGGCACATGACAAACCAGATACGATTTTAACATTTTTATTTCCCATTGAATACAAATTTTCCGATCTCAGGCCCCATGTAGTAGAAGGAGGACAACAACACCGAGCGATGTCATGGACGACAATCATGCAGCAGCTCAGTATATCTCGTGCGTACTGATAACTCTCATTTATTACAGGTACTGTAAATGTTTTCGTGCTGTGTCTCTGGTCACTTCGTCAAGGGGGCGTGTCCATGCGAGAGAGTGGCGACAGCTCCGTTTGGTAGATGCTAGATTGGAACGGAGGGGGGGGGGGGGACCAGGCACGTGCAGAGAAGGGGTGCTACAGGGGCTCTGGCTCTGATTGACATCCAAAGTGCCCTTTTGACAGGGACTGTTTTTTGGCTTCTTTGTATAAAAAAAAACAAAAAACAAATGAGTTCCAACAGCAAAGTTCTCCACAATGTGTCCTTGATCATATGTGAAATTACATTTGGAAAAAAAATTTTTTACACGTAAATACCTTATTTGTTTACGTCTGTTCTACTTCCAGTCACACATTAGTTTCCTGTTCTGAGTGTTTCCGGGTCACTTGCCTAACAGGCAAAGCGTCTGACATGGTCCGTGTTAGAAAGTAAATATTATATTCTGTGGAATTAGTTCAATACATCCCTTTGCAGTCAATGATGAAACGTAAGTTTACTATTACTAGCAATTAGCACGATCTGCCGTGACATGTTAATACTCCGTATTAAGCTTCGTTTGTCATCGCGAGTTAGATGCTACGTGTATGTTCCAGTTGTGCTAATTCTTATGGCCGCTAGAGGGCGACAGAGACTGGTTAATGTCTGTTCCAGGACTGAGTTGTTTTGTTTATTAGCGATTTGTGTTAATATCGTAATATAAGCGCTTAATATGTGAAAGTGTACATTGTTTTATATTCTGTAGTGCCTTGTTATATTTATGTTTCTTGTTTCCTTTCTATTTCAGACTGATATGAGAAAAAACATGTAGAATGAAAATATATATGTCTACCACCGACTATAATAAGAACTCGTAATCCAAACCCCTTGTCTCCTCTTCAAACACCTGGCATTCTTACCAATATCCCATCTCGGATAAGTCCTTATACGCCAAACAAAATAGTTAATCCTTTACCTTACACAACAGCCACGATTCCTGAGTCACATGTTCAGTGAACCCTTCGAAAGCGTGTGCATAGACATTTTTAAGAACATGGCAAGATGAAAACTGTTGCTTTGAAGACCAATATACAGCATCAAAAGTGGGATATCGCACGCACATACACGCATATACACACAGACATTATTGAGTTATTACCTTAAATTCAGGTCTGTTTGTCTGTCTATCAGCAGGATTATGCAAAAAGTTCTGAACGAATGTTGATGAAACAACCAGGAATGATAGATAATGGGTCAAGGAAGAATCCATTAGATTTTGAGCAATGAAGGTCAAAGGTCAAGGTCACACTAAAGGTCAACATCTAAAACACATAAGTGGTAATATCTCAAGGTTCAGACAAGATAGAATCTCGTGGTTTTTTTGCATTCACATCATCTCACCTTTGGACATTACGTTTTGATCTCATATGACGCCATATCAAGCCTTGGCAGAAGGCTGCTGTCTCTGACTGCCTTGTTGAAATTTAGTTTTGTTGAAATTGAGCCCCTGCCCCACCAAAGGTCTCTGCATGGCCCTGCTAGCATCTACCTTTCTGCAATATAGATGCTAGCAGGCTGGCTGATCAGGTTTCAACACTCTGAGATGGTTCAAAGAGGATCGTAACATTGTAAATTGGTAATGCAGCACTATTGAAAGAAGAAGACCTCAAACAAAACCAGTGTGTGCAATGTTCATGGAATGAAAAGCATTTACCATTGATTTATTAGTGCATAAATGACTGTATAATATAATTCAACAGATATAACTGACTGAACATTGTCAAACGTATCTGACTTGTTAAAAATAAACCTGCTGCAAGTAATTGAAGCCTTATTTAGCTTGCATCACAAGCAGTAGTAAAGGCTTTTGCAAATAATAATGCAAGACAGCCCCCTATCACTTGATTTTTATTATTTTAATGTCACTTTGCATCGTCATGGCCTTCCTCTCTGTCTAGTTTCGGTGGTGTGCAGGAAACTGAGTAAAAAAACAGTTTTGAATGAGTCAGTACTCTAATCAGGTTCAGACAAATATAATAAATAAAAAACTATATTCCATCCTAGTTGTGCTTAGATTTGCCAAAACACTCCACATGAAAGAAAATAAATAAAATGTACACAAGGTTGCACATTACTGCCCTAGGTAAGGTTCAGCATTTACCATTCATTTATTATATCTAGTGCTATGAAATGCCTGCTGTTTATTTTCAAGTAGCAAATTAGACAACGGACAAATGAAAATTGAATAAAATAAATAAAACATCAGATTACCTCAGTTGATTTCTCTTTGCCTGGATAGCATGCCACCCAGATTCAGCTTGTCTGTGACTGCGCTGCATCTGACTGCCATATTTCGGGCCATAGCAACGCAATCGGCACCTGCGCAAAACATCCAAACCCTAGTCCCGCTCCTCCTCCGTCTGGCTGATCATAGCATCTACCTTACTGCAATGACTGAACATGGAGCCTTCCGTTCAATGTATTACAATGGAGAGCACGTACGGAACAACACTTGTTCCAGGTAAAACGTTTTTAAAAATGACATTTCATTTCAGTAGGTCATCAGAATTACATTGACATGAATAATTTATTACATTAGCCTATTTTCTCCATCTAGATTATAGGATTTAGAAAATGTTAATAGGTAAAATTTAGGGTAGCACCCTGGATAACGATAACAACCTGTGCAACAGGCGAATAACTGTAAATTCTGCTCTGTAACTATAACTTAAACCAGCCCTGTTGATTCATGCTATTATCAAGATTAATGTGCTGGGGTTGTGATTCCAGTTGTTATCAGCTGTTTTGTGGAGTGGAAGAGAACAGAACGTAATTGACAGAACATGAACCAAGTTTAACTGCATATCTTTATTTTTCATACATATGCATTTTGTGTGTCATGTAACTGGTTCTATTCTTGACATGATTATTGCATTAGTGTATATATAGTAGTTATTATGGAAACTAGGCTTTACTGTGAAAACAACACCTGATATGATCATAACATTAGGTCAAAGCAATTAACATAAGTGTGTATATTTATAAGGAAGAAGAGGTAAGAAACAATGATAAAAATTAAAATTCCATTTATTTGCAATGCATTCATATATTAGAACACAGTTATCATTATGCTGTTGTAAGTCCAAACATATTGTACAGTTAACTGACGAATAATCGGTTGTCACCTGTTTGTGTGCCTCACTCAAGTCTGAAAGTTTAGGGAAAAAAGAGGAAATATCCATTTATCGCTGCCAACAAACATACAGATTTAGTAAAGAAAGAACAAATCAAAGCAATTAATACAATTTATAAGTAAGAAGAGGTAAGAAACAGTGATATAATTCAAATTATCTGCAATGAATTCATATATTACTGTAGAATAAAGTTATTGTGCTGTTGTCAGTCAGACTTATTGTATAGTAGTCAACTGGGAAATCACTGTCATCTGTCAGTCTGCCTCACTCATCTTTAAAAAAATAAACAGAAATGTTACAATTTTATTGCTGTCGACAAATATACAGATTTAGTCAACTTAGCAGAGTTCAAATCAATTAGTGTAAATAGAAAAAAATTACAAATCAGAGCATTTATTTTACATTATTTACAGATTATATTGGTTTTCCTGTTATTTTTGTATTGCCCGCCAACCACTTCTGGGAACTTTCTGAGCCTACATGGACCATGTGATCGTCCCCATTTTAGGACTTCCAGTGTCGCCGCTCTGGGACTCTAAGTTGAGCTAATGTTGGATGCTGTTTGCATGTGTGAAGAAGCTCGATTAGAACCGTATTATGTGACTTGGTCCAGTTCAAACTCCAGCTCAATTCGACTATAGTCAAAGTAATGTTACTGAAATTTTACATGGAGGTAAATGGAGAATAAATTTCAAAGTGATCCAGAATCCAGGATATCTTCCAGATCACCATCAAAATGTAATCATATGTTCCTTGTGACACTCCCAACACATTCGTTCAGAACTTTTTCCATAAGACAGACAGACAGACAGACAAACAGACTCAAATTTAATACCTCCTTGGCGGCGGTAACGATAATCATCACTTCTGTCTATCTCTACATTTGTTTATTAAGTATTTAACAACCTACTAACAGCTCTTTCAGCAAAGCTATATTATTATAAAATGATGAAGTCTGTCTCATCCATGTAGAATTACTTAATGAAAAACATTTTTACAAAATAGGAGGTATTTCAGTTAGATACTGCATGTCATTACAGTCATTGTTGAGGAGTGTTATTGTTGGACAGAGAGAGAGGTTTTCTAAGAATTCATGATTGGTGCTTCAGGGGAGGCAATAAATTCAGCCACCTAATAGAAACAGCTATGAATGAAGCTCCATTCTTCCCTTTGTATGTGTGGTGTATGTATTCGTCTCACGTAGACGCCAAAGGTGCTGAGCTCTGCATTATCATTTGCGTATCTACCTCCCTGGTGTTTTAGCAGGAACTACTGTGCATATATGTTTGTGTGTGCATGTGAATGAGTGTACATCACTTATTTATTACCTATGCATTTATATATGATTATGCATTCTGTTCTGTTTGTTCATTCAGAGATGTTTAGGAATGTGTATTTTTGTCATTTCTGTTGAAATATATCTTGATTAAATGATCTTTGACCAATAACCTCTGGAATACTCTGCCCCGCACTGTCTCCGCACAGCGTGTGACACCCATTCTGCTTTAATTGACCTCCCTTTGACACACACACAGAGTATATGACCACTTGGTGACACTTGCAGACAGACAGACACAATAGAGGACCCGGCACATTCCTTTCCCCAGGTGGCATAAAAGACACAGTTAGATCAATGGCCTAATGGGCTCCAAACCAATGACCGACCATCATTGACCCCCAGCGAGTGTGAGCTCCTCATACTGCAAGACAGACCATTGTGTGACCAGTGTGTGTCCGTATGCAGACTATTGTGTCATGTGGAGCTGTTTAACTGCTGGACCAGGGGTCTAACATAGGGCAACCTAGAGACAGTTGCTTAACCTCTGATAAGAGTTAAAACTAGACCTTCGTTTTCTGTGTGCCACAGGATCACCATTGATTAATCACATCAGTGAAATGGAAAGATTCTGTCTGGTATTTGTAAAATATAATGTTGAAAAATATAATATAAATTTTAGAGTAAAATAATAAAAATTGAGTTTAATATAATGATGAAAATGATAACATATATTAGAAATATAATAGACATTTTAGAATCAGCACATTTGAAAATACATTTGAGAAGTGACTGAAATTGAACAAATAGTCTAAATTGTCACATCCAAGAAATTATAAAGTATTATTTAGTGATTTTCTTTCCATGTTCTGTCACTTCCTGTTTATTTTGATAGATTTCCTTTTGTGTTCTGTCTAGTCTGACCTTTACCCTTGTTTCCCCATGTGTGTGTGTGTATAGTAGGTGTTTTCCTCTTGTCCATTGCTAGTTCGTCTTGTTAAAATAGAGAACCAAGCCAGTCTTGTCTTGCAGAGTTATTTGATTTCTTATTTGTCTAGTTTTGTCTAAAGTTTTTCCTTTGATAGTTTGTCACTTAACAGTTTTTCCTCCAAGGGAGTGAATTTAAGTTAATACTTTGTCACATGATGGTTTTTCCTCTATACATAGCTTCATGATGACATCACTTCTGCTAGTAAAAGGGGAAAACCGTGAAGCAAACCACTGCGTGAACTGCACTGCACCGTCCTGCACGCTTAAAACTTTGTGTTAAATGCCCAAATCTTGTGCAGTCTTCAGGTGTAATAACCATGCTTGGATGGAAGAAAAGCTGTCTTTTTCTGCGTACCGACAGAAAAGGGTGAAAAATGTGCAGCATGGCTTCGGGCACTGAGAAGAATATCTCCAGATGATGGCAAACCCTGGAGTCCGAAATCAAAGTGGAAGTAAAACTAAAGTAGTGGAGTGCTCTTGAGGCTGGGTGAGTGAGGGACATAGAAGTATTTCAAATATATTTATGTAACCAACCTCAAACAAAACATATGCTTTTAGGCTAAGTTCACATTTTTTCTCATGTATATATGCCAGAACTTTCGACGAGATGTTTGTAGATGGCTGGCCACTTGATATTAGGTCACATCGTTTGGTTATTTCACCAAGAACCTGTCGGTAATTTATATGGACAACTCTCCAGTTGGCCCCTGCTAATTTCCATTCATACCGGTCTTTTGCAGAGGGGAGAAGATTATCAAAATAGTCGTAGGACATTGTAACAGAGCTATCTGTCTTGTGTTGCTACGCTGTTGTTTTCCCCTTTTAAAATAGCGGCGCGCGTTACTAGGCAATACAGTGATGTTACGCAAAGCTATGTATAAGAGTGATTTTTAGCTCATCCGGACAAAGTCGGGATGAGCTATTGCCATCACACTTTGTCCACCGTGCGTCCATCCACAAAATCGCTTCTCCCTCAATTCTCAACGGATTTCAATTCTGATTGATTCATTAGAAAGTAATTACCCCAATATTAGTTTGAACCAATAACCTCCTGCGTGTCATTTAACAGCTTTACCCACAGTAATATGTCATTACTCAGTTACCTACTTTTGTTCAGTCAGATGTTACCCCAGAAGAGCTTTGGGGGCTTCCTATACCATTCACACTGTTTTTGGCATTTGTTAATAAAAACACACAGACACACAGTGGGATTGATTTCATGATGTATTGAATGACTCCTTTTTATAGCAAGACATCACAGCTGTGAGGTCCAGATGACTACAGGGACATTGGTACAATTTTTATTTGATACTTTTATTTCTTGTAATTCTTCCATATGAGTATTTTATGTTGTATTTTGTCATTAAATATTATTTGTTTGTTTTTTAACATCAAGTTTTTTGAGTCGTCCATTTAGGTTCAAACTCTAGTTCAGTCATGACAAAAGTCATATATGAAGTATGAATGGAATTCTAAGTGTACAACATATACTTCTCGTAGTAGTAGTAGTAGCAATTAGTACACATTTACATTCACATTTTTACTTTCCACCTTTGTGAATAATACAATTAAAATGAGGCTCAAAAATGTGTTATGACAGTGTTGTCAGTATTGTATCTGTGATCAGAGCATCTGCAGACTCACCAGTAGAAGGGCATCATTCATTAAATGTAAATGTATTAAATCTAAGGCTTGATGTTTGATAGATATTTCATAATCACAATTTTCCTTTCATCATTTCTCTCCATCCATTATTGTTTTCATTCACCAGATCTTGTCTCTTCCTCACTTCATCGCCAGCAGCTCTGAGATTCAGCAGGAGTTCCCTCATCCCCCAACGCCACATCCCTCTTTCTCCTCCAGGCTTCCACTCTAGTCCCTACAGCTGTGAGTGTAGGGTTAGTGGTGGGAGGACAATGGGCGGTAAGGGGGCTGGTTGAATGGGACCATTGAGTCTGCTCAGCCAAACAGAAAAGCATCTCCCATCTCACTTCAGAACCCACAGTTTCACTCTGTACAACCAGGCCTTTATTCTCCATAATTACACCCTGACACACATGTATACACGCATACATACATACATGTACACCCACACATATACATACATACACCCACAGTCAGAACATCAAATATAAATCTAATATTGACATATAAATTCAGGATAATATTTAAATAGATTGTGTGTGAATCCGTGTATCATTCGTTCATTTGTTTTTCAAAATAAAACCAAAAATAAGACGATGAAACAACCACTCGTTTCTTCATTATTTGTTTTCAAAACCAAAATGAAAAAATGTATAGCGATGCGGGGTTTTTTTTTTTTTTTTTTTTTTCAGTTTTCCCTTTTGTGTTTAAATGAATAATGGAAATTGGATAACGTTTCCCATTTTATCCAAGTTTTGACCTGAAGCAAATTTAGGTTAAAAAAATTAGATTTACATACAGGCTACCACTTTGTTTTAAACAAAAAAGAACATACCTGGAATATGTTCTCCATGGTCATATCTTCAGGTTTTAGGGTGACCCTCTTAGTTTCCTGAAATATGACGCAGGTTTACATCTTTGTCACTGCGGGTCAAAGGTCATTTCCAGTTTATTCAACTTGTTTCAGGTCAAAATTAGATGAAATGAAAAATGGTTGTTATCCATTTTTCTATTATCCAGTTAAACACAAAAAGGCAAACTGAAAAAAAGCATTGTTATCTTTTTTTTTTTTTTTTCCATTTTGATTTTGGAAACAAATAATGAAGAAACAAGTTGTTGTTTCGTTGTGTTATTTTTTGTTTTAGTTTGAAAAAGGAATGATACACAGGTTTGTGTGATATTATGTTAATGTAGGTGATATGACAATGACTGAAAGTGTCAATACTACACATAAAATAAAAGTTGAAGTACTTGACAGTTTAAATTATCGAGATAACCTTGTGCACAACAATGTCATAATGTGCAAGATCAAGAGAGAAGATAGGAAACGTGTGTACATCCATGAATTGTATTTATTGTTGTATGTGTTATTATTGTTCCATCATTTAAGACCTACAACATTTCCATGTATGTATAAGTCTAGTTGGTAAAAAGCATGAAAACTAAAACAAAATCAAGAAAATGTGACTTTTCATGTTGTTTTTGGAGCTCCTGCAGCAGCACACTCATTATTTATAGCTGTTTTAAACCCAGATCGGCCTTGTACCTACCTTTGTAGCTAGCTTTGAAGGAAACGGTTGCAGGTGTTGTTTTGTCGTCACCATAGCCTAAACTTTACAGATTTAAAAAAAAAAGTCCATTCAGCACTGTATCATGGCTTTGCCACATTATCTGGGCTTGGCCTGAATATTGGTTAAAATGTTCACACGGCCACCCTTTGCAGCTGCTGAATCAGCCACATTCATCCAAAATCCCATCTGAGTCTAATTTATTTGCTATAATAGAACAAAATAGCTGCAACAGCTGTGTAACAATATGTGTTAACAACCTAATTCACTGTAAGCTCTCGAACAAGAGGTATTATCATAAACAGCCTGTCAGACAAAGACAGCAGGTCCTTACAGAGAAAGTGCTGCCACAGAGTGCAGTATCACCAACAGTTTGTGTCACTGTTATGTCGGGCCAGTTAAACTCCACCATGCTCGTTAGCCTATATCCAGACCTGTAGGCAGCCTGTGCATTGTGTGTCCAGCACACTGAAGCATTGTAGACTGGGATAATCCATACAGGGTAACTGGTGCACCCTATCACACAACACAGAAGGAGAATGAGATTTAGGTATAGATGGAGGCATGTGCTGATCCATCCATTCTTATGACATATGCTGTGGTTAGTTAATTTTGAAGTTAATAAGTTATTAAATTAGTCTATTTTTTTGTTTACCTTTTTATTTAGAAGTCATCTGCCACAGAGATTTAATACACTAAATGTTCTATATTTTAAGACGAATGCTGGTTAGCTGGTAGAGTGTCAGTACATATATGTAGGTTTATGTACATTCATACGATAGATTAATACTGTTTAATAAATGTGAATGATGATAGTGATAATGTGCATACATTTGAAAGTACCTCTGAGACAAATATTCCTTTTGATTAAAAACCCTTTCCTTCATTGAGTCTCAGAATTTGACATTTTGACCTAAGATATAGAGACAACCAACATTTTTAAACTAATTTTTCTATGATAGATTAGTTACTTAAACTTGGTAAAACTTCAATGTTTTTTACTCTGGAGGTATTTTACTTATGGACTAGTGGTATTAACAAGGTTGATACTGAAAGTGTAGGTATTTAGATTCACTGTCAAAGCTAAAGAGATGTTGCATAAGTCACAGAGTACCTGAAATGACATTTTTACAAAAGTGATTAAAAGAGAAAAAAAAATGCAGAAGAAAATATCCCTAGTTTGTCAGTTTATTTACCATGACACAAACATGCTGACTGTTGTCACATACTGTTTTCACGTAACTGGTGTTTGTGGATGGATTCTTAACCCTTGTGCGGTCCTTCGGGTCAAAGAGACCCAGTGGCTCACAAATGTACCTTTTTATACATACTGTAGGATGCCATTGCTTACTACTGAAAACAGTAATATATCCTTGGGGGGTGGGGTGATGAGTCTATGGAACTGAACTTTGGAATCTGGGTTTTTAAGACACGATTGTAGGACACAGCCAGTGTGCCTTTTACGAAGGACCGCACAAGGGTTAAGTGATACATCATCAGACACTATATGGTCAAGTTTTTATTCCACTGTACTTTATCTGAACTTTCTGCCGTTGCAAATACATTATATTATACAAGACCAGACTAAAACACTGAAAACTATTATATAAAACTGTATCAAACATGAAATAAAAAACAGAAAGTTATGTCTGTGTGCTGGAATGGCATCTCACAATTACAGTGAAACAAAGGATGAAGGCAGCAGGAGATATGATGTTGGAATTGTGTGTGTGTGTGTGTGTGTGTGTGTGTGTGTGTGTGTGTGTGTGTGTGTGCGTGCGCATGTCAGGCTGGCTCTGATAAAGGGGAAGAGGGGTGGGGTGGGGGGTGGTTAAAGCTCCATATGGGTGACCCCCCCTCTCTCTCATCACCCCCCCAACCCCCCTGCAAACAGGCAGATGTCAAATGAGACGTCCCTCCCTGATGGGGCACAGGGTCACACTGCACAGGGGTAAATAACAGAACAGGAGGGAGAGAGAGAGAGAGAAAAGAGAGATGCCTTCCTGCCAACATCCCCACCCCCCAAAAACACACCAAAAAAGATACACACATGCACATGGTCCAAAAAAAAAAAAAGAAAGAAAGAAAAAACCTCCACATGACAAACATACCAACACATAGCCACAAGCAAAATCTGCAAGAATAAACAAGAACTACAATCACTAGAATCTTATTCATTTGATCAAATAAGATAAATTTGTCAAAGAAAAAAAAGTAAAGTAGGGACAATACATGTGGGGGGAGAACTACATTAATTGGTGCAACACCTTGTGGTTTTTTTTTTTTATCATTTTACAAGGTTTGGACTTTTTTTCCAGGTTTTCTATTTTTGGGAGTTTGAACTAAATATCTTGTGTTACATCTGTAAATTCACAGGGATTTGAAGATATAAACAATGTACACACTTATTTCTAGTTTTTATCATTGTTGCTATGGAGAGTTGCATCCAAATTTCATCGTGCAACAATGTACAATGACAGTGAAGAAATTCTATTTTATTCTATTCTATTCTAGCTATGTTATTGTCAATGTATGATTAGGTTCTTCTTTGTCATTAGAAAAATAAAAATGTTCTTTCTCTCACATAAATGATGAATTAGTTTGAAATGAACAGCCACACACTAACCAAAAATAATTGTAGATTTTATCTAGAAAATCTGAAATGCTCTGTAAGATTTGGGATAAATTAAGAAATTCAACTGCATATGCACAAGATGTAAAGTGTACACAAACTGACGAGTGCTGACGTGTGGATACATATGTTATGTGACTGTTTGAGTGCAAAGAGAAATGCTTTTCATGGACAGGTGTCAGTTCTGTGTGGAGGTATGGGCTGCAGTTCTAAACAAAGCAAGGGAATGGACACACACACACACACACACAGGCTGCTCTCTGTGTATTGAGCTCTGAATGGTTACGCCTGCAGGGCAGGAGTAGGGTTACTTTACATACTGCACTTACAGCTCCCTTTACCACTGGGGTATAAAATGGATTTGAATGAGAAAGAGGGGAACAGAGGGGTGGAAGAAGGAGGGAAAAGGGGAAAAGGAGGGCCTGGGGACTCCCTTTGTGTAACAGGAGGTCTGCTGGTGCTCTGGCATGGCTATGGAGATGGAGGAGCGGGGTCACTCTCCCTGCACTCCCTCCCTCTGTCCTTTTACTATAGGCTGCCTGCTCTGTCTCTCCTCCTCATGCCTCCCTCCCTCCCTCCCTCTATCCATCCATCCCTTCCTCCCTATTAGCATAGCAGCTGCTTGATACAGGGTGTAGGGTGGGGAATGGCCAGGTTGCTGTGTGCATATGTGTGTGAGGGTGTTTTGCAGAGGGAGGTGGTGGTGGGGGTCCAGTCAATGGCGGTCCGTCTGGCTGGTGAATAGCAGCTAAAGCCGGCCCCCACAAGCTAGACAAAGGAGCCAGCGAGGGAGGGGGCGAGGTCGGGGTGTGTGAGGGGAGATGGAGAGAGGGAGGGAAGGGTGGAAGAATGAAGCAGTGAATGGAGCGCCTTGTCACTAGCACTATGGAAAGAAGCACAGAATGAACTGGAAGAATGAAAGAAAGGTTCAAAAAGGAGCGGAGGGCAAGGAAAAGACCGGCCCAACCACCTGTCTCTCTCTCTCTCTCTCTCTCTCTCTCTCTCTCTCTCTCTCTCTCTCTCTCTCTTACACACACCCATACTCACTCACTTTATTTCTTTTACTCCCCATCTTACTCACAGACAGACTTTGGGGAGGGTGTGTTCACTGGTTGTGTTTAGCGACAGACATGTTTTTGTTTTCAGGCAGAGGTGGACAGAAAGTGCAATATCAGCAGGATTTAAAGCTCACTGTCATCCACCAGCAGCCCTGACTCAATGTGTTTACTGCATCACTGTGGTGTGCAGCTTAAAATGGGTGTTTTGACCAAAGAAAAAGAAATATCCAATAAACAGAACTGTGTAAGAATTTCAAAGGAACTTTTTTAAGGGAATGTGCATCTAACTCAGTGATAAACCCACAACTAAAACTTAATCTAAATATAGTATAAACTCCAAACTCCCATTGTTCTTTATTAGACATGGTCACTTGTTCTGGTAGACCATAGACAGAGAGGGTGAAAGCGTCAAAGCAGATAAATGAAGCGTGTGAAATAATTTATGAAAATCAGTCTCTTTGCATAAGTGGCACATCAGGTGATTTAAGGTAACACTGCTGTTCATAACTCAGCATAACCATGATCATATCAGACAATTTTAACCCTTTCATGCATACTAGTCAATGCAATTGAGAGCTATTCCTGTATATTTATGGGTTTTGTTGTTTTAGTTCCATAGATGGTTGTGCATCATTTCATATACTGTTATTCGTACAGTTACTGTGTCTTTGATGTTCTTGATAAAACCTGATTTGCAGACACATGGTAAGTATATAAAATCAATTGCTAGTTATTGGACTGTAATTAACAATTTTCTTAGACAAAAAAAAATACTTTTAAGATTATTTTCATGATGTTAGTAATAAGTCATATCAGTATTCTAATACGTGAGAAAACATCAAATTAACTGCATTAAAAATGTTTTTATTCAATATTTTTCACCCTGTATAACACATTCTGATATTGTGTTTTAAATGCATGTTTCTTTGCTTCTGAAATTAAACATGTGGTGATCAGCTCAGTGGACATTTTTTGAAACTACCCAAAAAAATAGGTTCATTAAAAAAATCTTTAATGAATCGTTTCATGCCTAACTAAAACACTCATAATTCATGCATCAAAGGGTTAAATGTCAGTCAGTCTGTGGGAATTGCATTGCTCTTCTGCTCTGGATGATAAATATAGTGTTAAGACAGATAACAAGATTAACACCATAAATACATGTTAGTTACATGTCAAAATACTTTTCATTTTTCATGGTGATGTTCATACAAATGACAGCATATAATATAAATAATAAATCATACACTTCATTCATCTAAATACTTACAGGGTTTACATCAACAGCCTGATTCGTTTGCGTATCACGCTGTATCATATATGAATCTACTGTGTCAGTTTTCTTATTCTGGGTGGTTTGTGCGCATTTACATGTCACATAAAAATATGCAGAAGCTTTTATCATAATAGTAAAATAAATTGTAAGCACACAGTAACTTATCAGATGTCCTTTTTCACTCTGTTATTGGCATCACCTTAATATGTAATCAAAGCAAAACTTGGAGGAGACGTATTGGCAGATATAAGGAATCATCTGTGGTCACATATGAAAAAAATCTAAGCAAAACTTATTTTACATTCATTCATTAATCTTCATGCACTTGACTCAGCAGCTAAAATGCTTTTTGTCTCAACACGAGTCTTAAAGTATGATGTAGGAAGGTGCTATTAGCTCATGAAACAATAGATTATATAATATGATACATTTTGATGTACATCCGCAGGTGTCACAGACTGCATTTTTAGTGTTCTTATATTACTGCTTCCTCCACATATTTAGGTCAATTAAAAAATGTAATGTTATAATTGCTGGAAATACATTTACTAACTTGGCTGATGCTAAAGTTGCCACAATTAAACATGTTATTTTGTGAAAATTTACCTCTAATAATACCTTATCACCAATTTTACTCCCACATAATTAATTGCACTAAAATCTTTTGCATTTTTGTAGAGATATGTTTATACTGACCATTCTCATATCAGTTCAACCAGTCACAGCTCTGAATACAGAAACACTTGTGATCATACGCAGGACTTTTACATTTCATTTGAATTTGAACAATGACTAATAGCATTTCAGGCAGCT
This sequence comes from Siphamia tubifer, assembly GCA_020466265.1. Lineage (NCBI taxonomy): Eukaryota > Metazoa > Chordata > Actinopteri > Kurtiformes > Apogonidae > Siphamia > Siphamia tubifer. The sequence goes on along the minus strand of CM035794.1, from coordinate 19,404,215 downwards.
ATGATGTCTAACATCAGATTAATGTAAAAACAGTTAAACGTTTCTATGAGTTCCTCTTTATGGGGCCATCAACACTCAACAGGTTCCTGCTTCACCTCTTTAAGTTCCTCATCAATGTTTTTGAGTGGAACTACGTGCCGTTATAAAACCATTTGTATTCCACTGTTAGTCCAGAGATCAATGTAAGCAATATGGTCTCACAATCAAAGTTGAAATTGTTCCTGTGTTTATCACAGGTATTATAAAAAGGAATTCAATTTTGTGAAACCAATTAAATTGTATTTTCCACATATCACAAGACTAGCAGTTAAACATTAACCACTCGTATGAGGATGTAGGAACAGGTATGATGCTTTACACAAAAACATTTTGGTTGCAATTAGAAACTGATAAACTTGACAGCTGCTGTAATGTCAATCCACAACCAATGTTTAACTTGTTGTAAGACACAATAACTACTATACTGTCAAATACAGATTTGGAGGTAGTTATTTTACTACTGTGATAAAGGAGTAAAACCTAAACATTTGTCATAAATGTTCAATTCAAATGTAAAAAAATATGTTTGTTAGGGTAAAAATCCACCAGCCATGTGATTCTGACCATGAGCCTGGTTCTACAGCTGGAGATGGGTCCACATGGCTGCTCCTTACAGGTGCCCCAGTGGCATGAAGGATGGGTTAAATGCAGAGGACACATTTCATTGTACAATGTATAATGACAAATAAAGTACTTTTGACTTTGATAAATGTGACTCGCAGAGTTTGTTTTCAAGTACATGTAAGACAAAAACCTGCCAAAAGACACATAAAATGTGTGCTTTAGGATTAGAATAATTAACATAAAGGATTTTTCTCAGAAAATAAACCCATCTAGCAATCACCTTCCAACAACTGAATATGCAAAGGTCACATTAAAAGGCTGTTCTAATGGCTTTCTACTGAAAATCACAGGTGCTGGGATGATTTCTTCCTTGGCTGTGAACTGCATACACATAGAAACAAGTTAAGGTGTGTATCAGATGTCACCTGTTGAGTGCACTACTTAAATGACTGGAATTATGAATGAACACTTATGTCTCTGAAGTTGCAACAGCTCTTTGAGCAACTCGTCTGGTTTTCTCTCATCGGCTTCTCTGCAACATTCCTCCCAAAATGCCTTGTGTTGCTCCATGCACAGGCCAGACCAAGATGAAGGAAAGCCAAGGCACATGAAGAACCTATTAGGGGGCCTAGCAGCCAGCAGCAACCCTGGGAGGCCAGCCAACTCAGTGTGTGAACAATGGGAACCCAGCTCAACAAAAACATCCTGCAGAAGTGAGAGACTGGGAGGGAGAGAGGGAGGGAGGGAGGGAGGGAGGAAAGGACAAGCGAGCAGCAAGCCAGATAGCCTGTTCAGCCTGACACGGTATCAAAACATATAGAGGGGCTGGTGTTTTAAGGAGCAAACTTTCCTAGTGTTGAGTTTATGTCTCAGTCTTTTAACAAAGAAACACATTAGATTAGTGCAGCTGATGTGGTAAGTTCCAAACATTTGAGCTAAGGTCATAGATGGTTCAGCTGCAGCTCAGAAAGTTTAACAGCTGCTCTAAACGACAGCCCAGACTCTTACTTGTCAGTGATGCAAAGAGTGCTGTTTCATTTTACAGAATCGGTATCATGCTGAAATTAAAAAAAAAAAAAAAAAAAAATGTTGCAACCACTGTGTAGCTGAGAACTGTTAAGCTATTGCCTTCACATTTGCTAACTGCAGGTCTACACCCAGTAAATGTTGCAACATGAACAGGTCGAACATGTAGAAAGATGTATTGTCGTGTCAGTTTTCCCACGACCCTCCCACAGTCAGGCAATATCAGTTGCAACTCCACATTTCAATGAAACGAGGACAACGTGAATAAACAGGTGCAGAGACTTAGCAGTAATAAACCAAGAGGTCAGTGTGATCCTCAGAAAAGGGCGCTGGATCCTTCTCATATCTTATGCTACTTTGTGTTAAATATTCACAATTCACCTAACCTAATATTCAGACTGCACACACTAACACACTGTTTATGAACATATTTTAGTTGCAAATGACTCTGTTTTTGCAGCTCTTTTCCTTATTGAATCATGACAAACCCAAATAAGTTGAACAGATTTCACATGCATGTGCACAGGCTTAGAAGTGCATGTCAGAAGTAAATAAAAAAAAAAAACTATAAATATACACATAAATAAAAGTTTTATTTGCTTTAGTTTCCCTTCAAGTTGAGATCTGAAGCCCATGTCAGTTGTTAGAAATCCAGCATGTTTTCTTAAATATGATACAACTCATAGAAAAGTAACAAAATGACAGAAGGAACAGTATCAGTGGAGAACATGCTATAGTAAAATGTTATGTGCAGAAGTTTGCAGTGAAGGGAAGAACAGGTTGTTAGTGGAGAGTTGGATTGCAGTGCAAAGCTTGGGTCTTAATCATTAGAAAGAGAGAACAAGAGGAGAGTGTGTGTTGGAAAGTTTTTGAGTGTGTGGGGGTAACATAAAACCAGCTCTCCTACAACACACACAGGGGAGGGGACCCTTCTTTAAACTGAGCCTACCCACAATGCACCAGGCTCTTTTATCCCGGCAGTGAAAGGATGAGGCCAGATGAATGACAAAAGGAGAGAATGGGGATCTGGGTTGGGCCCGGCTTGGAAGACAGGGGAGGGAAGAGAGAGGAGGGTGGGGGGTGTTTCCCAAACCCAACCTTTTCTATGAAAAATGTAGAAGGAGAGGTAGGGGGTGAGGGTTAGTGTGTGTGTGTGTGTGTGTGTGTGTGTGTGTGTTTGGGGTGATGGAGCCAGTGAAAACATTTGCTACAGAGATGGGGAAGAAATGTATGCATACACAGAAAATTTGAGTTTAATGATTTCTTTACTGGCTTGTACACAAACGTACAAAAATAATACAGCACTCATCTCCACATGACATCACGTCATCATCACAGTGTTACAAACGTTCAAAAATAAAAGAATACAAAAAAAAAAGGAAACCAAAAGAATCAAACATGATGGAACATCTGCATCACTCATGAAAAATCTGCTGTTTCCACTTGCTTGAAATGAAGCAAAACCAGAAACACAACTTGGTCCAAAGAAGTCAGCACTTTTTCTTAAAAAAAAAAAATTTTTTTAAAAAATCATCTCACTCATGTACACCATTCTGGAGGCTGGCTTCTTACGTCATAAATGTTATGACCCTGATAAGCCAAACAACCACACAACCGTGCAATTTTAATCATGTTACAATGATCTTACCATCAAATGTATTATTCCCCCTTCAAAAAGAAAAAAAAAGGAAGACAGCACTTCAGAAAAGAAAGTGCTCCAAGATTTCATCATTATCAGCGTTGATATATATATCCATATGTATATATACATACACCCAATCACAGAGATACACGCATCTTTGTTAAAAAAAACATCATGTTTTTCCACAAAGTAACACACACATTAGGACATTATCACCTGGAGCATATATTTATACAATAGTATTTTGTTGTGTTTGTCTTTTTTCTATTCAGAAAAAATTTAAATGTTGACACATAAAAGCCAACTTTTCAACAACAGTCATCAGTGCAATATTCAAACAAACAAAAAAACAAAAAAAAACATCAAGTTTAAGACAAGCGATGCATATTTCATTTGTTGCCTGATACCAATCTATACCTTGATGTGGTGAATCTATCGCTTCAGTTATTTGTGGTTGTTCCAGGTTTTAAAACGGGTAAGATCTCAGTCTGGTTGACTGTTTAACACAACGACACAGGGCCTCATGAGAAACATCACACATGTTCACACATACACAATTCACTTTAAAACACACACACACACACTCCCTCAACAGCTTCTCATGAGGTGAACCGATGTGGCTGCGAAGCTTCTATACAACTGTTGGCCATTTGAGCAGTAGGCTTTAAAAATAACATTAACAATAACAAAAAAAAAAGAAACATACAAGCAGCATTGATACAAATGTTAGGGTGCCATGACTTTCAAAATGCAGCAGGTAAGTTTATGAAACCAAATTTCTTTTTTTTTTCCATTTCTGTGACATCCTGCAATAGTCATGTGTTGTTATTGTTTTTTTTTTTCTTACGTCTTCATCGTCCAACAGTAATAGGGTCCTGCTCAGTAGTAAGTAACTATTCCAAAGCCTTGACTCCTGCAGTTACCCCATGCAAACACTGGGGGCGCACAAGGCTCCGCATTTTTGTGCAATAAAACTCCCTGCATTTACAAGTCATGCAATACAATTCCACTTTTTGTATGACTGAAAAATAGAAAACAAAACAGACCATACAGGCTGATGAAGACAGAGAGAGAGAGATAGAGAGAGAGAGAGAGAGAGAGAGAGAGAAGTGGAGGTTTATAGGGAAGACATGCAACAATGGCAGTGTATGTGAGAGAGAAAAAAAAACCACAAACTCCCTTGCAGGAAGGCTAAATGATGCTTTGCTTGTCAGAATTTGTTTGGTTGTAGTGTAAAATAAACTGTCCCGACTGAGGATGCAGAGAGGGGTTCATCGCATCTTCTGTACTGAAGTCCATCTGCCTGTTAGGCTACATAACAAGAAAGAAAAACTACTTGTATGCAGATGATCACAGACAAATTGTGAATCTCTTCAGACCCCAAAACAAGGTGGCAGAGTGGTGAGAGAAGTGGAAAAAAAAAACAAAAAAAAAAACTTGAGAATACTTTATAGTCGAGGTAGCTGGCAAAAGGCAACCAAACAAAGTCCTTAGATGGAAGAGCGAGGGGAGAAAATCCACTTGAGAATCAACAGATGATAATAGAGGGCTTTCTGTTGTGGTGATGAGTGGGGTGGGAGTGGGGGAGTGGCAGATCTACCTCCACATGGGACAGTTTATACTACAAGTCTGCAGCAGCTTGAGTCACCCTACATATTTTTTACATTTATAGTTGTTTTTTTTTTTTAAGATGAGCCACAACATATCAAAAATGCATCTTCTCAATGTACCTTCATAAATAAAAAAAAAAAAACCCAGCCTGCTTTCACAGTGATGACTAGGATGTTAATAAAATACTGAAAGGAGATTATAAAGTGAATTTCAAATGCGACTTTTTGATACAAAGCGAAAGCAGCGGTTTTTAGTAACACAATGACCATTGGCAAATTGGTCGCACTGGCCTGAAAAGTTGGACGCCAGCATGGCAAGGTCTGCAGAGCGCATTGAGCTACTGTCTCTCTTTTTTTCTTAAAAAACAAAAAACAAAAAACAAAACAAAACAAAAAAACCCAGAAACAAAGTAAAGCTATTGTGTACAGTACTTCACAACATTGTTGAAGTCAATTGTTGTTACATTATGATTACACATCGGAAAAGCGAGTTGGATATAATGCCGCACTTTGAGTTAAAAAAATAAAATAATTTTTTTTTTTAAAAATCAATGAATTTATTAAAGAAAACAGACCTCTCTGGTAGCCAACAGAGGGCAACCCTTCTTCTCTTATTCATGCGTCTTCCCTTAGATATTCCAGCATGCAGCTATATAGCATCAAGTGCCGTGTTTCATATAAAATAACTTAAAGGGTCTTAGAAGTGAACAATGAGGAGCAACAGGTCAAATCTGTGCCCCCATTAAAAAAACTATTCAACTGTACTGAGGATGGAAGGCATATGTAGAAAAATAAAACTGGGCCATCTGCACTCTGGAGTCTAAACACACACACACCAATGATCCACAGAAGCTTCTATTAGAGCGAACGACACGATCTTAGTAGGTTATACACATTCAAGAGGAAAGCTTTAGTACCAACAACCCCATGGAAATGGTGTTTTCTTTTGTTAAAGATTTCGTGTTGAATCGCTGCGCATGTGCATGTGTTTGACTCAGGGGTGCAAAGAAGGCCCCGTTTGGTTTACAGTGAGGGAAGAGTATGATGCAGGCCTATGTTTTAATTTCCTTTTACATAATTTGGCACAACTATGAAGAGAATGACAGTTTCTGCTTTTCAAGAGCCTGGCTTTCCCGTGTGTTGCAGTTTTATTTTCTGCTTGTTGTTTTGTTGCTTTTGTTTTCTTTTGTTTTCTTTCTTTACTTTTTTTTTTTTTTTTTACCTGACAGCAGAGACAGATCACCGGGCACCAGAGGAGTACTTGGCCTTGGTGATGAGGTATAGCACAATGTCTTGGTGGCCCCCGAAGGCGGCGATGTGTAAAGCGCTCCACCCTTCCCTGTTGGCCAGTCGGATGTCTGCACCAAACTTCACCAGCAGTTTTACCAGCTCCAAATTCCCGTCAATGACGGACTGATGGAGGGCCGTTTGTCCTTCAGGCCCGAAGGAGTTAACGTTGAACTCACAGTTTGTCATGTTTTGCAGCAATGAGTGAAGCTCCTTGGTGTTGCCCTTCTTCACCGCCTCCTGGAAAACCCTCTGCGGCGCGGAGCAAGTCGACACATCCGCCTGGCTCATGTTTGCAGCTCGCTGGAGATGGGGACCAGTAATCCTGCCTGGGCTCTAAAGCTGATAATAAGCTTCTCCTTGTTGGGCGTCTCTGGTCTGGTAACTATGCCACAGTTACACTGGATTACAACCAGTAATTAAGGCACTTTAAAGTATTAAATCAAAAAAAAAGAAAAAGAAGAAGACCACTGTATATATCCCAAAAAGGACAAGAGAAGAAACACACTTAGTGTGCAAAAAATGTTTAAATCTGAGAGATCCTGAAATCTCTACAATATGAAAAATGGTGCTTTCAGATCCAGGGGTCTTTTGACTTTTAATCCCCTTCTGTAGCAGCAGCAAGGTAGCCTAAAGCAGGGGATGGAGGAGACACCTCCGACTTCACTTGGCGTAATTTAGGTATGACCACTATCTCCACCGGACAGCCTTCTGGTGTGCGCGTGTGTCCCCACAGGGTTTCCTTGAACGGTCCGACCTGTTTGCCGGCTACACGTCCCTGCTAATGTCGCTGTTCATGTGGCCAGGGCGTCTGAGAAACACACAGAAAAAAAGACAAGAGAAGTCCACATGAATCCCGATTCCTCCCCAACAGACCGCAGTACAGACCCTACACATTCCGCCACATCCAAACGGACACATCTCCATGCGCACACGTTTACGCACGGATAAAGGGTTGAACTTTTGACTATAAACATGTCTCAAAATGTAATCCGTCCGGGATTCGGGACTTACCTGTGACAGATGGACGGGTCCGTAGCGACGAAATGATAGAAATCCACCGTGTGGCCCGGTCTGTGTCCTCCGTGCGGTCCGTGAGTCTCTGTCCTGCGCTGCGCTTTGGGGGAATATTTTACGCGTCCTTTATTTGCATGACAATACCATCCCAAAGAATCAACTGTAGAGGAATGGGCGGAAACTCGGGGAGGTTATAGGCTACCGGCTTGGTTAGGGGGAGGGACCAAGACCCTGTGAATCTGCTGGGAGGGGCGTGGTCTTTCGAGGGGGAGCCAAATGTTGCTGCAGTAATATTAAACAAGCCGCCTGCAGCAATATTAAGGAGAGCTCTATATCCGATCTCCTGTAGCTGACCCCAGGAAGCGGACTGAAAGCCAGAGAGGCACGGTGCTGCCAAAGCTGTAAACTGCTGAGAAAGCGGCACGTTGTAAAGGATCATCCACTGGATTATATCATCAAAAAGCAAAAAAAAAAAAAAAAAAAAAAGTCAGTCAATCACTTTAAATGAAATGAAATATTCAGAAATTATATGAAGGAACATGATACGAAATAAGTACCACCTATTTATATACGATTATATATAAGTGATGTAAATAGACAGGGATATCTAATCAAATAAAAAATAGAAATTTGTTGCGTTTATTTTGATTTGCAACAGGTCAAATGTTGCGTAAAAAGCAGTGGCATCCCCTGACGAATTTGATGTGAATTAAATAAATATATGAATTCAGATTGAACACATTTTTAGTAAAGATCTCTGAACACCTTAACATACTTTCCTGGTGGCTAATTGGGGGCTGAAAGGCAATAATAATGACAAACCATCAAGGAGAGGGTGGGGTTTACAACTATCCGCAGCATTTGGAACTACGTGGCAAAACTTTCTCTGTTGTATGACCATAAACATTAATGACAGCAATCTAAAAACACCTCCATTAATTAAACCTAACGTTTGGATTTTAAGTCCCAAAAGGGCAACATATACAAAAAAAAAAAATCTAAATCCTACACAGTTCACCCTTTGGTAGAACATTTGCTTCCTAAACAAATATTACATGGAGTGCAATAAAAACTCCAAAAGGCCTACAGTCAATGTCTCTCCACAGCTCCGTATAAAAACACCTCTGCAGAGGAGATGATAGGTGGGTGAATCATAAACTGCGGATATATTCCAGTTGTTTTTAAATGACTGGACTGTGGGACTTCAGATAACAAAAGCCCTACGCTACTTCCTTTTTGCAAGTGAAAAGAGGTGACGCTGTGCGCAGATTGACACGCTGCTCTGCTCCCCCCACCACCGTGGGAACTGGGCGTCTGAGTGTGTGTGTGTGTGTGTGTGTGTGTGTGTGTGGGAGGGGGGGGGGGGGTGGCTGAGTGAGAGAAAGGTAGTAATACACGTAATAGATAGATGAAATACAGATAAGCAAGAAGCAGTGTGTGTGAAAATGTGAGAGGTGTATAACTGATAGAGGCAAATAGAAGAAGATACAGAAACCACAGCAGGTACATATCAGCCAATCTGGAGCCGTTTGCTCCATTTGGTACCTCAGACTCCTCTCATTTGTGTAACACTTCATAAACCACTCTCCGCTCTGATGGTTTGGCGGTTTTCACACTGTCCTCTTTTTCCCACACACAGATCTGTACATTTGGCGGACGTCTGTGGCTGCGAGCGCCTGCAGGAGTGCGCGTGCGTGTATGTGAGTGTGCGTGGAAGAAAGTGTAAAGTAGATCCCACAAATGAAGGTCATAACCAGAGGTGGTCAAAGTACTCACAGTCTGTACTTAAGTAGAAGTACAGCTACTGGTGTGAGAAAATAATCTGGTAAAAGCAGAAGTATTGATTCAACTCCTTTACTGAAGTAAAAGTAAAAAAAAAAAAAAAGTACAATCTCTAAATTGGAATAAAGTAAAAATGCTAAAGATGAACTAATACGTACTTAAGGAGGTAAAACCACAAAAATGTCAAATAAATATCCATAAATAAAGCCTTTAAAAGGGAGTTACTGTGTAGATGATGATGATTTTCTTATATGTTTAATGTAAAGCACCTGTGCATGAAATGTGCTATACAAATACATTTGCCTTGTCTTTTATTGGGTCATGGTACTCAATTTAGTGGGCATGGACGGAACTTTTTTTTTTAGAAACATTCAAGTCATAAATACATTTAGAAAAAGAATAATTATGAGGGAAACAATCTAAATAAAAAGTCAAAATTATGATATAAAATGTCATAATGATGAGATATGAATGTAAAGAGTATAAAGTACAGATATTTATATAAATGTAAAGAGTATAAAGTACAGATATTTATATAAATGTAAAGAGTATAAAGTACAGATATTTATACAAAATTGTAGGGAGTAAAAGTAAAAAGTTGCCAGAAAAATAAACACTCAAGTACATATACCTAAAAAGTCAACTTAAGTACAGTAAAGGAAGTACTTCTACTTAGTTACTTCCACCTCTGGTCATAACCCACTTTATTTAATCAAATCAATCATCATAAAAAAAAACATGGAAAACATCTGTAGTAAGATATTAATGTATATTTCATTGGTGGATCCCAGTGACCTATATCTTCTATTAGAGGGAATTGTGGAAAAATAAGTTATGGGTGCCATGTAACAACATAAATAAAAGTAGCTTGCTATGATGACCAGTGAAGGTGCATATGTCAGATTAAATGGAAGTCCATCTAGTCACAAAAAGGTGCATGGTTGAAGTATACGAAAAGAGTTTAATCAGTGTCAGTCAATGTACAAGTTGGTAACACCACAGTATTTTTCTTTTTATATTATTCAAGCTTTATAAGGACATATACACTTGGTTCATAGGATAAAACAAAAATAAACAAATAAAACAGTGACTATGGCATGAACAGAACTAGTAGATTCAAGATTTTTTTTTGTCATTGTCAAGACAATGAAATTAGGTTAGAGCAACTGCACTGTGTAGTCTGTACCCAGTAAAAAAGTACTATGGTGCAGTGCAAGATAAAGTTTAAAGTGCCACCAGTGCCCCCACAAACCCCCACCATAACCAGAAATGAATAGACATGTATGTCACCGTCACCCCCCAGTCATCAATCATCAGTTCAGTATTCAACATTGTCATTAAAAGTATGCTTTTCCTACCTGAAATAAACATCAAACAGAAGTTGCTTATGTCCATATAACTTTGTATTATATAAGTCTACATATCATCCAGACTTTTTCATGTGGTTTGAATACAATGAACAAACCTGTTATGTTGAACTGTAAATCTTTAATAGATGACTGTCATTGTGTGTAATGGGACTTTTTCCAAGTCTGTAATTCACATGTTTTGACCACATTAATGCTGATGTGCAGGTGAACTTGTGTATAACTGCTGACTGTTTTTGTTTGTTCCTGTATACATACACAGCTGGGAACAAAGAGTCTGGCTTTGACTCATTCATACAAATGTGAATACCTAACTCATGGACTTCATAAAGTCTACAGTAACAGATGGATGTGCCTATCATACACCTTTGATCTGAGTTTGTAGATCAGAAGCACATGCACACATAACTATAGGATTTCTTAACAATTCAGTAAAACTGCATTTTTGTTGTTTTTTTTCCCCCTCTTTGGGGCTTAATGAATGGTGCAGAACATCTTCTGGAAAATCAGGAACATCTGTCCGCTATCAGAGCTTTTGGCTGCAGTATGTCTGGACACTTGGAAAACATTTGCACAGACCGCAGGAGCCAAAAGTTTCTCCGATTGGATGAGTTGCTCCCCCCAAACTCTGTGGCATTTGCTCTCCTCTCCTCTCTCTGCCCCCCTCCCCCTCCACCTCACTGCTCTCGACTCTTGGATAATGTGTGGGAAAAAGACAAATCCAGATCCAGATCCAGACGTTACGTGTGGTGAAGGTAGCCTCGGTGAAGATGAAATACTTTGCGGACGGAAAAACGCAAACAAGCATTTCATACGTGCGTAAAAGCGCACGCGGCACTGTACACCACTCGCCTTTCTTTGGGAGTCAGTCTATTTCTGCTCTATTTATTCTAATTGGGCAGTCATATCTCAGTTCTATTGCTATGAGTTTATAAACAAGACATGTTTTTTTGTAGATAACATGCAGTGCAGTGCTTGTGTGGCTGCGCTGTGAATGGAGCACCGGACGGAGCACGGCGGCGCTCTGGGCCGCGTTTTGGCGCCGAGACCCGGACTAACTGGGGCCAGACAAACGGGAGGTGTCTCCGGTCCAGTTCAGTCCCGTGCTGGACAGATATGTGGATAGTTTAGTTCAAGTTAGACGAAGGAATAAACACTGAGAAAGAAGTGTGGGGGTTTTACACGAAGCTGAGCTAGTGATACTTACGTTGAGCTGTACATTCATGACAGAACGCACGAGAGAGAGAGAGAGAGCCAGAGAAAGAGAGAGAGAGAGGTGACGTCTAACAAGAGGGAGGGGCTTATGAATCCAATTCATTCCGGGTACCACGTGTCCACAGAGCGTGGGAAAGAGGCGAGCTTTTCTTCCCAGCAAAGAAAGAGCAAGGATCAAATAACACGGTACTGCAGCAGAAAGCTCGCGTTCTGCACAGAGTCTCCGACCACCCGGACAAGGACGGGACAAGACACACAGAGAGGGGCTTATTTGGGAGTTATACGCTGTCGATTTATTCGTAGCAATAAAAATACTTTTCCAGAATAGAGTAATGTTACTGTAGATTTCATACGGGGTTGTTGAAAAAAGCGCACGGTGACATGACAGGAATATTTATACCCTGAAAACACGGAGCATCTTATTAAAGCCATAGAAGTCCTATCCCATTTGTCCCAAAGGGTAGAAAGTAACTTATGCTGAAGAAGAACAGATACAAAAGAATGACTGATTCTTCCTTCTGTGTTCTAACTCTCCCCATGTGATGATTATTATTTTTTTTACAGATATGAATTCTGGCAACTAATTATTTTTTATACAAATTGATTTATTGAACAAAAAAAAAAGAGACAAATTAAATATATTAGCCCCGTCTTGAATCTAAAACTGGGATTACATGTTAATTGGCATAGTCTAAATAAGATGTTTGACCATTTTCTATTAAAATACACAATGTAATGAAAATATAAAAGATTAATGTTCAAAACTTTACTTGCAGTACAACTATAAAACAGACATTAAATGAGTCTTTTGATTTGAAATTCGTAGCATTTAAGTTTCTAGTTGTTTTCAATAAATGTTCTGTCATTTTAAAGACTTTTTATTGGCATCTATTTAAAACCATTGATAGTGTCTGCCAGTTTTAATCCCACATTTGGATTATTAACAGAGCCTGTTTTGGTTATTTTAAAGGCTGATGAGGGTTTAGCTGTGTCTGAACAGGATTACACTTTTCAAAGGTCACTAACCCATATGGTTACTCCAATAACAAACAGCATACAATTTGCATGGTGTAAGAGCAAATGGCAATTAAAGATGTCAAATTTGCAAACTAGATTCTCTCAAACTTTGTAATGACTCCACTTTAAGACTGAGCTACTAGACATATATCACCATACGATGCTCTGCCTGAGAACATTTAAGTCACGTCTGAGACAGTAATCCTCATGATCTCCAAATGTCCAAGACAGTTCCTTGGTTGCTCACTATCCCAGATTTCATGATATTCCACAAGGAGCAAGTTTAGATCCAACTCTGACAAAAGCAAACAGTTATCCCACTCACTCTTGAGGAATTGCAACACTTAAAAAAAAAAAAAAAAGGTCCATACAGGTAACCGTATTTTGAGCGGTTTAACATATTTACTGCAACAAAGCCCTCAGCCTACATTGTGTAATGCCCTTAAGGTCATGTATTTGGTAATCTCATGTTATCAATTTGCAATATATGTAAAAGCCCCAACTTGTCAGGAACACGGTTCTGCTGCATTTATTAAAAACAGCTGACATTTCATTGACAAACTGCTAATAAATGGGGAAAAAGGGGCACATGATGTGAACATTTACCAAGTCTCCTTGTGATCCATTTTAGTCAGAATTGTAGAAGTAATAAAATTGATGCAGCATTTCACCTCAAATTTTTGAGATACTGTGTCAGTTTGAGTATCCTACATTACGTAGTGTATTTACCAGAGGTGGGAAGAAACTCAGTGAAAGTACTTCATTACTGTACTTAAGTAGATTTTTTAGGTATCTGTATTTGAGTATTTTTCCTGATCAACTTTCTTACTTTTATTCCCTATATTTTTGCATAAATATCTGTACTTTATACTCTTTACAGTCTCTGAATAGACACGTTATTTTTTCAAACTAAAGAGATGCGACAGTACGAAAAATAAGTCACTTCATAAGGAAAATCATTGGAGAGAAACCATGACAGTTATATTACCATTATCTCACAATTTTAAAATTTTCTTAACATTATGCACCTTTTAAAATCTAATATTTATATATGCACAGCTTAAAATCTGATGACATTTTATCTCAATTGTGACTTTTTCCCCCCAATTTTTCCTAAATTTCCTTCCCATATCCACAAAACTGAGTAACTGTGACCTGATCAAAACTTTTCTACACATTAACTCACTTTTAAAAGCTTTATTGTAGATACTTTTGTAACTTTTTTCCTGGTTAAGCAAGTATTGCATTGCAGGCAAAACAAGTTTTACTTTGGTACTTTATTACAATTCAGAAATTGCCCTTTTTTCAAACCTTTACTTAAATACAAGTACTGATTCAACTCTTCTATTTTTACCAGAGTATTTTTTTTCCACACAAGTATCTACTTCTACTCAAGTACAGAACCAGAGTACTTTTACCACCTCTGGTATTTACCAAGTTTAAATTTTATGTTTAGTTGCTTTGAGGTTTTAGCTGACCATGAAATGCAAGTGTTCCCTGAGAAAGAAACACGTTTGGTGCAGTGACTCAACAGTTGACCCGTCTGTGGAAATAACAGGCTTTTTTGATGCAAGTTAAATCAATAAAACAACTGCACAACTGCCAATAGTTAGGAGTTGTTAAATTTTATGAGTGTAACAATATTAACTCAGCCTTCTCATTTACTCTGAACCATATTCAGGGAATGCAGTTGTCTCGAAATCACCAGCATATTCTTTTCTTAATTACAAAATTTTTCACATCGTATATTTTAAAACCTTTCTGGGAAGTCTCATTTACTGTAATCGCATAAATCTGATGTGGGATTCATGAGCAGTGGGGAGGAGGTTGGAAAAGAAGGTATGAGAAAATATGAAGGGATTCAGGCAAAATGTGTTGGGTTACTTTGTGACCCATCTATCTCAAAGCCTTGTGGGTGGAAACGCCACACTCAACACCTGACAGACATCAGTGAAGTCAAAATGATCTCATCAGTCTGTCTGCAGTTTTTATAGGAGTAATGCTGCAAGACTGTTAAGGGATGACACTACTAAAAGACTTGAAAATTATTAGACAAGGCTCCAATTGAATGGCAGAAATCATTTAGACAAATTTCTAATCGATCAATCATGAAAACAAATCATTTTAATCGCACATATTCAGAACAGTCTTATCATACACAAGAAAATATACAGTGTCTCAGACTAGTAAAACAATTTTTTTTAAAAATGCCTGTTGTAATTCACATGCATTCTTTTGAACTGCATAAAAATGTTTAAACAAATCCAACCTCAGAATTTTGAACAAACTCAACTGTGACATGCGTTAGCCTAGATAAGGTTACATCCCAAAGAATCAAAGTTCTGTTTAGGAAAAAATAATACAAATGAATTAACAACAATCCAAGGTGTAAACATGCCCATAAAAATGCATGGGATAACCGTTAATAGATGTAGACCATGAAAGTGGGGGGAAAAAAATTGAATTTAAATTTTAGCCATCTTTGGTTCACGGAAACAAAGTGAGATTCAAACCGTTATACACCTCAGTTTAAAAAACTACTGAATTTTAAAACAACCGTATGAATAATAAAAAAAAAATGCTTTGGGACAGAAGTGATATGTATATAACTGTTCATCCATTAGCATTATAAAATAGATGTGATGAGATGGATCCAACTTTTGAGGGTAGTTTGTTGATTCGAACATAAGAAAATGACACACCACACCCAATTCAAAATAAGTCGCCTTATTCTTCATGTTCCAACTAAATGCTGCCCAAATAACGCATTCCTTCCACAAGGCTACATACTAAATGGTAATGTTGTGAATTAACCAAGAACTTTATGATGACAGGCGGGTGCTCATACGCATCAGAAAACCTGGATGTTTTTAAAATGTCACGTGTGCTGAGGTTTTATTGCGCTGCTGTAACAGGCGCTGCAGCAGACTCTTCATCCTCATCTGTTAAGTGAAATATATCCTGAAACATAGAAAGGACACGACCAAAGTGGGAGCCTTCCCAGAAGACTTTGCCACATCTGGTGCAGACATAGAAAAGCGGTATCCTCGGCAGAATGGCGGGGGGCACGGTGTGGAGTTGCATGGGTGCCCCGCCGGGAAAGGTCAGGGTGTCTGGATCCAAAACTGAAAGGGGGGCCCAGCGACACTGAAGGGCATACCTGGGGAGGTCAGGGGTCACACTGGAGGTCAACTTCTCGTCTTCCAGTTGGTTTGGTGTTTGTTGTGTGTAATCTGTGTCTGTATCCTGCAAAAACCCTACAGAAAAGCCACAAAACTGCATTGATATTTTTATAATATACAAAGGTGAAATCTGTCAAGCCACAGTAGGCAGATATTTTATTATTTTCTCTCTGATGTGTGACCGACCTCTTTGTTGGAGCATCTTGACCATGTCCTCTCTTGGCACCACCACATACTGATCACTGTTACAAGCCTGAAAATATGGAGAGAAAAAAAATTATTTGCAACTCACAGGTAGCATTATTAAAATCCTGCTCTTTTTCAGTGGATCCGTAATGTCCAACCAAAGATGAACGATATTCTAGGTTTAATACAGCATCATTATGGAAAATATAGTGACTAGAATTCACCTGCCCATGTCCAAAATTGTCTGGTCTACACTAGTGTCACTGTTCAAGTAACCTGCATTCACCCATTCACACGAACGACAAGCATGTTTTTCCTAGGTTGCTGCTCTGGTGTGAAAAGGGTTAAATGTTACACAAAAAAAACACATCAGTGTTTGTATGGAGACAGCGTTTACACCCAAGTGGCGTTCACATGTCCATGCCGGCCTTTCCTCCTCCATGGTAAAGGTCTCTCTGTTAGGGCATTAGTGACCCCTTGTTTGCCAGCCCCTAACGTGTGCACACAGTTGTGTCTGTAAGCCATCCTGGCAGCATGTCAGAGCTAAAAGCGTAGTCGACACACCTGAGCCTCACCCAACAAACATAATTCCATTTAAGAGGTGGGCTGTAAATCAAACCAGACCTTCTAATTCTAGATCTGACTAGGAAAGCTTACTTCAGGGCATTTTGTGTTCAATTACCATGGAAAAGTGTAACAAAGAATGAAAATCATGAGTACACCACTGCAAAGGTATGTCTTTTCTCTGTGTGCACATGCAGAGCTGTGTTTGTCTCTGCGGTATCTGAGGTCAGGACAGGAGAAAGTGGCTAGACAGTGGAGGTGTGGGAATAGCAGAGGTGTCATCTCCTGTCTTGTCTGTGGGAATGAAGCTCATGCCTCCCTCAGTAGTCTCCACTTTGCATCATACCTTACACATACTCACAGGCATGTCAACCATACCGACGCACAGAAAAGTGGTCACACAGACAAAACACCTCGCACATCTCCACTCTGCAATAGTGTGCATACAAACACTCGCAGCGCATACACATGGCTCTCACACTTACGAGTGTGGCGGCAGCCAGGAAAACAGACCCAGCTATTTGCTCAGCTCAAAGTTTCCCAGAGTTGAGCAAGCCAGAACCTGCTCTGAACTCTCAAGGCTTAGGCACGGAGAGGCAAGCACACACGCACACCATCTCTAAAGCACGCAACCTGGATGGAAACAATTTTGTGTATGATTAATCAAAACACAACTACAAGTAAAACTGAGTTCTGAGAAAAATTTATGTGCATGAACATAATGACTCAAGCACAAAACAAAATGAGCTCAGTAACGTTTAGAGCTTCAAAAACCTGATAGTTTTTGATCAATGTGGGACATCATGTATTGAATATTCTACAGAACAATTTGGGAAGTGGAGTTGTTAAGCATGCTGCACAACAGGAGAAGCAACAACCCAAGTACACAGGTGAATTATCTGCAGTTTCTGCACATACATTTGTGTGAAAAGCATTAAACTTTCGATGATGTCAAAAATACATTTTTGGTACATTCACACATACAAAACTGGATGTGCGTGATGATTGAAAAACATGCCATGAGGCCTCGCACTCCACAGTTTGTGCAGGTTTAACATATTTTCTTCAGCTGGGTGTTGTGAATTCCTTTAAATGATCCATGCTTTATATACATACATGTGTATTCCCAATGCATCACAAATTAATTTTATCATATTTAAATCCAATTCTTTAATCTAAATCCTAATAACTTCTTAATAATTTATTCTGAACCATTTTTATCTTACAGTCATTTACATTCAGTATTTAAGTGCTGATGTAAAATGATTGTGCTTTTGTTGTGTGGAGCGGTGAGTTCTTTGAATTTCCCCATGGGGATTAATAAAGTATATCTTATCTTAATTCCTCTCTATCGCATTAAACCGGCTAGTGAGAAGGTAGTAAAAACAGGCAACTAATATTTCTTACAGTTTGCAAGCAAGACAATATTCCATCCTTGATGGCATTTAGCCATTAAGGTCACTGATGGGTCTGGGAGTCAAAGTGTTACCAATATTGTATCACCCAGTATACATTAAACAATTCAATTGTATAGTTATTTTAATGTAACTATACAAGGTATTGTGTACTTGCTACATCTTCTCATTCTTTCTCTCTATTGTTCTTTGTGTTTTCCAGGGAACCTCCTGCATTCTCACACTCCGTGTGGCCGTGCCAGAGAAAGAATGCTCCTTGCCGTGACAACAAAGGCTATCTAAAGTGTGATACTGCGTTTCAAAGGATGGGAGGTGGTGGAAAAAAAAGGAGAGAAAGGGGGATAGTCGAGAGGAGGTAGGAAAGAGGGAGGGGGGAAATGGAGGAAAGGGGGGTGGGATATTTTTCCCTAACGTGCTCAAACATACTCGCATACACACAAATGCTCACACTGCAGTGCTCTGTAGGCAGCTCCCATGGGAAAATCCTAGACCAATCTAAAAAGGCGGGGCTTGTGGGACTGCTGTAGGTCACATGGCCAAAGTAACCAATTGGGCTCTAGTGATTTGGTTCAAATTGTGGCAAGTCAGGTAAAGGGCAGCGTGGGAACTAAAGAGATGGGAGCGGCAGAGGAAAAAGAAGTGCCCCATGGCTTCCTTTTAAAAATCGTCTTTTTGTTGCAAATGCAAATCTCAAGTCTAAGCTAGTGTTAAAATGACCAAAGTTGACTGTCCAAGGCTGCTGTGGTCTAAAACATACACACAGGATATGAGAATAGCGTCTCTCTACAGTAAGCCTTCCAAGAAAAGAAAAATAAAACATACAATCCTGAAGACCCATTGTTTGCTCCCATCATCCCATGTCTGGGATGTTCTCCCGTCTTTAGTTCCCTGTCATTCTCTTTGAGTAGATGTCAAATTTTGTTGCTGCTGTGAAATGATGCAGACCAACTCAAAGTAATGGCATAGCGACTGGAAAAAGCTGCTTCATGGGACTGTAGAAATAATGTCTAAAGAGAACCTAGGAGACTGAAAACATTTAATTTCTTCCTCCACTTTCCCACAGTCAAAGTCATGCCAGGTGATGTGGACTCGACACCGATGCCAATCTCACACTGAACACAATTCTCACTGGTGGAAACACCCTGTGGAATAGGGATACGATTTATTTTCTGGCTGGTCAGAAGTCTACAAAAGTCAACTTCTTGCTTCATTCAGTGCTCCAACATTGAGCTACACAGAGTTAATAACCAAGTCATTTGCTATGCTTTAAAGGAAATTAAGATTTACTGGTGAGACTTTAATCTGTTTAATACAGAAGAATGAAATGAGTGACTGAAGATGTGTTATTACCTTTTAACAGCTTTATAACTTACAATCTGTAATGCCATATTAAAATAGCTGAAAAGCACAGAGCCTTTTTTTTTGGCAAACTTTATATAATGCAAGTCAATAACATTTTCAAAGAAGTCTTTAATTTTTATGTTGTCCCGTTACATAAATGACATCATATTCTCCACAAGTAAAACATAGCAAACATTTTATGTTAACATACATTATTTAATGAGAATAAAGATTCAATACTTGTTAAAAGAAAATATGAACATCGGTCCTTTGCCTTTTTGTACTGCAAAGCATATTCTGATGCCAGATTTATTTTTTGACAAATTAATATTAGCTTCAGTGACAAATTCCTTTAACTGATAATATATGTATTAAAGATGATTGTTGTACCATTTATTTTACCATGTTGGATGTTGGTTTATAACATGGGAAATATTTCATTATTGAGTAAAAAGGGTGTTGGAGGAGTGAAAACCCACTTTAATGTGACAAATACACCTCAATGTTTGCTTAAACATGAAAAAAAGAGTCACTGTATATTTAATGATACTTGACAGTTATTCTTTATATATGCTGATGTACCTTGGCACGGTGTTTGATTTACATTCTTAAGTTCTTTCTCTGTTGATGCCCTATACACATCTAGAATAGTGGCAATTTATCTGCTGCAGACGGAGCATGAAGGGATATACTGTATACCAAATGTACTTTCCCACAGTATCCTGAGGGTATCTGGCCACTATCACAGCCTGACAGTCTGAGGTAATTACCAGCTCTGTTAACTAACCACTACCACCTGACACCAACCTGAACTTGGCTACAACAGGGCCTGTCTGGGCTTGACATCACGCACACCTTACTCCGAATCACTCGCACTCTCACACACACACACACACACACACACATTCCAAAGATTTAAAACCGCAACTAAAATTCACACACATACACACCCTTCCTATCCCTGACTCACCTTATGCCCCACTCATTTCACCTGAATGAAACAAATCGTTCGAGTCATCATTTCCTTTTCAGTTTTCCCAGGGTTCATACAGACGTGTTTTATAAAGAATGAAAACTGGAGTTCAGCTAATTGTGCTTGTGCCTGCCATTTGTCTATACTGCATTAATATTAACATAACAAAAATCCATTTTAATTCAATTAAACAGATTTAATACAAAATATGCAACATAATTTTTCTGTAACGGAGATCCATAGTGTTTGGCCATCGGTGAGAGACACTGATCAAGTTAATAATCCCTTATTAAATCACCAATATTCTTCGCCTCAGTCGACCTCACCATCACATAGTGGTCACCGTTTTTTCCTCTGATTTACAGCACTTCTGATCCTTTAACCTTCACTTTATTTTGTTTTTTTAATTATTTCAGTTTGTGGAGTACGAAGCCAACTGGATCGGTCACCATTTACTTTTACTTTCTACATTAAAAACAGAAGTTGCAGCACTGCCATCTATACTGAACCAAAATGGTTTGGACATGTGGAAGGAGTCACAAGTTTAGGAAAACAGATCATGTCCATTTTAAAGCACGGCATGGTCAGTACTTTGTTGTCTGTCACAAGTACTCAAACTTTGCTTTTCATACAATCTACAGCTCAATCTCTTGTCGTTTCTTGCACCTTGTAAATCTTTGTTTTCCCACTTTCTCGCCCACAACTTGGCCTCAATATTTCTGCCTTTTCTCCCCTCCCTCCTTAGTCTGTCTTTACTGAAGCTGACTGAAAGGGGTAATGAAGAAGATAATAGTCTAGAGTCTAGCAGATAACAGTCTAGCCGTCACACAAATAGTACTAATGCTTTCCCTTGGCTTGGCACAGTCAGTCCATTCTGTTTTTTAGCCACTCAACCTTCAACCTAAACCGCCATCTCTCCCTCTCTCCAATTGAACCCATGTCTTCTCTTGTTCAGTGTCTTGCTCTGAGCTCCATCTACCCCCTTCCAGTGTTCCCTTCAATCTCCCTCTCTCTGGTTGTCCCTCACCTCTAACCCCTTTCTTTTTTTCCGCTTCTGCAAGTGCTTTTTTTTTTTTTTCTCCTCCTCTCTCTTCACATGCCGGATAGCCGGGGCCAGTCTAAGCCAAACAGCTCAGGAAAACAACGTGCTGAAAAGGTCCGTTGACAATGCTGCTCACTGGGCAATGGGTTTTGAAGAGGGATAAAAACAGCTCATCTTAAAAACGGAAAAAGCTGGATTAAACCACCAGACAGCTTCTGTTGATACATTTTTGTTATGGATTGAAATGACAACAATCAGACCCCCCCCCCCCCCCCCCAAAAAAAAAAAAAAAAGGGAGAACAGGATAGATGTCACATAAGCAGAGTACTGGCTAATAAAAAGTGCATTAAAGCTGAAATCAGGAAGGAAAAAAAGCCAGAAACACCTTGCTTACACTGCTCTCTTCTGTGCAAATCAAAAGACTAAACAAAGATAAATGATATGCCATGCTACAAAAAGAAATGTGCCAACTAAGGGAACTGCCATTACTCTTACAGGCACACGTTTAACTCCCACCTTTATACAAACACCTGTTATCAACTAAATATTCCACAAGGTGTAGATTTACTACAGCTTGTAAAGATTATGTGCAGAAATCATCCATCCTCTTGGATCATGTGAATGACAATATAACGAGTGGTAATTATGGAAGACAAAACTATTGTACAGTGAAGCTTGAACATAAATGTTCTATTAAATAAGTTTCATTTTGGCGTATTAATGCATGGACATAAGTTGTCACAGTCAAATGTTTGAGCTTTTGTCTAAGATGCATAATTATTATGCATCTTAGATAGTCGTCTTGGTTTTAATGTCTACATATTTTTTTCATGTGGTATTGTTTTGTTGTGTTATACCTGTCTTAGGACAACTATGCCAACCAACTCCGGCATATTTATATTGACGTTTTTACTGATGCATTGATTAATGTGTATTGTCCTAATCAGATAAACTAAACCTAATAATCATCTAAAAAGTAAATATCCCAAAAAATTGCCAATGAAACAATTAAAAATGATCTTGGCAAGATTTCTTTATTAAATCGACAATTTTTTTTTGCTCAATTAAAGGAAATTAAAAAAAAAATTTTAAATTAAAATAAAAAAATCTACCAATGGAAAAAAAAAAAAAATAAAAAAATAAAAAATCAAGATTTTTACCTCTGCCAAGGAGGTCATGCTTTTGCCAGCGTTTTGTTGGTTGGTGTACAATACAACTCGAAAACTTATGGATGGATTTTGATGACATTTTCAGGGCATTGTGGTAATGAGGAGACAAATTATTAGATTTTGGTAGTGATCCAGACCCCCCTCTGAGTACTCCTTTGATTCAATATTCTTCAACCAAAAAGAGGAAGTACACATGTCAGGTTTTGTTCTGTTAAAATGGTAATATTTGATCTATTACATAGCTTTAAATGCAACTATCCATAATGTTATGTGTGTAAATACCTTATCCCATACCTCAGGTAGATTTTCACAGAAAAATCAATGACAGACTGATACGACTTAAGAGAGATGGATGAAAATATTACTCGGAATTCCTCAAGCAATCCATTTAGCAACGTTTTCAATGATAATTCATGCGTCCTTTTCAATTTCTTTTCCATGTTGAAATGTAACTGCTGGACAGACAAATGCTAGGTTTAGCTATGATGTCATGCGTGCCACACAGACAACTGGTTCGCTCAAACTGTAGATGCAACTGTTGGTTCACATTTGTCTTTTTAACACTCATGGCTCCAAATTTCTTCCCACCATTTGGTTGCACACAGCAAGACTTAACTGTCAACATATCAAAATATGTTAATTTCATCCGTCTCAGCTCAGCCTGGTATTGTTACATCACCATCCACAGCTCCCCTTGACATGCACTAACAGTTCTCAAACTGTCACTACGCCCACACACAAACTGAAATTCCACCCACCACCTGAATGCATCACCTGGAACTGCATCTGCACACTCAAACGCATACTGCCGTCATGGGAGAGTCATCAGCAGATTTCTTTGCTCAACGTTTATCACTGCTGGCACATATTTCACCCTGTAACCCCCCCCAGCTCACTTTTCACCCCCACCGCCTCATCTCCCCCTGATGTAGAAGCACACAGGCATGCAGGGAATGTTATTGTAATGCAGAGTGATTCATCCAGGACTGTAAATATTGACAGTGGTGGTGGTTACTGCTGGTCTCTTCAGGTCTGTTCAGTCCTGGAGAGATACAAGGGAAAGAGGAGGGGGCAACTCTCGAGTGGATTTTTCACAAAGAAAGTGTCAGTACCTAGCCGGGTATCAGTGACTTCACAAGCATCCAGGTGTCTGAAAGTCAAAACCTCTTAGAAGTTTCTAATGGTCAAAAAAATTTAAAATCCAGTATTAGATGACACTTATTAACCCAATTATCTGGGGTTTTTTTTATTCCCCATTGATCCTGCGTAAATCAACATTCAAATCTTGCTGGGGTTTGGTGGATGGCAAATCCTTTTTTTTTTCCCCCTTTAAGTATCTCTCTGACACTTCTTCGTGTCAACAGGGCACATAGGAGAAAAAAAAAACTTCAGAAAAAGGGACACGATGAGAGTAAAGAAACTATACATTGTTGATTACTGGATCATCTGCTACAAAACTTTCAGAGCTTCACAAGTTCATGGAAATCCAGGGATTGTTGCCAAAGTACATAACTATCAACATTAGGGCAAGTTTCCAGGGATGTAAAATCACTTGTTTAATCAAAGATCTTATCATGCATATATTAAATACTATATTAATACTATAAATTTATTTCTAAACAGTAGTGCTGTATAGGGCTGCACGATTCTGAAAAATATTTATATCACGATTCTCTGCACGACTTTTTATAAATTAAGCTGCTGTGCACATCGCCTAAAATTTGCATACTCGCAATCTGCATAACAAAATTAACTACTGAACTATCATTGAACTATTGTTGAAGTATTAATTTATCCGTTCATTAAGTGTAATATCAGTCTGTCTATAGAACGCCTAATACCTGACCAAATAGACCAAATGATCCAACATTTGGAGGGTGACTTTCCAGTACTATGGTGGGTTACAGTGCAAAGTTTCATGCCATTACAACATACAACAACAAAGATATTAAACTAATATCTTTGCTCCAACTTTACTGCTCTGAGCATTGCCGTGCACATTGCCCAAGTTCTGCCTTCTGGTTTGGCTACAGCTGTGCCATACTGCATTATTAATGCCAACTCATTGCCATTATGGACTTTCACAAAGTCTCATCACAACTGTGCTACATGCCGCTAACAACTTCAGCCCCCCCAGGAATTTGAAGATATTTTTGTTGTGGCCATAGCAAGTCCAGTTGCAACAGAGGGTACCATTACGACACATTTGCAGGAGTTAACCAAGTTCTGTAATTTCCTGAATTAACAGGCCTAACGTCTGATTCATCTTTAACTTAACATAGCACCAATCTTAATGACTCTAGGCTACATTAGCATCTCCCTCATCCACTGTTCAGCTTAATCACTTCACTTTTAGACTCTTCTCATTCATTTTTGGTTTGTTTGTTATTAGTTGTAGTTTAGTAAGCGGACGCACAATGCCCAGTTTACTGCTTTTCGTGTATTGAAGTCTGAAAGTAGACAGTGACATTCGAGTGCTGGATGAGGGAATGGCGGCTCACTTCACGGCTGTAATATATGTTGCTGGGTGTTAATTGGGGTCGCCTGCATTAGCATGACACAAACCACTACAGTGGTAGGCTGTCTGCCCGACCTGAAACCTTTTACCAATTCCACCAGCAGTAACAACTTACACCATTAGCATCATCAACAAATTATTAGCCTTTCTGCTCCTTTAACCCACTTCCACAACACATTAGTAGCAAACAATCTCACATTTTGTACAAGCCCCGCACTAGCATTTATGAATGTGGCATTAATTCCAAGTTTGGAATTGGAGTCAAGTCTTTTCTTGATCTGCATGAGCATTGACAAAACTTCCTAGATTACAAATATCTGAATTTCTAAAATAAATGTATAAATTAAAAAAAAATTCATGACACAGGTAGTGTGTTGTACCTCGTAGTTTAAGGAAGCCCATGTAGCCTAAATGCTTATCGCTGTGTGGAGAAAAGTGAAATAGATGTTTAAAGGAAGGAGAAAAAAAAAAGTATGGTATTAGACCTTAATGCACAATTTTACCCAAACATAAAGCCTGACTAGACAGACTCAAAATGTGAAAAGAAAACTAGATGCAAACTTTTTGTAAAAGTTTAAAAATGTTTGATATCTTCAACATAGGAGTGGTGATTCCAAGTCGCATGTAACAGCTAAAGTACTAGTGTCTTGTCATGTGCACAAGGTTTTTAGTCCAACCTGATGTGAATCCAAGGTCGATCGCAGCAAGTTATGAGCCAACTGAATGATGAGAATGTAACCAGTGTTAACAGCTGGTTTTCAAAATTATTTAAAGTAGATATTTAACCCTTTAAAAGTGATGTTGAATATGGTTAACAAAAAGTGGGGAACTTATCAAATAGAACATGTGCATGCACTGTAATTGTAATGTGAGGTTTAAAAAAAGAATAAAATCTCTTAATCAATTTATAATCCAGTTGAAGTTACACATTAACGAGTAACTCCAACAGCAAGTCACATTCAGCTAAATTTGTTGGTTAGTACGGCTGTAAATTGTTTCAAGAAGAGGGCGCCTTTTGTGAATGTAAGCACAAAGGAAGGCAAGCGTTAAGAATGTGGCCTGTGATTTTTATTGGGACTGCAAATGACCAAAGGATCCAAGAAACAATGGAGTCAGACGCTGTGCATAATAGCAACATCATTACAGCTTCAAACAGTTATCACTTTCACACAGACCATCACATCTAAACATCTGCAGAGAGATAAACACACTCATCTGCTGCACATCTGTCTTAGTGTTGTCATATATATTATCAGGACACGGGCGCATGCATCGTGCAGGCTATGCAAGGGTGAGATAAAAGCAAATAAAAGAGGCAAAGGGCTCAGGGTTAAGTGGCAATAATGATGCAGGATAAGACATTTATGTGCGTGTGAGTTCAAACTCACATCAAAGTGTCTCTGGGAGCCTTGTTCATGTCAACAGGACACATAGGAGGGGAACATTCGAAAGGCGGTGTGGTGCAGGGGAGGTAAAAAAAAAAGGGGGGGGTAAAGGGGGTAAAAAGGAAGCAGTACACGATGTTGAACAAAGGCTGAAGGGAAAGAGAGGACCGAGGTGGAGGAGGGTACGGAAAGGTTAAGGAGAAGTGGGTCGTAGGTGAGAGGTTGGGGTACTCAGGCAGAGGAAGACAGAGAGGGGGGGTGTCTTGGTGAGGGGGTTCACCTCTGGTGTGAATGCAGTGAGGTAAAACCTGAAGAAAGGATGGAGAGAGTTCCTGTGTCATACATAAACCCTCTTTAATTTCACCCTCCCCACCCTCCCCCTCCGCTGTCCCTTTCCCTCCCTCCACTGTTGCTGCTCCCTCTCAGCAACCGGCCCCAGCAAATTCCCTAGGGCCAGGGGCAGTCCCCTTTCAGTCTCCAGTGACACAGTAATTAGAAGTGTGGGAACTGAATCCGTCCCTCTTTCTGAGCCCCCCCTCCTTTCGCTGGCCCTTGCCCCCCTAACCAGCTCCCGGGTCTACCCTTCCCCTTCACTTCCTTTGCCACTTCTCTTTTACTGACCCACCTCAGTGCTCCGAGGAAGTTGCATCAGACCCCCACCCCCCAAAAGAAAAAAAAAAAAAAAAAAAAAAAAAAAAAAAAGGATCAGACCCTTATGTCTGGGTATTTTATTCCAATTTAGGCTTAACATATTAAAATAGCTTCTAATCTATATCAGTCACATCTTTTGATTCATGGAATTTCTCATCATATGACATCACCTCCTGACAGACTCAATCTCTTCTGACAGCTCACACTGGCTGAATCCTCATGGACCACCTGTGATGTGCATGGGAGCTAAACATCTCACACACTCACACACATATACACCCACACACACACACACTCAACCCCATACCCTTCATCCCCACCCCACCCCTCCTCTACAGCCACAGAGTCCCCTATCTCTTCGAACAGAGCAACGCTGTCTCTCCCGCTCTCCGTCAAGCCCACCACCACCACCCCAACCCCCATTCGCTATCTCTGCGACGATAACCATGGGAACAGCAGCACTGTGGGAACGGGCCACCAGTTGACCAAAATAGACAGGAGGAAAATGGAGGGAAAGAAAGAAAGAAAGAAAGGACTCGCTGCGTCCAAGGAGGCCTGTGTGTGTGTGTGTGTGTGTGTGTAGGAGGTCCATGGGATCAACCAGACAGACAGGTACTCAGGCACTCCAGTCACCTCTGGTTTCCACCGGCAACAAAAGGGATGCTGGATGGCTTGAGTTGCTACATTAATGGATACAAGGTCTCAGTTTGAGTCGGTGGGATACGCAGTAAGTTCACAGTCTCACAAACAAGCACTTTTTTTTTTTTTTTTTTTAAACTGTGCTATAGTTACAAGATAGCAGCCCAGCACGACACACACAGGGCC
The DNA here is from genome assembly GCA_020466265.1 of Siphamia tubifer. Taxonomy (NCBI): domain Eukaryota; kingdom Metazoa; phylum Chordata; class Actinopteri; order Kurtiformes; family Apogonidae; genus Siphamia; species Siphamia tubifer. The sequence goes on along the minus strand of CM035794.1, from coordinate 19,376,398 downwards.
ACACCTTTAACCACAAACACCCACACACCCTGACACCAACACACACCCAGGCACATTTAAAAACACACGTGCAAACAAACAACTCTTTCAGTTTTAAAGGTTTACACAAGTTAACAAGTGCAATGATTAGAATAACATGACTGGTATTTAGAATTAAAGAGTGGTGATGCAGGTAGCTCTTCAGAGATTTATACAAGTACAGAAAACATAACAGGCAAAAACATATGGGAATATTTAAAAAAAGATTCAAATTCTGAAGTGAAATATTTTTGTATTGGGAAATATTCACATTAAGATTTTGACAGTGATAGTTCTTTATTATTATTATCCCGTGGGTTTATCAGTCGTTTGCATCCGTTTTTCTTGAGATGCACTTACTATGCTAGGTGAATATTGTGAAAAAAAAAAAGACTTAAACAAATATTTTGTAATTCATTTTTTCCCCATCTTCATTAGTTTAAAACTTCTAATCGCGTCTACCAGAGATAAAATGTAGATCATGGATATAAACTTGTCATAGTTACTGATAGCGTGTGTTTAGTTTTCTTATTTATTTTCTTAACAGTCAATGCTAATGCTCTTGAGAGATTACACACAAAAATACACATCTGTAAACACACTCCTAAGACTTCATGGCATAAGTTAAAATACTGGGATGCAGTTCCTATGAGAAACACTGGACACTGATTTTCCTTGGCCTGAAAAAAAGAGGAGGAGGAAGTTGGGATAGACGCAAGTTGAGCATCATCATTTTTTTTTTTTTTACCTACTCAGGGTATGATTTTCCATTCCATTTATATCCTACATGGCTTCCAGTCAGTGGCAGAGGAAGTGGTCAGATCTGTGTCTTAAATACAGAAGTATTAGCATCAAAAGTAATTGTGTAGAATAATCCGGCTTAATCTATAACCCACTGGAATGAAATGTTTGAGTTTTTTTTTTTTTTTTACAATTAAGTATTTCAATTAAAGCAAACCAACATCGATTTTCCATGTATAGAGGTTTTGCTCATTTGTCTTTCCTCTAAACCTTCAGTAAGATTATATCCTCGTCTGTGCGATGGCTCCTTTGACACTCCCCATTTTCTTAATTCTTTCACAATCAAAGAATATACAGATTCTTTCATGTTGAAGCACCACCATTATCTATGCTGCACGTCTTTCCCACTTTCTCTTTATGCGCTCGTCATATAGAACATCCTTTCTTTCTGTCCTCTTCCCATTTCTATCAGTTCATTTCTCCTCTTTTATCTATCCACACTGCCCCTTTTTTGCTCTTTCCCAGGCCAAGCAGTCTGACCTCTCCAGCCTGCTACCTCTTGCTCCCTGGGGGTGGGGGGGGGGGTATGACTATGGTCATTCCCATCCCGCATGGACTTTCACTTTTATCTGACTCAGAATAACAGAGGAGAAAGGGAACAAAACAGTGGACTGGTGTTGCGTGAGTGTGTACCCGCCAAGTGTAGAGTTCCCAAAGCAGGCTTCAAACCTTCTGATAGCATCTCATCACGCAAACCGCAGGCTTTGGGAAGAACCACAGTAAGACTTCAAGTTTTCAGGGAGAGCTGGCCTCACATTCCCAAGAACTACACATGCACGTACAAGCAGTGAACATTAACACAGACATCTGAAGAATGTACAGACATACAGTCTGAACATAAACTGAGAAAACATGCTCATAGCCCCAGCGTTCACACGAAAAGAGTCAAGTTAAATATTTTACAAAACAGCGGTACATCACAGGAACATCAACTCCAAAGCACAACACACAGACGGTACCGTGGTTGGGTTCACAAACCACAGACTGTGTGTGTGTGTGTGTGTGTGTGAGGGGGGGGGTTACCATCTATTATCTGTCTCCATGAGGTTTAAATTTAATTGTTGACACAACTCATTCTCGGAAACTACACACACACACACACACACACACACACACACAAGCTTGCACATACTTAGGGGTGCAGAAAAAAGAAAAAAAACCAACAGCTCAGCCTGTAATGGATGAAGGTATTGTTGTGATGATATATAGGTCAATGATTCCCAGTCCCAGGATTATAGTGTACTGATGGTTTTCTGTCAGTTTCATTAACCACAGTCACAAGGACTGTGCAGACCTGCTGAGCTGATCTTCATTAAATAGTTAAACTATACAAGCTAGGAATTCAGCTGATGTCAATGGAAAAACTGTTTTGTTTGTAATTGTAGTATGTCATTGTATGTTCTTCTGAATAGTGTGTCAACTAAATGTCCAATCAATTTTGCATACTAAACTTTATTATGCCCAGGCAGAAATGCTTTTCTAAATTCTGATTTTAACTCAATACTTGTTGTCACCAACAATATTGGCCTCAAAATGATTTCCAGATGCAAGTGCTGTCTAAAAAGGATGAGGAGGCAACTTGTCTCATACAAGTAGGTCTAATTCCTTTTTTTTTTATATTAAAGTGGATGAATAATCAGTAAAACACAGACAATTCTGATTGTCCCCTTTGGAAAAAAAATATGAATAATGCACCAATTTTGCATCCTTTCTCATACATAATTTTCTCATAATCTAAGACTGTGGGAACAGTATGAACATTATGACTCCAATAGCTTACTGAAACTCAAAAAACAGGAGACAGGAAGATGTATGCAACCACATAATTTCAATAGCCTTACTATAGTGCATCTGTCAGCACACTGACAACAGACCACACACGCATCATGCTGCAAGACGGCAATCATTGCCTGAGAGGTAACAAACATTATGCAATTTGTAACCCAACATTAGCAAAACACACCAAGGACAGACAATACATCCGACTCCTAAAACTATGTCATGCCATAAGGTCTTTACTGTGAAGAAATGTAATTCACATAGTAAATAACAGTTTAGAATTTTCTGCTGTGCCATGCTATAAAGGAGTGTCACTGGAATAGAATTATTCATAATTGATAATACACTGGTATAATTGCACCTACAGTGTAATAACTAGTTTAGAATCAAATGCTTCCAAGGTCGCCGATTACGTTTGCTGCCATAAAAAAAACTGATGTAACCCTCAAAATCTTGACTTAAACCTACAATTTTACTCACTGTGTTATTGTACTGCAATCTTTTTGTTGTAACTTCTCAGACAGTAAAACATTTGGGCTAGTGCCAAAAGATCTCACTGGTTCATCATACATGAGCCAGCAGTGTGCTTTTAAAGCATGGCTGTGTGGAGGAGTTACCAGTACAAGGCTACTTAAAAAAGCATCTTCATGTCACCAAATCCTGATCATATGAACTCTAAAGCACACAGTTATTTGTTTTTCGCAGGTATTGGCTTTTGTTGACGAGAGTTCTTGCAGTATGTGCAGGAGTGAATGAGCTCATATGGTTTGCTATGTTGCAGTGCATGCCGAGTGTGGGAGAATGATTTATGATTTACTAAGCTGCAAAGACTGAAGATCACATTTCACTATCGCAAGGGAAACCATTATACCATGACCACTGACAAAGAGTCATACCAGCAGAATCTAAAAAAAAAAAAAAAACAATTGTAAGGGCTAATTTTCATAACATTTTTCTTATGTTACCTCCTTGATTTCATTGATGGGAGCAACATATAAAGGCTCAATGGTAAAGGAGCAAGTATATAATATGATTAATCATTTGAAACCTTTTTAAATTTCAAATTAAACTAATGTTGGCATAGTTTTTTGTACATATGGTGTCATGGTCAGGATATGCTTTACCAAATGTTTCTGTCAATCTAAAGAACTGTGTACAATAATACAGCTTTGCTAGTAGAAAATATTTTCTGTGTGGTACTATTGTCATTTGGTGACCTAAGCCTTGTTATTACACTGCAAAGAATTTTGTCTCCCATAGGAGACTATTAAGAAGCAGAGGGCAATCACTCACAGCAGCACAGTCTGGCTCTGCAGCTACTGTGCTCTGCAAAACATGAGAAACTTCCTCTTTATGTGTGTATGTTTGAGAGGAAGGCATCAGTAAGTGGTTCCCTCTCCCTGAGCGGCAGGGGAAAGTAGACCCTCTCGAGTGCCTCTCGGCTTCCCCACCTCCCCCATGAGCCAATAATGCACTCAGACAGAGACACACACATTCATGCTAATACACATACACACTCAGACACACAGTGTGGTTTCTCCTCTGGAGGGGAACATAAACAGGGCTGTCTGTCTGCGAGCAGAGAGCTAGTTCTCATGACATCACCACCCAGCAGGAATGCTCTGCTCTGCCCCGTCAAAACCCCTACATTGGCCAGCAACTAGCGCACAGACGCAAAAACACATGTTGAAGGATTTATGTATATCCGCGTTTCACAAGAAAATGTACCACATACACATCATACACCTCGGAGGCTTTGACTTATTTTATGGTCTGACTTTTTCTTACTTTGCACTTGTTTGTCATTCGTCACCGTTTTTAGACATCCTCTTCCTCTGCAACCCTTCTCTTATCTTTAGCACTTTTGTTTTTTTCCCCCCTCATTCTAACTCATAATTTCTCATATCTATAATGCCCTCAGTAGTCCACAGTGTCAGACCACACAGACCACAGAGACAGGGAATAAGCATAAGAAACAAATGAAGGAGACTTAAGTAGAACCAGCTGAATATAAATCATGGTATCTGCACACTCTCTGAAATAAATGTAGTTTAAAATGACGTCACGTGAGGAAATGAAATATGCTTTGCACTGCAGCACCATAAAAACAGCAATAAGTTAAAATCATTTTTCCCTATGCATATATCCATCTATCTATATATAGATACATATACAATTTTTTTTTTTAATAACCACTGTAATCTCATTTACTCAGACATTCCATATTGTGTAAGACCATTCAGAAGAAAAAATATTGAGGTCATTACAATACCCTTACAATAGACCTACAGACACCCCAATAGAAAATAAAGCTATATCACCAATGACAAACTGTATGTATGTGTGTTTGTTTGTGTACGTTGTGTGTGGGTGTGGGTGACATGGGAAATTACGCACTACTTCATTGTATTGGTGTTTGGCGGAAAAGCCCTATTGAAGCTCTCCCTCCTTCCTTCTCACCTCTCTTCCTCCCTTACTAACTCTCTACTCCTGTTTCCATCTCTCCATCACATCCTGCTTTATCCCCATCATCCCAGTCATTTCTATCCATCTTCCCTATTTTTCTCACCTTCTGGCAACTCTTTCTCCAACAACCTGTCACTATCATGCATTCTCATAATTTCTCTCCACTCTGTCCTTTCAGCTCTGTTTCTCTCAGGCTTTTGGGGAAGGGAGCAGGGGCAGGAAGCAGCTTGGCTCCCAGACAATGGAACACATCAAAAAGCAGCACCAGCCTCACCAACCTCACACACACACACACACACACACACACACACAGCAAGACAAACAGGACATTCCAGCTGCCGGCTGCACCGGATTCCTCGCCTTGGCTAATCTGAAACGGAGAGTGAGACTGGGAGTAGAGTAGAGCAGGGAGGCAGGGTGAGAACGGTGGGTGAGGGAGAGGGGAGCTGGGGAGAGAGTCAAACAGAGGGTAAGAAGGAGAAACTGATACAGAGATTAGGAAGAGGGAAAAAAATGTGTCGGGTAGTAGGAAGGGGGAAATTGGAGAGGGGGATCACCAAAGATGAAAGTGCAAGAAGTGATGAAACTATATTAAAAACACCAAATACATGTACTCTGTTCAAGTTTTGATTTATGTCTATGTCAAATAATCAGTACTGACTTGGACACATATATTCTGGACATGCAAATCACATATATTACAGTATATATACATTCCAAATCAAGGTACATTTTCAGAGGAAGATCTGGGATATGCCGGTGTGCTTCCGTTTGTAGGAGCACATCAAGTTTTTGGTACATCTACAGCAGACTGAACATACAGCCCAGCTGTAACATACTATAAATTCTGTGCATTGACCACAAACGACTGACCAACAGTATGCAAGGGGAGGGTGTAGATACATGACCGAAAGAAAACCCCCATTTTTTATCAGAAGTGGATCTACTTTTGAACATCACAAAAGACTTGGATGTCAACAGATGTGGAAATATGACAATGCCAAGATTTTCATGAAGGTGGGTGAAGGAAAGAATGGAAGAGGCTGTGTTTGTATGGCTGAAAAAGTCCACCACTAGTGGAATACGAGGGAGCCAAAGCAGCTCCATCTAATTCACTTTTTCATTTTAATCAACATGTTAGAGGACAAATATGTACATTAATATACATGTGGTTGCATGTAAAAGATATAAGGTTGTTCAGCTGAACCACTATCTGATGTAGACGCCTTATGGTGTCAGTGACACAATCAAGTACACCAAGTAAGTACACAACATGCTGGGTAAGTTGAAAACAGACATAGGGTGGCATCTTAATATTCCTCATAAAAATATATACTTTATTATTATAGATGGGAAAATGTCATTTGTCCTCAGTCTACCCAAAATCACTTTGGTCTCTTACTGTGAGAGAAACCTGATTGACTCATAGGGCTGTCATGTCAAAAGGAAGGAGGATAATAGTACCTCTACATTGATTCTTAGTTTTATAATTAAATCTGGCACAAAAGAAAACTAGAAGAGCACTCAGAGCGCAGACCTCCACCAAGGCAGAACCCCCACCAGAACCTAATAATTCACCATACCCTGAAAATTTAATCAAAATCCATCCATAAGTTTGAGTTATGTTGTACACAGACAGACAGATAAACACAGACAAAAACATAACCTCCTTGGCAGAGGTAACAATAAACTACCCAACCTCTCCAAGGTTTGGGATGAACCTCAGAAACCTTGAGGAAACCATGTCTATGTTATAATATACTCACGCATAAACAGCAGAAGCATGCAGCCACAGATCAAGTGTGCACTCACATGCACAGGTGTCACTTCATTGCTATGCTATCCTGGGGCCAAAATGACTGTGGGAAAAGTGAACAGACATACTTTCTTTACACCAGATGCCTGGAGAGTGATGGCTCAACTTTATCCTTATCTAACCGTCTTTTTGTTTCTGTATCTACTATTGTGTTTCCTCAGACAGTCATGGGAATTGACTACAAAATGAGTCATGGACATATGGACACAATAATCTTTATAATTTACAAATGTGGAAAAGTTCTTAGCATAATTGATAGGGTAAATACTTGTTAAGAGTGAATAGTTATACAATTTAATTTGAATGTAGTTCAAGATATGGAAACTAATGATGCACAACTACTTTTGGTCAGTTTTTATTCAGTTTTGTAGATGTTGGCTAATGATTGTTGTGTTTTGACATGCACCATCCACAGACCCATAACATTCTTCATTGTTCTGCAGAGTCGTCAGTCTTATTAGACAGACTATAATATCAGTAGTCTAATCTATTATACTACATGTAGTCATACATCTAAATATCTCACCTTCGTGTCTTTACGGAGAATAAATTGGACATTTTCATTTGATGCAATAAAAGGTTTTGATTCATTTCTGCTGTCAATTCCACTTTAGCAAACAGGGATCCATTGCACATGAATAAAGATTATTTCCATGCTTCATTCCAGAAAAGAAGTCATCTCCCAGTAAACATAACTACAAAGTAATTATGCAAGAGTTGGAGGTTTGCATTCACATCTTACTTGCTCACTTCATTCATAACTTTGGAGTGACAAAACAATCACAATGGCCTTCCCCAATTGGGCTCCACAGCAGACAGACATAGACAGCATGTCGCCCTCAAAAAAAAAAAAAAAGAGCAGCCAAAGATGTACAAGCAAATGGCCCATCAGTCACTCATAACTGCATAACTTTTCCCACTAACCATCTACATGTGACCATGCTATAAAGTGCGAGTGTTTGAGTGACCAGTGTTCGGTTCGTGCAACGGCTTTCGTGTGTATAATAACTTCCAGCATTTTCACAAACCATATTTGTATGTGTGTAACAGGAGCTGCGAAACACTCGCCACACACAGTGGGAAATATTTGGGATGGTTTTCCTAGGAATGTCTTGGCGTGCCTATGGAATGCCCCCTCCCCATCGTCTCCTCCTCCTCCCTTCTCTCGTTGTCACTCCCCGTCGTCTCTGTGGAGGGGAGAGAGTGGGAAAACGGCGGGACACACAAATTCAACCCCCGTCTTGTCACCACGCTGAACAGTATAATCACTGAGACACCACACAGATGCAGACAGAGCCACAGACTTCGAACACAAACAAGAGTCACGCAGTCAATGCATGTTTCAGTTTCACAGTTTGTGTGTTATCAGAGTGGGGCACTACATAATTGTGGTTTTCTAGAAGACTTGTTTCTATACAACAGGAAAAATTACTATTGCAAGGGGAAGGGGGGTAAATTAGAACAACTAATTTACCCCCCCCTCACCAGAAGAAAGTAAATTAGGATTATTGCAATGCATGTTTACAAACAACTATTGACCTTATAACTGCAGAAGTTTTTTTTTTTTTTTTCATATTTTAGTAAAAAATACAAAATATTGCTGCCAATTCTGTATGGTAATATTTAGGTGTTTGTTTTTTTTTTTGTTTTGTTTTTTTAACCAACAGGCAAGCACATTCTAAATATGACAAACCTTCTTTCACTCATGCACAAATATACACACAGCCAGTGAAGGGTAACTTTAAACGTGTCTCAACCTCTCACATTCCTCCTGGTTCTCAGCCCGCGGCTTTCTTTGTAGATCAAAGCTCACACAACAAGCCTTTCTATCGCCTCGCCCTCCTCCACCGCTCCTCTTCCTTCAATACCACCTTTCTCAGACACTCACTCTTCATCACTTATCTCACTGATGCAGATGCTGATTATTTCTGATTTTGTCACACAGCCTTCCATGTTTATTGCATCTCTCCTCAGCACAGATTTATTTATTCCTTTACATTTGCTTTCACTGCCGTTCCTTTTCTCTCTCCAACTCCCATTTCTTTCCATCCCTGCCATCACCTCTGTCCTCTCTTCTCTCGCCTCCCTCCCTCCCGTTTTCCTCTCCCCTAACTCCCCCCAATCTCTCCCACCCCTCCCTCTCACGGTGTGGCAGTTCCTGTTGCTCTTGTTTTCACTTCCCCAGTAGTCTGGTGCGTGGGAACCAGCGTTTCTGCTGCAGTAGTGTCCAACACAGAGTCTGGGTGTATGTGTATATATGTCCCTTATTCTTCTATCCTGGTGGGGACTTGAATGCACACTGGCCTAAAGGAACTCTTATAAATACGGGGACAAAAAAGAATTTATGTTGTCGGGGGTAGAGTGCATTTTCTGAAGGTTACAGCATCATTTTGGGGTTAAATGTAAATGAGGTTAGGTTAGCAGCTATGGCTGTCAATTCACATTCTTACCCAGACAGTGAAACAAAGTTGCTTGTGTGTAGGTTTGTGTAACTACTACGGTGTATGTGTGTAAAGGTGCGTGTGTGTGCGATTGTATTAATATGCTTGTCAGCTTTGTCTTTTGAATGCATGTGTGTATCACTGTATGTGTCAGTGTGTGTGTTTGGTTGGTTGGAAGTATATCTTTCAGACAATCTCTGCTATCTCAACATGTCTATAAAAGGCCAGTATGGGACATCTAATGAAACTGTCCAACTCAACGGAAGTGTGTGTGTTTGTATGCGTTGGTGTGTGTGTGTGTGTATATACAGAAAGTATAGTCACAGCAGGCATTAGTGGCAGGGTTAGGATACAGCTGAATAAGGAAACTGCCATGGACCAATTGTCAACTCCACCCTCTAACCTAACCCCCTGCAGGAATCCACAGAGATGAAATTTAGACATGGTTTACTACCATGAAAGATGTTGACAGGTTGGCACGGTTACCTTGATCTTTATACAAATGCAGGGTGACTTTCATATTAACATAATATCAAATGACAAATTCTCTTAATTCAGAGTATTATGGTGTAGACAGTCTTGTTGTGTGTGCCAGAGGTTATAAAAACATGAACTGTGATGTTATGACCCATTACTGAAGGCAATGGCAGCAATAGAGGCATAAAACACAAACAACATAAAAGAAGGCATAAAACATACAGTAAAAGCAGGAAGCAAAATAAAAATTGACAGACATGCAACAGTAAAAAACTACTCGAAGGCAAGTCTAAACGGATTGGTCTTAAGCTGTTTAAAAGTGTGAACGGTGTCCGCAGATCTTACATTTTGTGGGAAAGTGTTCCACAGAATGGGTGCCACAACCTCAAAGGCACAGTCTCTTTTGGATTTGAGCCTGATCAGAGGGTCTCAGAGACCCGCTGGTGACATAAGGCCCCAGCATATCTATAATGTAGGCTGGTGCCTGACCATGCAAAGCTCTGTAAGTGATGGGGAGCCAGTGAAGAGCAAATGACGTCGGGCTGACACGGGACACCTGGTCAACAGCATTTTGGAAAACTTGTAGACAATCCAAAGACAATTTGCTGAGGCAAGTAAAAAGAGCGTTACAATAGTCCAGATGCGATGACACAAACGCATCAATTAACATTTCCATCATGGCTGGACTTACAATAGGCCTACGTTTGGCTATGTTCCTCAACTGGAAAAAGCAAGAACGAATCAAAAATTTGACATGCTGGTCCAAAGTCAGTGTCTGGCCCACAGTGATGCCAAGAATTTTAACTGCGGATTTAATCATTGACGTATGAAAACCTAGATGTTCCTTGATCTTAGGAACAAGACTTGGAGGAGCAGAAATAAGGAGTTCAGTTTAGAGATACGTTATGCATGTAGACATGGAGATAATGATCACTAATATTTTCTTGAGCTGAAAAGGCATTACCCTGGATAATGGAATTCATGAGTATTTCATTTTTTTCCCCCTCTCAAATAAAGTTATTGACACCGATCTGTGCAAGGCCCTGCAATTGTAAAATTAGCTTGTGTAATTGAAAATTTTAATCTTAAATTTAGGACTCAGGTTGACCTAATAGCAGAAATTGAGAAAAAACAACCTCCGTTATACTGAAATAGTTTGGATTGAGTGACACTAATTTGTGAGGAACTGTGCAAAACTATACATTTTATTTAAATACCAACTGATGTTTGTGTATTTTCCCCATGTTCATGGTTAGTCAAATTGAAATCAGTGCAACTTCCTCATTAGATAATTCACTTCTATATATTGTATACATTTCCTCAGAAAACGTAATTTTATAATTAATCAGCTTTGCTGTACTGCCCATCACAGAATACTAAGGTAATTTTCAAGCTTCTGTATCAAGACAGCGTAAACCAGCAGTCACATCCAGGTCACACCTGACAGAATCTGATCAGCAGTTAACAATTATAGCTGTCAATCACGTATATAGCTCTGCACCCATCTGAAAATCCCTGATTACCTAAACTCTGGATGCCACAGGGCAGATTTTCTTTTGTGCTTAAAGGTCTGTGCCACTAAAATCTATTAAGCACTGTAGCTTTAATGATATTTAAATGAAAAACAAGACATTTCCACATTTTTCCTGTGTTCGTCATCATGGGTCAAGAATTCAGACAAGGACACGCATACATGAGGCCCTTCTCCATCTCTCTTCCCCTCTTGGGGTCTCCCTGGTGAGACACATTCCTAAGCTTCTAAAATCTGTGTGGCCTATTGATATACAGACACAAGCATTAACCCTTTCTATGCACAATCTTCAAACATGTACACCAGCTTGCTGTTAATCTCCTCTCCGTCTTTTTGACTCCCACCCCCCCACCCCCCCTCAAGAGATTCATTGATGGGCATGAGGTAGAGCCACAGAGAAACAAGAAAGGGAGAAACTAACCCACCCATTGCTAAACAGAGAGCTTTACAATCAGATAAGAAAGGGGTTAACTTTGCCTGGGTGGGCCATTGAGTAGCCCTGAGGTAAAACTCTAAGACCCACTCATACACAAATCAGGTATCCTTACATTTAGTATTGATTGGAATTTTCCTTTGATTATAACAAGGGGGTTTTAAAAGTCAAAATTAACTGACAACCTACAGTTATAGTTTCCTACAGTCAAAAGGATGTATAAATAAAGGCTATATATTTTGATTTTGGTGACATTTAGTATCCTTTTGTCAAACAACACTGGAAAAAACTATTCCTGTGTGTCATATAAAGTTTGGGGAAGTTATAGCTTTTAGTGTCAAACAGTAAATTATTTTAGGGTTCGCATTTGGCCCTCAACTGACGATATTAAGTCAGTCACCCTTTGAAGCAGATTTAGGACTGACCATTAAAACAGTTTAAGAGCAACCACCATTTGGGCACCAATTATTTGGGCTACTAGTCATGAGGATGTTCTAGGTGGATGTGTGTGTTTTGGGCATTGTTCCAAGAAGATAGGTGGCTCAACTTTTAACATTTTCGGTCAGAGACAAATGTAGCTCAGTTCTTTGCAAATTTGAGGCCCCCCTGCTAGGAGCAGCCCAGAACACCCAGGTTTAGAAGCCGCCCTACAGAGATATTCCTCCACTGCCACACACAAACACAAACAAGCTGTTGTAACACACACAGGTTTCCCTAAACAGCCACCCATGGAGAGATCCACAGGTCAGGGACTGTAAATTCTCAAGTCTAACAAATATCTTTTCCAGACGTTGTATACATTAATGAAGTGGAAGCGGATGAATTATAGTCAAGGACACAATAGGGATGATCCTGTGAATGCAGAAGTGCTGTCACTGTGGTGTTCATGCCGATGTGCCCAAATGCCAACTTTTACTCCTGGCAATGAATTTAGCTTGGAGAAAAGTCTGGCCTCTGAGACTTAAGCCACAGCAGCGCTCTGCGAAGGCAGTCCCAACTATGTAGAGGGTATTGGAGAAATCTGGCCATGCAACAAGGTTTTTACTTGTCTATTAATAAGAGTATGAGAAAGTTCTCCAGGTACTTTCAGTTCTGATGTGACAGCAATTGGCTCATACTGTATCCTTTTTACAATGTTGTAGATTTTGTGTAATCATGCTCAGAAGGAAGGTAATAAATAAACATACAAGCAGTAAAACAGCTTTCTAGGTGGGGTTAACAAATCAATCAGATAAAGCTGATTAGAGTTAGTTCTTTGGCAACTGCAAGAATAACTAATACAAGTTTACTATATATAATCTCACTGCTGCCATTACACTTACCAACTCCTTACCAGTTTATAATATACTGTTTTAGAGATGCACCGGTCAATCGGCCGCCGATCAAAAACGCCGGTTTTCTATCCAAGCGGCCCAATCGGTGACCGGCCGGTCACTGACGCAATTTCCGGGTTTTGGCCGGTCACGCTGACACGCAAGCGCACCAGCTGAACGTGGACAGATCAAAACTGAACCAAAGCAAAACAAAGATGTCGTTGATCTGGACATATTTTACCGTGTGCCAGGACAAACCGAAACAGGCTATGTGTAATGATTGTAAATCTAAAGTAAGCTGTGGAGGAACAACGCCTAAGACTTATGGAACAACCAACTTAATACGCCACTTGGAAAAGAAGCACCCGGGCTGCTAAGAGGGATGTACCCGAGTCACCGCAACACCACCCCACCGTTGGCCCTATGTTCGACACGAGTGTTGAGAAGTCTAAAGTTTATTTCAATGTTATTTTTTTATTTAGAAATGTCAAGAGAGGTCAAATGCAAATGTTAAAAATATGTTATGAGAACCAGTTTCAATTGACAAGAACATATAGTGCACTTTATTTTATCCTAGGCCTATATGAAATCCTGCACTTATTTTCAAATGTGAAAAGAAATCCAAGGCCTAAAATGTGACCAGTTTTCAAGTACGCATGGTGCACTTTATCATTTGTTTGTCTTAATATTTTAGTTTTTTCCTATATAGACCTGTAAACTGGACTGAATGTTATGGTCAGTGTTCTAAATAAATCTGCTCAGGAGGCACCGTTGAAACTCACCATTTCTTATTTTTGATGTTTTATTCTCAAGCCAAGCAAATATGGTGTCTATTGTATAATTATAATGATTTCTTAGATAGAAAATCGGTATCGGAAAAATCGGTTTTGGCAGGTCAGACCCTCTCAAAAACCGGAAATCGGTATCGGCCAAGAATTTTGCAATCGGTGCATCTCTATACCGTTTAAGGGCAAACAGGTTATTAAAGTGTGACTGTGATCACTAACCTAATTACAACAACCACTCTAGTTTGTCTAGTAATAGAGACTTTACATCCCTAAAGTCATATTTCAGTATTTCACAGCTCCAGATATCACATTTTCTCTTTCTCATATTGGCTTTCCAGTTCACCTACCGGCCAAACCACTCCTCAGAGGATGCCATCTGCTCTGCTCTTCACCCGAACCCGACACACCTGGAGAAGTAAAGCACACCTGTGCAGATTTTTGTCCTGACTTCAGTTCACCATTTAATACAATTATCTCACATCAGCTGGGAGGCAAACTGGAACTCTTGGGCTTCAGCGCTCCCTCATGGACAGACCACAGTCCGTGTGTGTCAGCAAAAACACCTCCAGTGTCATTTTCATCAGCCCTTTGCCATTCGCTCTGCTGACACATGACTGTGTTCACAAGTCTGCCACTAATCAAAATGTTATGCTTGCTGACAATACAACCATGGTGGGCCTCAGAGCCAACAACCTGGCCTAAAGAGAGCAGCTCAAAAATGGTGTGAAGTCAACAACCAGATCCTGAACGTCACAAGATCAAATAGATCATGGCTGACTTTAGGACGATCCAGCCCAGCCACAGCTTTCTGCCCATTAATGACAGGTGGTCAGCAGCACCAGGTTTCTAGGGGTGCACATCACATAGGTGAACACAGTCCCAGGAATTGCACGCCCTGCTATGCCCTTGTCCCTTGAGACAGATTAAGAAAGGCCCACCTGCCCTCCCATCCTCACTACATTCTACAGGAGTACTGTAGAGAGCATCCTCACCACCTCCAGATCTGTGTGGTGTGGAGGATGTAGTACTGTGGCCTGGAGGAATGTGAGGAGAAAGGTGAAGACAGCTGAGAAAATCCTTGGGACCTCCCTTCCTTCAGTGCAGAACATTGCCCCCCAGCACTGCGTGTCATGGGCCAGAAACCTCATCAGGACACCTCATAACCTCACCATGGACTTTTTCCCCCTTCAGCCCTCTGCAAAAAGGTTCCACAGCATCTGGTGCAGAACCACCAAGTTCAGTAATGGTTTCATCAGTAACAATACTACTGCACAACTGCCACCTTTAGCCTGTATTTTATTACATTTTGCACTGAACTTTGCCTTTTGCACGGACTATACATTTATATTTACAAATTTTACGGTCTATATTTTTATTCTGTTATATGTATACCGGAGGGAGTAAATGCAACAACATTTCATTCTGTACATAGTTGTAAATCTGAACGACAATTAAGTCCAAGTTCTCACAGAACTAAAAGAAAGGATTTCTTTTAAACGTAGCTTTTTACATTTTATTAACCTCTTCCCCTTTCACTCCCTGTTACACAATATACCACAGTCACCACAAGCTTGGTTCTCATAATTCAGCAGTGTTTTATGGCCACAGAAATATTGTGTGAGCATTGATGCAATTTCTTTTCACTGATACAGGGACTCAAGAGGTTTCCTTTCTCACTGAACTTTTTATGTATGCAATTGTTCATTTACCATTCATTCAGAGTCCAATTGTCCCTCATTCCCTTGCTTTCAAAAGTGATGTTTAGTCTCTTTTTCTTTATGACCTTATAATTTATTAAGTTCATATCCATTACTGCTGTTGTGACTTATATAGAAGTCAGTAATCATCCTTGTTTTGTTTTTAACACTTCCAATTCATCCGGGTTCTCACCATTTGATCCTTATTTCTGTGTCATATATTAGGAGTGGGATTCACAGAGTACAACACTATCAAAATACACTGGCTATAATACTTATGGCATCAGCATGGAGTAATTGTGCAATATAATTATTTATGATGCATGTTTGCATAATCTGAGAAGAAAAATAACAAAAAATTAAGAAGTATTAATTCACTCTACTGTAGTGTCTTACAGCAGAAAATTTGACTTGCTACAGAAGGAGAAGGAAATATTATACAACTTATCTGTTAGATCTTTGTGTGTCAGAGAGCCAGTGAGGCAGCGCACATAAAGCTGAACTGCAGAAATCAAGCACTTATGTAGTTTAATTATACCTCTCAATTTTCTGCCATAACGAGTTAAAAATGTCATCTGGGAAAACATATTTGGCACTTGAGATACAATCATGTGAAGAGTGAGTCTCAAATTTGTGTCTTCTTAAGAAAACCAAAGTTTTAATACAGGTAAAGCTGACTGTAAACTTAATTTAGAGATCCTTTAAACATTTTGTGCCAGTGCATCATTTAGGTCTCACAAGGGTAGACAGGATTTATTCCCCTATCAGTATTTTTGTCCGAGTCTGAATAATAATCAGTACCAATAGGTAATAGTGGTGTGGATGCAAGATGCCATTCTTTACACCAGTTTACAAAAGCTCAAAAGGATGAGTTTAACCAGACACACAAACATACCTGACAACGGCTGAATACGTCACCGGGAGTGGGCTGGATATTGAAGTGTTTGAGGACTCGAATTGCCTGGTCCCTGGCCTTTTCTGAACAGTCCAGGGCGAGACAGCGACCTTCACCCACTTGCGACCGCAACTACATAGAGACGCACAGAAATACCGTGTGCACACAAGGAATCACTGGATAGACTCATGCATATCAGAAGATTTAAATTATAGATCTGATCATTATTTTATCATAAGTATGACTTACAGTTTGGAATGGCTGTCCACACGTGAGTATGATACGGCCTTCAGCTTGTGCCAACTAACACACAAGATAATAAAATAAAGATTTAACAATGTATGTAGTAAATCTTCTGTGATTGTCTTTGGCAAAGGCTACCAACTCACTTTTGCTGCTTCTCTGTGATCATCAGTGTTCTCCAACATGATTACATCAACCCCTAAACACCGCAGGTACCTGCCGAGTCCTTGCAGCATATTGTCACACACCACACGCAACTGTTGTGGGGGTAGAGGGGGGGAGTCTTCACGGGGCTTTTCACCACACAGGAGCCTTTTCTCCATGTCAGAGCAAGAGGGACTGACCCTTTGAGCTCCCTGACATTCCTAAATGGAGAGAGACAATAATGTGATACTTAACTGATCCCCACAGAGGGATTTTCTTTTCACTTGCACTATGGTGAAGGGAGGTCAAAACACAGGGTGAGCTATACAACTGCACCCCTGGAGCCCAAAGGCAAAGCTGTCGAGTCTTGGTCAAATACACATCATCCCTCCCTACAGGTCAGATCATCAGATGTTCAGAAATTTCACCCACAAGCTTAGTTTTTCACAGAAAAAGGCTGCCACCAATTTATGACAACAGGATGTAAAGTTCAATGTAGATCCAAAACAACCCTAGTGGATACAATATTCAGCAGCCATTGCTTATTATTAAGAAAGCAACTGTTGACCAGTCATGTTGCCGTTGTTTAATCTAATAAATCACAACAAAAGAGCCGCAATTGCTGAACTTGTCTGAACCCTGTTTTGCAAGTAGATCTATTAGGTAAATACACATCTGTAAGAAAATAGAAAATAAAGTTATAGGGCAAATAACAGCAGTCTTCTTATTATCTAAAAATAAAATCTTACTCATGTGACTGTGCTCATTTTCTGTTTACTGACCTTGTGAACTAATTACTCTCAAAATGACATTCAGACAAAAAAAAAGATAATAAAAATCAGTTTGTTTATCCCAAAATGGATTGATTGTGTACTCAACTTAATCTCTGCGGGGAGGGGGAAAAAAAAAAAATTAAATAAAAAAAAAAAAAAAAAAAAAAAAAATCACACTGCCCTCATTTTTTGAAGACAAGTCTTTACATAACAAATAAACTAAAAAGGAAATGTTTTAAGATCTGCTTAAAGGGATGAATACATTCTTAGGCCCCCATTTATCCTCTCTGAGGCTGTACATTTGAATTTCATTTATTTATTTCGGCATACTAAATCATACAATCACAGAAGTCATAAAAAAAAAAAAAGTCCCAGTACATCTTTGCCAGGAAGAGGCAAGTAACCCTCAAGGGGCTTATACAAGGCCTCCACCTACAACACATTCTGATGATTTAAATTTTCATTATCACATTAGCATATAATTTTTTACATACTCCGTTATACAATGATATAAGTGTTTACTGTTTCATCCCCACCCAACTGTCTCAGTATTACAGATTAAATACATTGTACATAGTACATGTATCCTCTTATGTCACTTAGCCCTAAAAGAAATGGGAATTTATCTTTTCAATACCTCAAAATTATTTGACGCAAGTAGAAACTTCATAAAAATAGGCTAAAACATTATCAGCTACAACAATAGCAGTTAACTCCTGACCTTTTGGCTGCAGGCCTGTTTGTTTTCATTGGCCCGTTTATTCTTCTGTTTCTTGTCTCTGCTCTTTTCTGACTGGCTTTGTGAGATGCTCTGCAGGTCAGCTGGAAGCCCAAAGGACTCTGGGGTCCTGCTAAGGGCAGAGTACACATCTAGCAAGCAGTAGGCATCAGCCACTGGAAAAAGGTCCACAAGCAAAAGAAAGAGATCAACAGGAAGAGTGATTATGTTGGTTTGCACAATATGAGCAAAATGATCGGTTATGAATAGATATATTCTGTACTGAAAAGCACAAAGACCATCTGTCTTTCAGTCATTGTGTTTCTGTGCATGCATAATAGCTCACCTGCATATCTAATTTGGGTGATGCGGAGAGGCCGTTTCTCCCAGTTGGACATCTGCTGCGTTTTGTCCAGAGGTCTTCCGAGGACCTGCTGTACCAGCAGGCTAAGGCCTCTCTCTCCAGAATTCTCTCCTACCAGCACCTCTGAAGGACCGTTACAAGCCCTGTTGGACTTTCCTTGTTGTATCTGTACAATACATGATTATCAATGTACGGATCACCCAAATTATAGTCTACAATTTCTGACATCCCACTTTTAAGTATTGTTTTAACTTACCATGTAAAAAGGTGCAAACCCAATATGTTTTATATATATATATATATATATATATATATATATATATATATATATATATATATATAATTGCTGTAACTATTATTGAATATATATAATTACTCTAGGAATATTTGGGGCTTTTTGAAGCCCCAGATAAAAAATTGTAAACAGTCCCTTTCATTTCATGCAACATTGTATTAATAAAGATGTTTACCATCCCCAGCAACATGTTGCAACTTCATCAGTCTCATAAATTATCAGTTACTCATTCCTGCAAGACAGTTTGACATCAGCTCTTATGGCAACAGTTGGCCTACATGACCAAACTAGGACTGTGATGAAGCTGTGGACTGCATTCACTAGATCCACACACAATTGTTTACCTCTAAAACCCACTATTGAGTCATCTGAAACAGACACTTGCCAAGCTCTACTAAAACTGGGACCTGAAGATCATTTAATAGTTGTTTTGCAAAATCCCCTTTATATTACAGAATTTCTTAAAATAAGTAGATATAAAATTATTCATACAACTACACATTGGGTTTTTTGCAACCATTAGACCACTTGATAGATTTTTTTATCAACAACCCAGTTCTGTCACCTTAAATTATGTTTAATGTTACCTTTTGGTGTATATTCTGTAGATCTAACACCCCTTCCATCTTAAGTGGTTCCTCTAAAAACTGGTGCCAGGTGGCCTGGAGACACTTGAGATCCCCTGACATACCATAACCTGGAAGGGGCATAAAAAGCACAAGGCATCTGTACAGACCATTTACTCAGATGAATTTGATTAGCCTGACTTGGATCTGCCACATACCTAATTTAAGGACATTATGATCAGAAAACAGGCTCCTGATGAAACTGACAGTATCTGGGTGTTGACAGAATGCTTTTGCACAGATATCCAATAAGAAAACCTTATCAGGCACAGCAAGCTGTATCAAGGCAACTTGCTCAGGTGTAATACAACCAAATGTTGGCTGCCACTCCATGTCAACTCCCACTACACCACCTTCCTAGAGAAGGAACAGGAGAATGAAGGGGAAAAAAAACAAACAAAACATACCATTACGGATTACAGAGAGATTTACCACATAAGAGTTGATTGAAATTAAGGACAAACATTTTGACTGTACCTTAAGGACAATGTCCTGACATCTTTGTAGAGCCTCTGGTGTGTCTACAAACTGAACGTTTTCTTGGGAGAGTGGAATCTGGTAGAACTTCTGAAGATGAGATTCTGGTGGAATCCATTCTTCAGTTCGTGATGAATCACTTGGTTGTATTTGTCTGAGCAAGGAGGATAAATGTACAATTTTAAGGTCACCTCACGGACCAAGAGGGTGAAAAACAAAACATTAATAGAAAATTAAAAGTTACAGGAGTTACATTAGAGAATTAAAATGGGAAAAAATTGTTTTATTCATATGTCCCTGGGCAGAAGGCCTCAAATATTAGAAAAGTCTCAGAACACAGATAGCTAATGTTAATATTGAAACACATTCAGTACATAGTTTTATAGGACATACGATGAGCAGAGATGAATAAGAATGTAAAAAAACCTGATCATTTACAGTCAAGTGACACACTAAGTAAGGGGATGGATTCAATTTACAACTAAACTAGAAAAACACTTTAAGAGCACAAACCTTCACCAAGGCAGCCCTCCCCCCTCCGATTGAAGGGTGGTCCACAAAGAAGGTTATGTTTTTGCTGGCATTTATCCATCTGTGTACAACATAGTTTCATCAAAATCTGTGCTAGGCATGGAATAACGGATTAGATTTTGGTGAAGATCTGGAAGAGACCCTGGATTCTTGATCACTTTGAAATTTTACATTGCGGCAAATGGGGAATACATATTAAAGTGATCCAGAATCCAGGGTCTCTTCCAGATCTTCGCCAAAATGTAATCGGTTGGTCCTTGTGTCATTCCATGACTTTTTCAGATATGTTGTTACACAGTTAGATAAACGCCGGGAAAAACATAACCCCTTTGGGGGAGGTAAATAGGCCCTGTGGAAACAATGTTACAGAGCAGAATATGTTAATGCATATTTTGGTGAACTCACTGCAGATGAAGTGGTAGACTTTGCTGAGTTTCCCATACTCCACAGGGAAGTCGATGTCTGGGGATGTTGTACCTCAGTGACCATTGAGCAGCTTTCTGAAGGCAACTGTACCTCACTAACAGCTCCACCAACTGGATTTGCAGTTCACTGTCATGTCCTACTACATACTACACAAACAAGACATTTTCTTAAACATGACATTAATTTTTATTAAGATTTGTATCTTCACATATTTAATGTCAGAGTGATCTAGCAAAACATACCTGCACATGATCACACCAATTCTCCTCAGTCATGCTTTTCTGAAAAAAAAAAAGAAAAAAAAAGATTATTAAATGTCAGTTATCAGACAGTCGAGGTTCTGGTGCGTTCAATATTTTATGACCAAGGGTTGTTATTGGGCAATATAACTAAAACTGTTAATTCTGAAATCCCAGTACATACACACAATTATGCCACTGATCCAAATTTCAAATGTGTGTCTTTAATATATCCATACACAGGAGATGAGGGTTTTTATTCTTTTGTTGCTGTATTAAATTAAATTGCTTAAAGTCAGTGGGTAAATATAATCATTACAAAAGAACATTAACATACAAGACATACTGTGAATATAATAATATTCAGGGTAATGCATCAAAAGACAAAATTCACCTTGTGATTATGAGATTATATGAAAACCATTTACACAAAACAAATTCAACAATTGTAATTTAAAACCATTTTGTAGTTAATTCAAGATACAAAGGAATGCTCAAAAGGTTTTTTATGAGACTGTAACTGAGCATCTCGACTTTATCACAACTACTGGAGACAAACATCTTGAGACTCATTGCCTTATTCTTTCACATACATCCCATGTACTCCTCTTTTACCCTCATTTAAAAAAAAACATCTGGAAAAGTACTCCCTTGGGATCAGACGCTGAACATAATTACAGGGAATCCCTCAAAATCTCATATGAATATATCTTTGAAAATAGACCATTTTAGTACATTTACAGTAAAATGTTGAAAAAAAAAGAAATTAATTAAAAAAAAAAAAAAAAAAAAAAAAAAAAAAAAAAATCGCAGAATTCAAATAAGGGCCATGAAGATTACAACACCCCTAACTAAGGGATCAATTGTGGGGGCTTACAAATTTACTTCAGTTTTGGTCATTAGTGGATGGGAGCCTCCAAGAGTCGGGCATAATGTCAATTTGGATAGAAACAGTTTTGGAATTGTGATGTTCAAAAGATTAGGAATAAGACATTTCCCATGTGTTGAGAAATAGTTGAGTCTTATGCTACGTCTGCACGAGTTCGATAGTGGTTTAGTTTTGAAGGCGTGTCAAAAAGATATGTAAAAATTGAACCATTTCAGTAAACATCTGTGTTAGCATGGGGGTGAATCGCTTGCTGAAAATGCGCACTGTAAGCCAGTCCCACCGGATGAGAAGTAGTGTGCATGTGCCGACGTCTCTTTTTCTACCAGCGTGACACACACACAAACAATAATAATAACACTGCTAACACCCTAACCCATTCACCACTACTACTCTGTTGTTCGCTATTGTTACTATACTGTCTTGTCACTGTCTCGTGACAAGAATGAATGCTACGGGTCCAAGGCTGCTGTTTTTTTCCGGTCATGTGATCACGATGTTGGTGTGAACACACTGGGATACTCGTCAGTATGGATACGGAAACGGTCCCGTATCCAGATCTTCCCACTGTGGGACCCGTTTGTTTTGGGGTATCCGCGAGATCGGTCTCATTTTGACGAAAGGCCAATCTGTTAACAAAGTACGTTGGTTTCACGCAAACTCATCTCCATGGAGACAGAGTCTTATTTGACAGCAGTGTGAAACTATATACTGCAACTTTTTAAAAAATAGATCAGTGCATTACATTAGCAAGATTAGAAGAGGTCGGTTTAATGCTACTACAGAGAAGGATAAACTTCAGAGTGAACTACGTGCAACAGAGAATATTTTTTTAATTTTACCGTCTTGTTTTCAATAAATTAGGACAAAAAGTTTTTAATATTAATTTGAAACATTTTAGTGAAATGTCTTCATTTAAGTTCATTTCTTACCATTTGAAAGACTTAAAATGCATCTGTAAATTAAAGAATAGAATTTGAAGACAAAACTGTAAATAAAAAAAGGAACTTTTTGGATGAAATGCAATGAAATAGAACCACTGGCACACCTATAATTATTATGGACTTATGACCCAAATAAAAACCACTCAAACAAAAATGACTAATAGAAAACGACAACAAGCAAATGAGTCACCCATAATATAAGCAAAAAATAAAGTAAAGGTATAAACTTTGGGAGCTACAGGAAGAAAATAAATACATATTACAATTATTAATTTGCACCAACTGTTACCTCCCCAAAATGCTTGTATAGAAGGAAGCGCAGAGAGTCCAGCCTTCTCTTACGAAGCGCATTTGGGCACAGTCCTGAACAAAGTGGAAACATGTCAGAAATGCTTTTTTATGCAACATAGCTTCATAACAAGTATTCAGAGAATGCCTAATATTGCTGCTATTTTGTGCCAATCTCAACTTTCTATGACAACCTGTTCTTTAATTACAGCCAATAATGTGATTCTGATTACGTTATAGCGTGATATGTCTATGCTTGACACACACACAGTGTTACAGAAGTTAATTCTGCAACATGTCACTTTTGACCTCCAGAGATCTCAAAAACTATTGGTCGTAGGTGATAACACCAATTATGAGAAGTGTAGAAATCTTCATTCCACATCACTTGGTACCAATCTGAAAGTTCTTTGACCCTCTGTTCTTGAGTTATAACTGATAATGTGATTTTGACCTTTTGGTTAATTGTGACCTTGACCTTTGACCTTAACTCAAATGGATCATTCCATCTGATGTGCGTTACCTATATGTATATGCCCATGTAATATCTCAAGTATTCATCGAGTTATAGCATGATACGTCTCTGTGGACACAGATGCACACACATTGATTACAATAATCTCGCCCAACACACCTTGATCAATGTTGAATTTCTCCATAAGTCTTAAAACATGTTTAGTGACCATCTTTGGCTGGAGCAGTCCCATTGAATGACTGGACAAAGAGAGGCAGGTGACCTGCCTGTGGAAAAAAATAATAATAATAATTGATACAGTACACACTTGATGCCTACATGTGCAGGACCCCACATTCATTCGTCTTCATACTTTCTTATCTCCTCAACACTGAAGTTTGGGTGGCACCAGGAGTCAAGCAGCGTGACCAGTTGTTGTTCAAGATGATGATGGCCTGTGACATAAGACTCTACTAAAGACAACTTATCCTGAAGGAAGAGTGGTATACAAATCTGCATACGACAGTTGGAAACAGAAATGTTGAAAGTTGATTAAAATCTTAAACATGCTTACATCTTCACTCTTTATCAGTAACCATACACAAATGTTTTACAGACATCTAAAACAAAAACATGTTTGCCTTACCTTCTCCATGTTTAGTTCATTCTGTAAATTCAGTTTTATGCCAAGAACTGCTGCCTGTGACAAAACGGAACAGTAATTTAGGATTTCTATGAAAAGCAGTTTTCTGTCACAGCACTACTACTATTAATATAGACAGAGAAACTCACTTCTTTATAACACTTAAGCACTAGCAAACTCTCAATGTGGCGTTTCAGTATGGATGGATCCAGGGTACTGAGCTGGTAGATGCTGATGAGACTGTCCACAAAGTTGGGCTGGGTATCTGTTAATAAGCTCAATGCCCTCTGCTGCAGTACCAGTGCTTGTTGGTCCGATAGTGAACTCAGGGTGACCTGGTAATGGGAAATAAATTACAACATGTATTTTTTGTAACAAAATTATATTGGCAAGTTAACTTCAAAGCTTTTACAACTGTTGTAAATGTAATTACATCTAGTAATTAGCATTTGTATTGCACAATTGGTGACGCCCCTGTCTCACTACCCAGACAACAGGGTTCCCCAATAGGCAGACACAGACTGGCCCACACCAATTTGTGAGCAAAAATGATTCATTTTTTTAAATATTGTGGCGGTGGTGCATTAGCGCTGTCATCTCTGCCCCGTGTGTGTTTTTATTTTTTCCTTTCTCTCATCTTTTTTTGGAGTGTGTGAAGCGCGGCTCTCCTGCGACATATGTGTCAACTGGACATTGTCATCTGGACCTATCCTCACTACTCAGCCATTTCCCCATGTGGTGGGCATCTGGAGGTGCGCGCACACACACCTGCTGCAGAACTGGACCACTGTTATATACTCATAATTGGCACACTTCATATTCTATTTTTTTTTTTTTTAGCATTCATTATTCAAGTATGTACAACTGGCTGCTGTTACAGCTGTATTACTGTTGATTTTTACAAGCAGACTAGCAAATTATATTTTTTTAATTTTACTTTGTATTAACTAGCTGCTATTATAAATCTAGCAACTTTCCAAGCAGACTGTAATAACCAAATATTTATTTTAAGTAAATGGTTAGTTCTCAACTTTTGTTTTGCAAGGTGGAATTTGTCTTTGTGTGACCCTGACAAATAGTATTCCTGAATCCCAGGGCACAACTAATAATGATATAATGCAGAATATAGTGCAGATTCAACATTGTTATCGGTATTGTCACTGGAGTGGGGCTATTGTGGCGTACCCGTCCCTGCTGCCATCTGCCCCACATGTGCTGTGGCCCTCGGCTTGGTGCCCAGGTCAGCATTTGGCCCTTGGTGAAATCTAATTGGGGAACCCTGCCATACAAGTTCAATGAATTTATACCATATCGTAAGACAGCAGCTAAGTATAATATAATTCATAGTAAGTGGCACAACTTTTGTTGTTACAGGTCAGGTAAACCTTAGGAAAGAAAGTTTCTTGCAATGATTCCTATGTGACTTAACAGCATTTTCCACAACAGAGGTTTTAGTTTGTTACTACAAGAAATTTATACGAGTTACTGATGAAAATAATCACGGCTCCATTTCACTGAGTGTCATAAAAATACAATGAGTATTCATGAGTAAAACTAACACCTTTAAAATAATGCACTTAGAACTATTAATATTGGCTCACCATCATTTAGATGCAACTGTGCATTTTGTGTATATATAAAATGTATACGGTAAAAAAAAAAAAAGGTACACAATATGCAGTATTGGAACAGGTGTCAATTATCCACAGGATGATGCAGACAAGACTGATAGACCAACTCCATAAGTACATGCCTGCATCTGCTAGCAATGTGAAAAAAGTCCCATGTATTTAATCTACCTGAGGATGTTCCTTCATCCAGGTATGGAATTCCATGAGGATGTGATGGCCAAGGGTGTGGCCTCGACCTTTCTGTTTGCCTGGACAGCTCTCCAAGATTGTTAGTATTGACTCCAGGGGCTCAGGGAACTTTGAAAATCCCTGGAGGGCTGCAAAATGTATCTGTGGGGGGCAGAGGGAGGGGTGAGTTTAGACAACGTTTACTTAAAAGTAACAGAATAGTTACTGTGTAAAATATTAAAGCTTTGCTTTCCTTTTTATTTTGAGGTAGATATAGTATTACAGAACAATTTTGAATGATGCGACATCAAATCTTGATGATTTCTTAGTAGGATTAAGATTAAGCACTTGGCAATTTCAGTGCATTTTTCTAACTCATTTCACGATAGCCGGCCATAACAAACAGCACACTTCCCGCTCCCCGCAGGCACTGGATTCTGACACATTTTGGATCCCAGCTTAAGAATGCAAACTCTGGCATTAGAAACTTCCTACACAAGAAAATAATATCTGTGTGAGAATGCCTTTGCGTAGTGTCTTAATTTGCAAAACAGATGTCATCTACTCAATATCCTCCTCACACAGATCTCAAGTTCATTCAGTGCAGCACAAATTCCTTCCTTCCTACTGACAGACACTCTGGTTTCCTCATTAACAGACACACACACACTGCTACACACACTAGAGTGAGATTCATTTAAACATGCCGGTATCCAGGGTCCCTCTCTCTCTCTCGTGTTCCTTCCTGTGTAAGTGTTTCTA
Organism: Siphamia tubifer; assembly: GCA_020466265.1. NCBI lineage: Eukaryota > Metazoa > Chordata > Actinopteri > Kurtiformes > Apogonidae > Siphamia > Siphamia tubifer. Next base: position 19,349,331 of record CM035794.1, on the reverse strand, counting down.
GCAGATACACAAAGACTCAATCTCTCCATCTTTGTGCACACACACACACAACATTGCATGTGAGGAACCGACACACACTGTGAAAGCAACTCTCACCATCCTCAGATCTTTCCGGCTCCATAGCTGGAAGAGTTCGTCTCTCAGCACAGCAGGGTCAAGACCTGGGGGGATCACACATGCATAGATGAGGTGGGGTTTCACACTGACCTTTGGACTCCATCAACCTGTCAAGAAAATCAAACCCTTTCGCCTGTTCGTGCTTTCATTTTCTGCACTTTTAGACAGACTGCCTTGCATCCCATTTACTCAAATTCATTTCACACAGTTCCTAGTTCAGTTAATAAAGAAAGAAAAAAAGGCTTAGTAATATGCAAACCCTGTAGCTTGCAACTGTGATGATGCATTGTAACACACACACACACACATATATACATATATATATATATATACACACATACATACACACACACACACAAGAGTTTTTAACGGCAAGTGTATTTTTTCTGCAATGAAGGGACATTTATTAAGTACTTAAAGAAAAATTTATTATTAGTTCCTCCACAGAGAATAGGCTTTAATGATGTGGTGAGGTATGTGGATAATTGTAAATATAATTGATGTTTATGTTGTGAAAACAATATTGTTAATTTATCTTTGCACTTAACCCAACTATTGATATGTACAAGTTGATGCCAAATCATAAAGTATTTCCTTGGTGTCCAAACTAAATCTTCCCTGGTAAGTAATGAGATATACTGTAAATATTGTTTATTAAAACAGCCATAGCTGAGTAGCCATAATGTCAAATATTATTTCTTTAACAGGCATAGCAAGCAGCCATAACATCGGCTTAACAGCTGAGGCTGGTTGGATAGTAGAGGAACCCGGCATTAGCTCTGCATTCCAATTGAATCTGCAGCCAAAATACCCTAGAGATGACTGTGGGCACATTTCTGGAAGGACACAGTAGGTGACATGGCCAGGAAACTGAGATGCATGCATGCTTTTTGTTTTGCATATACCTGCTTGTGCACTGAGCCTTCACCAAAGCCATTCACTGCTTGTTTCTCTGTTGTTCAGGCTGTGTGGGCTCCACTGTACCTGCCCCCCAGCCTCCCTCCTTCCCAGGGCTAGTTTTCCTGTTCTCCTCTCCCTCCCTGCAACAGCCTCTCTCAATTTTGTCTCGGATTTCCCCAGGAAAGGGCTATGTGGTGGTCATGGTGTAAAAAAATACAGCCTTCCTGACGCATAGTCTGGGAAAGGAGACCAAAAGGCCTCTCCCTCTGTGTGCTGGCCTCTTTCCTTTATTGTATCTCTCTCCGCTTGACACTGTCCTACAAGGTCTCTCTCAAGCCCTGACTATTCTCACAATTTCTCACTATACCATACCATGCAGACTTCAATTTGTTTAATTTAGTCACTGAACTGTTCTGTAAATCTTTGAGAACTTTTACCCAACTACCTCATTCTATATAACAATATTTAACAAATTAAAGTTACACTTCTTTCTGAAGTGGGTAAATTTTTGTAGTTTTAAGACAAGATCATGTATGCAACAAAACACATTTTATACATTAAAGGTAAAATTAACTGACCAAACACTTCCTGTGTTAAAAACATTCCAAGAATTACAATAATCTTTTATAAAATTGTAGGTCTAGCTATCAACATTTATGGAAGAAATAGCCCATGATGGAGATCTGTGTGAAACCCTTAACAGTGGTACTCAGTCAATTTAAATGAATTTATCTGCAAGTGGAAGAGTGAGAAAAGTAAAACACTGAAATGAGTATGGTGCCAGCAGCAATTCGTACTCCGTATATTAAATATAATTATGTACTTACTCCAACAAAATTCAATACATCAATTATATCTTTTATATCCCCTGGCCTCAACTCCATCCTGCCAGCAATTAATACTTCTAAGGAGTAAGGGGTATTCAGAAATTTGCATTTGACACATGATGTAAATTCTCATGTCATCTCTATTGCTGGAGAAAAAAAAAATCAATATTACTCTGAATGAAAAACCTTGACTAATTTTTTTAGTTAATCATGGAAAACACTGCAGAAGATTTAACAGATTTTTCATTTAAACATATGAATAGCTGCTTTCCTTTGGCATCTTTTCAGACCATGAAAGTAAACAAATATAACTAGCAGAGACCCACAAACGAAAAGAGGAAAAGTGAGGAATGTGCAGCACATACCATTTTTATAGTTATAGCTGATGGGTAAATGACTGTGCTGGAGGATCCCCTTTCAACATAACGTAAAGCATCAGGAGAGATGCACATACAGTAATGCACTCTTCAGAAGGCTATTTTTCTTTATTAGACTGAAATATGATAATGTGAAAGACAAGTAAAATCCTACATTTCACTAAGTGGAGTTTAAAGTAATCCGACACTGTTCCAACCTCCACTTCTTACAAGACAATAAAAGTCACACTTTAATTTCAGTAAAGTTAGACGGAGATTAAACATGCAGGCAGGTCTAACAACCTGTTGCCAGGCAGCTGCCAAAATAAAGGAAACACAAAGATCAAGTGTCTAAATAGGGCATTTGGTGTCACTACAGCCACCAGAACAGCTTCAGTGCAACTTGGCAGAGATTCTGAATGTGGCTCAACTCCACTGGAAAAATGCCACAACATTCCTCTACAAGTACTTCTCTTCTTTTGTATTTTGTTGTAGGTGCTAGAAAAAAGCTTTTATGAGGTGTCATTACAGAAATCTGAAGAGGAGGGTAACTGGCATGTGTTGAATTTGATGCTTCTAAAAACAGAGACTGAATGTTAATTACCACTTTAGATTTGACAGAAAACAGTTAAGTGTACATACCAATGCGAAATGAATATATGTTAAATGCCGATATGTGTGAACTGAAATTTGACAGCCGACTGTGTGATGACAAACTGTGGTACAAACCCACTGCCTCTGGAGATGCATGGGCCATTTCTCTGCACTGGAAAGTTCTGCTATCACTGTGGAAGAAAGGTACACAAATCAACAAAATGCAATAAATAGAGGCTCTAAATCAGAATTAGGGCAACATTATTTTCATGTACAATATTTGTATAACACAGTAAAGCATCAATGGTGGTCTAATATAGTAAAAAGCGTATACAAGCTGATGTGTTTATTTTTAGGTAATATTTTGCACCATTCTTGTCAAAAAGGCAAAATTCAAATAAAACCTAAATGAACAATGAAAGGAAAACAGCATGAAATAGGATGCAAGTTAAGATACACTTTATTGATCAAGCATGGGCAACATGTAAGTGTGTTTGAATATGTAGGACTATATGAACCATCTCCATCTTCCTGAAAACACTTCAGTGATTAATAATAATATTTTTTGCTGACATTATTGTACATACACACTCAGAAACCTGTGGGAACAGCAGCCCGAGATGGGGCAACCTGCCACCTGGCTATGAAGTGCAATTTTCAGGCTGAGGATGTTTTTTTAGGCCTGAGGTCTGGTTCTTTCTCGGTCTTTGAATGTTTGCAGGCTGTTAAGGCGGGTTTTGGCATTAGATACTGGCCTGGCAGCTTGGATCCCTTTCCGGGAGATTGAAAATGAGAAGAAATGATGCAGCACCTGCAGCCAAGTCTTTTAATTGTCCTCCGTCCCCACCAAGCGGCCATAAAGTGCACCAACCGCTTTGTGTGTTTTGTACTGTCATAAAACTTCAGCTTGTCTGACTCAGACAAATTAAATAAAAACTTTACATACACCCAGGAGTGTTTATTACACATTTATTTCAGGGTCTCTGATGAAAAACTCATGAGGGCGTTTGTAGTTGCTGTTGGTTCTTTTTCGCAACTCAGTTTAAGCTAACGCTAAGTTTAGTCAGGCTGTAATGCTACCATGCAGGAGATGTCCGACTTCCTCAGGATGTCGACAAACATAGGTAAATTGTAGTAAAACACTATTATGTTATTTTATCAGTGTAAAATAACTCACCAGTTGGTACTTTCGTATCAGTTAGCTTGACTAGGAGCCACTGCCTGTCCAGGTAGCTAAAAGTAGGGGGCTTAAAAAGCCCTTTATACGTTTTTGCAGGCAAGCACAATGCTTTCCTTTACATAAAGCCACCACCATTTGTCAAAATTATGAGACAATGTTTTAGAAATAGAGGTAGAAACCCATCTCTAACATAACATTATATATTTGTGATTAGCATTCAATTGATTTATTAGAGTAAGAGTGACACTTGTGCGTAGAGCTTCATACCTGCAATACAAAGACAAGGGCAAAACCGTATCATGTTATATATGTCGTTTATTGGTTTTGATTGGTGGCCGACACGCGAATTTGTGAAACGTAGAATGGTAGGAGGGATGGTAGCGCGTTTCTTGTCTCTCATTGGCTAGAAAGGCTCTTCCACTGTTGTCTGACGGCCGTGTGCATCAATGCCCAGCTCCTGAGTGAAACTCAGACGATCTGGTTGGTTGAGGGCAATCCTCATGCAGTTTCTCAGAGAGCGCTGCCTGGATTTCAACGGCTGAAGACAGTTTGGAGTTTAGGGTCTACCATCCCATGTATACCTATGAGTCCACACATAGTATACTATGTCTACTTGCATACTACGTCTTACATAGTATACTCTGAGCCCACATGCCCATGTATCATCCTGAGCTTCACAAATTATCTGCCGCTACCAATTTAACATGTGCATTATCGCCACCTACCAGACTGGAGTGTGAGAAGTAGCTAGATTAAGGGGGAAAAGAAACAAAAATTATTATTATTATTAGTAGTAGTAGTAGTAATAATAATAACAACAAAATAAATGCGTGTGTGTGCAAGCAAAGGCATCGAGCTTTGATTGGATATTCAACTAAATATTCATCCATCCGTTGTACAGACAGATAAGCTGCAAGACACATTTTGACAAGCATTTACAAGTGTAACTGAGGATGTTTCTTCATATGTCTTTTGAGGTCTTTAACTAGTTTAGTGTAAAAAAGACATTTACTTGACTAACTACAGTATATCGATACTTCTCTTGGAGAATAGTTGCAATGCTTATTCGATCAACCCACATAACTAATATGTTTATATTAAACCTTGTATTATCCTTGTGGTCAAGTTAAAATTAAAGCTGACTTTTTTTGCCTCATATATCATAACTTTCCATAATTTGATAAGGACAACTTATGAAATCATAAGTTGACAGTTAAATTAACAGATTAAGTTCTGTTAATCACAAGGATCATATTTTTTCAATGTGCTGAACACACACATTGGAGTTCCTCTGGGGTCAAATAAAGCCCAAACTATTTTAGCTGTGTAATACTTGTCTGTTTGTGTGTGTTATCACACCTGCATGTGCAGAGTTGATACTTTTGAGTTAAAGCATAACAGAGTGATGGGGAAAACAACTATTCCCATGACAACTTTTATATTTCTGGTGGTGTGGGCATGTTGGAAACAATTTACTTGTGAACTCCCTCCAAAATGAGGAAGCCATTGTATGCTTGTGCGTTGATCACATCAAAGTCTTTCCAAGTACACATGCTTCCTTTCTAAAATGATCATCTCAAGTGCAATATTTTCAGTTGGCGGTTATACTATGAACAGCTCTGATAATGGCGTCATGTCTTCAACATGGCTGACTGTATGTCTGGTGGGACACACTTTTAAGAGCATATACCGTGTTGTGGATGTTTGTAGAGGGACCGTAATTTGCCATTTTTGGTGCTAACGTGACATGGGGGATGGGGAAAATATTCTCATGAGAACTTACCTGCATTATATAAAGGTGTATGTGTGTGTATGTGTCTGTGCCTGTGTGTGTGTGTGTGTGTGTGTGTGACCGGCTGTCTTCACACTTGCCAAAGTCCAACTTATATTTCCCACACTCTGGAAGGCAGGGTATCTCACAAGGACATTGGTAGTGCATGAAAAATAATGACTGACAGATTTCACTATTAAGGGGTTGTTTATGTATTCAACAAATAATAATAAGGACCTGACACAAAAACTTGGTCAACAATTTAATGTCAATGATTTTCTGGAGGCAAATATCCCTGGGTCACATTGAGCCCAAGAGTAAAATGTATTAGTTATAAGTGAGGATAATAGGAGGGTGAATTAAAAGTACAAATTGCATTTTTTGATTCTAACAGGAATTCTTTATCATATTTTAACATACTAGTCTGCCATATTTCTGTTTGGATTTAAAAGCTAAACCAAGGTAGGTTTATTAAAATAACACAGTTCTTGTACAAACTAGCTGAAAGTGCTTTACATAAAACATTATAGCAAAGTGTGAAAGAAAGAGTAAGGGAAAAGGGCTATGGTGCAGGTCAAGGAATTACATTATGTTTTTAATAAAATGAATGGCAAATACAAAATATTTCAAAGTTGAATTAAAGGAGCTGAGAGTTCAGCACACCTACAATTTTCTGAGATTTTTTTTTTCATATAGGAGGAGCTTAAAAGTGATTGGTGCCTCTTTGTATTTAGTTCTGATTCTGGAAACAGAAAGCAGACCTAATCCAGATGTCCATGAAGTGGTATTATATGGAAATCATTTATTTGACTGATTGGAAGCCACTTTAAAGATCTGTTGTGGGTTTTTGGCTTCCAGTATTTATACTTCCATGTCTGCTAGTTCATTATGCTGTTATTTAAAACTGATCATTGTTCTCTTAGATATATCAAACCAAGATTCTGATTCTGATTCTGACATGTAGAAAGAGAAGAAGAAAAAAACATTGTAAGAAAGTATTAGAATGTTATAGACTAAGGATGTTATGCATGTGTTCCACAGGCCAGAAACCAGCCACCAAAGGGTTCAATCTGGCCAAGGTGCTAAAGATATTAACAGCAAATGTTGTCAAATTCATTTTAGTTTACAGCTAAATTTGATCTCAAGTGAATTGGACAAGTAATAGCATAACAACCTATTGAAGATGACAACTCCAAATTTAGTTTTTGGTGTTAAAAAACCAATGTAGAATGTAGAAAAACATGAACTACCTGAAATGTCTTAAGTGATGTAAGTAAAATTTCAACAGTATGGTCTCTGTTACTAAATGATTTGTGCTCTTATTTATTTAAATCAATCTATATAATTCAAATTATGAAGGAAAAGTACACGATAACCCTGTAATTTTAGTGTCAGTGCTGGCACGTTTGACCACTGAACAGACAATGTTTTTATTGTCTGGAAAATGTGGTATAGTTATTTTTATATATATATCAGGAGGGATGTTATTCCATACTTGAATGATCCTGTATGAGAAGACTGACTGAGCGAAAGTTGTTTTGCGTTTTGGGACACTACACTGTCCTCTGGATGAGGAGCGAGTCACTGCAATCTGTAAATTGGAATGCACATGTTTAGGTATAATATAAAATGACTCTTTTTTGCACTAAAAATAGGGGATATTGGAGATGGTCACGTGGTCAAAGTTGTTTACCACGTGGTCTTGGCGTCACCTCTTAAAAATACCCAGCCGGGGAATGACTACCCTAATGGCTGATGTAGTTGTTGTTAATGATTCTATTTACGGGATCAAGACATCCCGTCGAGGTCCATCGTAACCTCTGGTCGGTTCTGGTGACTCAGACTGACATTTAAAGCAGACATAACTCAAACAGTTATCTGACCACCAGAGCAACACTGTGTCCAGTTTGTCAGCGCAGCTAGCATTAGCTAGCGGGTGTCAAACCAGGACCTAGCCAGCTAGTTGCCCCACAGTATGGAGTGGATGGGAAACGGAGCCTCGGTTCGCCCCACTGAAGAACCTAACCAGGCTTCAACGGCCAGGGGCAGCGCTCCTTCCCAGCATCAGGTAACCAGCTCATGCTAGCCACTACACATGACTCACCAACGGCTATATAAACATGCTAACTAGCCAAGCCTACTTGCAGAACACTCAAGTGACTTCATGCGAAGTTATGTTGACTGGCATTTAGTAGCGTGTTGCTTTTATACTTTACTTAGTTGTCAACCACTTTCCAACGTTATCTGTACTGTTATTATATTTGAGGCGTTTTATATAGAGCAACTACGGTGAATACGATATCTTGATCTCTTGATCTGAACTACTGTTGCTGTACGATGGAACAGTGTCCAGGGTTTATGAGTGTCTGCGAGTGACTCAAAGCTATGGAAAACTAGAGTCCACTTCAATGTAAGGGCACAAAACAGCCATAATAGAGCCAGGGTATTGCTGAGATCTGTGTTGGAAAGCGATGATATGCATGGGGGATGGTGGATGAGGTCAGAGGCTACAATCGGGTATGAAACAGCAGCACACTTTCCCTTTCCCCCAGGTCCTTGATATTCTAAGCCCCTGACAGTTGTGTGTGTGATGGTTGTTGATGACTGGAAACTACATTAACATATGTGATAGAGAGCCATGAATAAGGGTTACAAAACATTTCTTATTTTTAGCCCTCTGCCCATCTTCAAATGCCTGCACTGATGTAGTCTATGAAGCTTGGAGGCCAATTTTAGCTTGCATTAAGATGGTGAGTCAGACTTACTGCAGTTTTAACTGTGTGAGTACTCTGCTCATACAATCTGATAAACAGCACAAATGGAATCTGAAGGAAATCTATCTGTAGACTACAATTGGATTGTGTTTCTGAAGAAAAGGCAAGTCTGAGTTTTTAATTCACCCTGCTGTAAAGGGAGATACTACTATATGAGTTATCGGTGGGAAAGAGATTCTGCATTCATGTCACTGTTGGCCTGTTAGTCTGTGCTGCATAGCTTTTCTGGAAACCTTTTATAGCCCAACAGTGAGCAAATGGAGCTTGAGAGTATAAAAGTGGCACATGGTAGATCATTTTGTACTCTTTAATATTATGCGACCTAAGATAACCTAACTGGTAGCATATGCATAATTTGTGGTTTAATATTGAGGAAGGAAAAGATGCATGGGTTATTTGGTTTGGGACATGTCCACAATCCAAAAAATCTTCTGATTTAGTTTAGGGGTGATATATGCATGATTTGGGCCAAGTCTGTAGACTCTGTTTGGAACACTTTACTACATTACATACTGTAGACAACTCCTCCTAAGCCCTGCGTCACAGTATAGTGGCCCCCATTAACTCATTTAGCACAAGACTCTTCCATCCTCTGTGAAAGAAATGGTAATTCAGGTCATTCCTCCCCACAGCCATCAGACCAACAGTTCCCAGTGACCCCCCCTCATATCATACCATGTGCATGTGCAGCCATGATTATGTAACTATTTAATTTTTTTATTAAAATTATTTATCTATAGAAATGTTCATATAACTGCAAAGAAAGAATATTTTTCTCCTTGCACATTTAATTTTCTTTGGTACTTTTTTTTTCTACCGGTCTTTTACTCTATTGCTTGTTGTATTGCTGTTGCCATTCACTCCCTGTACTGGAGGAGAGTGAGTCTGGCCCATCTACCTGGTAATAAATCAAACCTATTCCTTGGACACTGCCAGGGCTGGCCTTACTCACTGGTTCTGTTCCTAACTTTTTATGGACAAAATTTCTAGGCACAGCTGGATGGTGGAGGGCTTTGAGTTCATTGGTTCTGCAGATGACATTGTTGTTTTGGCTTAATTGAGCAGTGACTTTTGCTAAGGATGAAGATCAGCACGTCCACATCTGAGGCCATGCTCCTTAGCTGGAAAAGGGTAGTGTGCCCACTTCAGATCAGGAAGGAACGTCTGGCTCAGGTGCAGGTTTTTAAGTATCTCAGGATGTTGTTCACAAGTGAGGGTAGGGTGGTGTGTGAAATCAATAAGTGTGGGTGCTAAACTGGGTCATTATGGTTAAGGTGGAGCTAAGGTGAAGCTCTCAATCTATGTTCCAACCCTCACCTTTTGTGATGAGCTCTGAGTTGTGACTGAAAGCACGAGGTAGTGCATACAAACATCTTAAATGAGTTTCCCCACAGGGTGGTGGGGCTTAGCCTCAGGGATGGGATGAGGAGCTCTGAGCTTGAATATCTGGTAGGGACTCGGAGTTCTCCATGTTGAGAACCAGTTGAAGCTGTTCAAGCATCTAGTGAGGATTTCTCCTGGACAATCTCCTGGGGTGGTGTTTTGAGCATGTCTGTCCCGGAGGAGAACTCAGGGCCAACCCAGGACACACTGGAGGGATTCTGTCTCTTGGCTGGCCAGGGAATTTGGGATTCTCTGGATGATCTAGTGGAAGTGGCTGGGGAGAGTGGTGTTTGGGCTTCTCTGCTGAGACTGCTGCTTCCAAGACCCGGATAAGCAGCTGAACACAGTGTAGTACTGGCCTTAAGTAATGCTCTGTCCATATAAAATAAAGCTATGAGTTTGTTCCAGAATCTGAGACACAACAGTGTGGCTCAGTACCTCTGGGATGAAACATCAACTGTGACAAAGGGCATCATTGCCTCATATCAGTGCCTTGTATGACTCTTTGAGAGCTCAGATACTTTGGCAGCATTTGGTATAGGCCATCTTAGTCCAGTAAAAATTATATCTTCAGTTTAACTCTCTGCTGTTCATTGTCATTATTATATAGTTTTAGTACATGGAGAGAGTAGCAAAATAATTGGAAGTGTACAAACTACTGAACCAAATATGGATAACATTACATTGTATTAAGGCTGAAATGTTGGAAACAATGTTTTTATTTGTTGCACAGAACAATTTCTGTTCAATTTCTTGTATATTTCAATGTCCCCTTCTTTCTGTTTAACTTGCAGCACATCCCATCATCATATATTTACGACGGTGCCATCATGACCTCTCTATACCAGAGCCAACAGCGCTGTGTGAAGGCTTCAATCAGCTCCAGCTGGAGCCTGGCTGAGGCCCAGGACCAGCTGTGTTCTCTAGGGGTTCACAGCTCCGAGTCTCTGGAACAGGAACGTGCTCGGACTATGGTCTGTCCCACAGAACTCACACACACTGAGCAGGAGTGGCGACGTAAGGAGAGCATGCTGGGAGGTCAGGAACCCAGCCGCAGCCCTGTGCTCGGAGCTGTTGGAAGTTGGGATGTTTTTGATAAGGTTGTACTGAAAAGGCATTGACTACTTTAGCTTTATTTTTGACCTAGAAGTTTACAAAACTCTGACTTGAAACTGTATTTGGATCAAATTAAGACGAGGAATAACACTTTGGTGAATTCAATAAATGGCTTGTTGTACTCTGCATCTCTGCTCACCATTAATATTGACTTTTCTTGTCTGATTTTTGCTTCTTTTATAGAGTATCATCAATGTCCAAAGTCAAACTGTAGATATGGACCAGGACAAATGCAAGACATTTCTTCAAAAGTATGAACAAGACCTCAAGCATTTTGGTAAGAGACGTGCGCTAAATCAGACATGAATAAAATGAGACCTGAATGTGGAATGGTCAATAGTTTATTAATCTTTAAAAAATATTTCTGTATTTTAAGATGTTTATCATATTGATCGACAATGTAGCAGCTTCATGATTCATGTACCTCATTGTATGACTAACTGTGTTGAAAGAAGATTGGTCATCCTCTCATATAGCAATATTTGAATTGCATATACTGTTATATCCACATTGAAATGTTTTTTTTTTTTTGTTTTTTTTTTTACAAATTCCTCTAGTAATTGCATTTAGTGATTTTTATTTTTGTTTTTCCTCTTTTTTTAAGTGTGTATTATAACAAGCCAATTTCTAATCAAAGAACAAAAGTGAGAAATTGTATAATGCAAGATTAATATTTTTCCATGTTTACTATTGGAAAAATCCATTACTTTTCTGAACGGTGGGAATCTGACTTAACCAGAAATTGAAATGCTTTAAGTGAGCTGGTTTAGAGTTAGGTGAATATGCATTTAAAATACATTTTATTTGTATAGTGCTTTTCATGGCACTCAAAGACACTTTTAAGTGAATATAGTAAAATAAGATTCCAACTACAGTAAAAATAGAAAACAAAGCTCACATTGAAAACAGACAGAATAAAAGTAATCAAACATTAAAAGCAATTTTAAATAAATAAGTTTTTAAATGGGATTTAAAAGTGTTGAGGTCAGAACAGTGACGGATGGTTTGGGGGGAGTGAGCTCCAGAGGTTTGGGGCAGCTACAGAAAAGGGTCTGTCCCCCAAGGTTTGGTGCTTGGTTTCGGGCGGCGGGTTGAGGAAGTGGGCAAAAGAGGATCAGACGCTGTGGGAGGGGTCATAAGGCATTCATTTTTATTTATTTATTTAATACATTCTGATTTAAAACTGTTTTATACGGCAGTACAAGATAATGTAACTGGTTGATATTTCTAATGATTGCAGTAATAACATGTGGTGCCAGGCACAACAAACTATACCCCTTTGAAACACATTTTACCTGATTTGTCCTATGTCTTTATGAAAACACATTTTTGGTAACTGACCTTTGACCTACATTCACCAAAATTTAATGGGCTCTATTCTGGACCATCTTGTACCTTTCCTGAAATTTTCATGGAAATTGATCCAGTAGTTTTCGCATAAAGCTGCTAGAAAAAACAAAACAAACAGAACCAAACATAATACCCCTCTCCCCTTTGGGGGTTGGGTAATTAAAAAAAAAAAAAAAAAAAAAAACTTGCAAAGATTGCTACCCATGTACTCAAGTCAAAATGATCTGTCATATGCTGTTTGTTTCCAGTACAAATTTGAACTGAATGTTGTGTAGAATGTGTAAGAAATTAAGATAATTGAAAAACTAACTTCTATAACATGAGTGTTTTTTTTCTCTGGCATGAATTATGACTAAAGAAAGCGTAATCATCCATTACATGAACTTTTCATTTAACTGATGTGCTTTGTGTTGTTTCTATCAGGTATGCTGCGGAGATGGGACGATAGTCAGCGGTTCCTATCAGACAGACCTCAGCTCATCTGTGAGGAAACGGCAAGCTACTTAATTCTGTGGTGCAGCAGATTACAGCAAGAAGGGGTAATTTACTTTAATGATTGGAATTACTTTTAAATGTTTTCTGTTGTTTCGATTTAATATTAATCAGCAGCTTTTTTTTTTTTTTTTTTTTTTTTTACCAATTAACCAACCCAATAGCTGTGAGAATGCTTATAGTGTTTGGTTATACATTTACATTCAGTAATTGTCTTGGCCAAGGATATTATGTTTTTATCAGGATTTTTCTGTCTGTTTGAAAACAGTTATCTTGCAAAGGGTTTTGATGAGCTTTCCAGGAAATGTTGACAATGGCACAAGAAACAAATTAATTCTTTGAAGAATTTTTTTTTTCTTTTATTGTCTATGTAGCACTTGGATATTGTTTAAATGTAAAGTGTGTTCTACATGAACTTTTATTATTTGATTACATTTCTGTGGTGATCCAGGGGCAGGCTCATCTGCCTTGCTAGTGGTCTGTGCACTGAGTGCTTTTCTAGTTTGGAAAATTTGTTTCCATCAAAGCACATTTGGAGCATTTTATTATGTCTACTATTTACAGTAAGGCTACTTGATTTATTTGAACTTGTCCAACAAGTAATGCAGTGTAGACATATTACAGGTCAGCCAAGCATGGGCACCTGCAGATATATAAACAGGTTTACATATTTATGGTGTTTGTAAGACTATTTGCAATCATGTTCGGAGTTGCAATAACAAAAACAGGAAAAATTCTTGTCTAAAATGCTACTCTGTCACGCACATACTCAGCAACAAAAGCCCAAGGTGATGGTAGGGAGTAGTGATGCGCGGGCTACCCGCTGGCCCGCGGATATCCGCGGGTGACCCGCGGGGCGGGCGGGTTGGGTCGCAGTTTTTAATACATATTGCGGGCTGTGCGGGTTATATTTAATATATATTGCGGATGCGGGCGGGGCGGGTCAGGGACGATCAATACCCGCATTTTTCCATACGACATTCCCAAAAATGGCACAATATGGATAGACTGAAGGTATACAATATTTCAACTTAAAATAACCTCAGTAAGAATAATCAACGACATATAAAAAATATGATGATGAAAGACAACTCAATTGACATCGGCAGTTTCATTCCATGAGAGGCGGCACGCTCCAGTCAGAATGAATGGGTAACAGCCACGTTATTTTCACATCCTTTGCATTGCCATCTACAGGAAAGGGTTACCTTCATATCTTTACAGACCATGTTAAGACCGATGAGGGAGGATAGAGAGGTGTGTGGGTGCATGGAGCAGTCTCCACAGCCGTGTTATGAAACGGAAAGGAGCCCCGCTAACCTACAGTAGCATCCTCGTCTCTCCTCTCCTTCCAATTACTCGTACACTTAATTCTCCTATGACCCGCGAGTCGGGCGGGGTGGGTCGCAGTATTAATACATATTGCGGATGCGAGTGGGGCGGGTCAGGGATGATCAATACCCGCTGAAGTGTGTGTGTGTGTGTGTGTGTGTGTGTGTGTGTGTGTGTGTGTGTGCGCATGTGCAAGCCCGTCAGTTCCTGTTTTGAATGCTGTTTTATCCCAACTTTTTGTTATTTGTTATTAGCGCCAAAATCTCCCTGAACACTCAGAGATAAGAGTGAAAATGTCGGACTTGATCAGGGAGAAGATTAAAACAGGCGATGCGAAGGTTGTACGGAAACGTTGTATGTGTTGGCTTTATAGAGTGATGATGTGGGTGGAGTCTATTTTATGTGCTGGAGTGCATATTGAGACGTTAGAAAGGAGGCAAAAATGATGCTTCATGACTTTTAACATTAGAAGCACAAAGTAAAGATGCTGCGAATGTACTATGTGAGTTTAGAGACAAATTTAAGCTCGCGGGTTGATAGCGGGCGGGTTGGGTTTATCAATACTTGATAGCGGGCGGGTTGGGTTTATCGATACGTGACATCATGCGGGTTGGGCGGGGCGGGCCGAGCCACGTCTTGGGTTTGGGCGGGGCGGGTTTCTGTAAAACCCCCTAACCGCGCATCACTAGTAGGGAGGGAAACTTCTGCCAAATGAAAAGCCTCTTTAAAGACTGGACCCAGATTGTTACCAGTCTGTCAGTGTGGTTTGCTACAAAGTATGAAGGCTGAGTATTCTTACATTTTCAATAACTGACTGAAAACACTGGTCCATCATTTGACTAAAACAATGTTGGACATTACAGTAAAGATGCCTAGTAGCAGAGGTGGGTAATTCCAGGTCCATCAAGTCAAAGTCCTACCATGTATTACTTCAAACCTGTTCACTGAACACAGGTGATTCCACTAATTATCCCATTTACCTGGATGAGGCATTGTGCTCATCAAAATGGGCTGGTTCAATGAACAGGTTTGAACCAATACATGGCAGGACTTTGACTTGATGGACCTGGAAATACCCACCTCTGCCTAGTAGTACATTTACAGACTTTATCATTTTTACAAATTCATAATGTAGAAAAGTTAAGTAGTGTAAAAATCAGGACCTTAAGTTGGCATCCACATATTGATATGTAAATGAAAATGTTGTAATGTAGGATGTACATTACATGTCTACATGTACGATTATATGACAAAACAAACTTTTTTTTTTATATTGTCTAGGCTTATCAGTAAATGCAATAATTGTTGGAATTTACTCAGCCCAAATGTTGACTAATAACCAGCATAAGGTAGTTTCTGTTATCTAAATGTGGATTAGATTAGATGTATTTAATGGAATCTCTTACTCCTCAGTGTGTACAACTATGACTTAATTTGCTTTTTGAGCATGAGTCTTGTTGTCCCTTTTTTAAAAAGAAAAAAAGCCTTGGAATGATTCATATAGTTTCGTCGTGTTGTCTGATAACTCTGTATTGGAGGTCTGCAGTGGACACTATTTCCAGTCCCGTTTCCACATCGTGCAGTCCCGCTCCCGCAAAGAATTCTGATTTTCAGTCCTGCTCCCGCCTGCAAGTCCTGCAGGATTGAGATGTGAGTTTAAATGTGGTGTATGGAAAACCGCTCACCTGATGTCACACAAGTGGCCTGAATCCATCTGATCGAGGCTCAGCTTGTGGACTGCGTGAGGCTGGTAACACCCACCGTCTAGCCGGGGTCAGGTTGTTTGGGAATGCAGTTCAAAGCAGGTGGTAAACACCATCTAAGGTTAAACACTGTCACGAGAGCGATGGTCAACAAGTACCTTCAGGGAAAGTTGGAAAGAACTTTGAAGAGAGACTTCAAGAGAGCATGAAACCGTTGAGAGGTAAACGAGTGGGGTCCTCGCAGTCCACCCCGGGGGATTCAACCTCAGTGGGTCAGGGTCAGCCGCTCGGTGCTGGGAGGATCCCCTTGCAGGACCTCTCCTGTCTCAGGTATATATGATAGTCAAAATGAATAATTTCTAGCTTTTATTTTGAATTTTTGTCTTGTATTGTGGTACCGCAGCTTATCACCACTCCCACCCATGCCCACAGTGAGCTTTCAAAATTTGTCCTGTGCCACACTGCTTTGTGTTGGGTTCCACGGGACTACTGTGGGAGTGCAGGGCTCTACTCTGTATGTCTGTAGTCTACCTCAGTGAGATACCACCTTCTATTCTTTGCAAATGCATGGCAAAAGTATTAAATTATATCATGTATCTTAGTATGTAACACTCAAAACAACTATGTACAGTGTATATTGTGCACACAGCATGTCAATTAATATGTAGTTACAATCAAGTTTTGTTACAAGTAGGTTTTGGGATTGGGTATTAGATGAATAGAATTTAATCTATCTTGGCTAAGAAAATTATCTTACTAGTAAAGAATGAGCAATAATTACAGCATGAAAAATAAAGTACTCCTTAAAATAAAACTGGATTTTATTTTTGTGTTTTGCAGAAAGAAGCGTTGATGGAGCAGGTGGCTCACCAAGCTGTGGTCATGCAGTTTATCTTGGAAATGGCCTCAAACTCTCAGCAGGATCCTCGAGGCTGCTTCAGACAGTTCTTCCATAAAGCCAAAGTAAGACAAAAAAATTAAGTCGGCTATTTAACCTTCATGGTTCCATCTTCTTGAGCTCCAGTAGCTGATGTCTCGTCATCTCAGCATGCAACAGTCTGAATCAAAACACCACTATTTTGTCAGGAAGGTGTGCCATTCAAATCACTGCCAGGCAGCTAACCTGTCCTTTCCCTGGGATGTCAAAATAGACTGAGCAGCTTCAACTGGGTTTCATTCTGTCTTTGGGAATGATTAACCTTAAATACAGGTTAGAAGGCACTTTCCTGTTAACTGCTGTTTATTATAAAGGATTAAATTCACATATTTTGTGGTGCCTTCATTCATTCAGACTGTTGGTGTGGTAAAGTATTTGTATATCACAGGCAGAAAGTAATTAACATGCATGTGGATTAGCTAAATTATCAGTGTTGGGTATAGTTACTTTTGAAAGTAGTTATTTTACAGAGTTACTATCAATTAAAAGTAACCCTGTTATGTTACTACCAGTGCTGGGAATAACTGCATTGGAGTACAATGACATTAGAGTTTAACGACGTCACTAACGCAGCCACATTTCAAGTAACAGAGTAATTATTTAATTACTTTGTCCATAACTGTATCACTGTTATCGTTACTCGGGAAATGATGGGACGCGTTACAGGCGTGTTTCCACTATCGGAACGTCCGGGAGTTTTTTGCGGGAACGACTTTTAACCGCGTCATGAGTTAACCTGGTCCTCTCAGGTGTGTGTCTCCATACAGAACCTTTCGATGAAGTTATTATATTGTGTCAGTTGCTATGGTAATGTAACTAACAAAAAGCACCAACACAAATCCTCAGCAGAGGAGGAAATCACAAGACTAGACGTGGACTAGGGATGATGAAATGCATTAAAACATTTTGACCGATCACTGAGCCTCGTTAACTGGTTGAAGTCAGTCACAGAGAAAAGAAAACACTGGCTTTGTCAGCTCACACACACGCACTGCAGCGATTCAGTCATTTTTTTAAACACGAGTCAAACTGAGAGGTTGAGCTATAAAAGCTCATTTTAAACCATAACACATAGAGAAAATATTTGAAATTCCAATAAATTCTGCTGCTAAATATGTTGTAAAATATTTTTTTTACTGATGTCCACCAGTCTGCAGTTCTGCATAAACTTCTTTTACCATAGTCCACCTGTAGGTCTGTCAGATGGATAACACAACTCATCCACCAGGTTTTTGGGTTTCATGGTGACAACTTACTGTCCCAGTCTGTAGCTGTTACAGAAGTTCTAGCTTTGTGTTTTGTTTACGTTTTGAGCAAGTGTTCTAAACTGGCACGGGGCCACCTGGTACCACATAGATTGAGGAAACCTCTTAAATTACATCCAAAGTAACCTCACAGAACAAGGATGGATACCCTGTTCAACAGGTTTTTTTTTTGTTTGTTTCTTTGACATTTTTAAGCAAGAAAAAAAATTGCCTTTTAACACTACTTGCCTTTTTCACTGGGGAACTCAAAGTAATGCGCGTACCTCCATGAATCAAATGCTGTCCTTTCTGCCATCTTACTGGGGTGCAAAAACACACACACAGAGGTCATCAGGGCACAGACGCATCACAACGCTGTGTCTTGCTAATACATCTGCAAGCAGCCGCATATGACTAAAATTAGAAAAGCTGAGATTTTCCTTTTCTTATCGAGGGAAATTCTTAAAGTAACTGATTACTTATTTTGGAAAATAACAGAGTTGCTGTTTACTGAATTGGCAAAACTAATGTGTTGGATTACATGCTACTGAAGAACAAAAATCAGAGTACTCTGTTACTTTGTAACATTTTTACCTACCTTTGTAACCTGTTACCCACAACACGGTACATTATATTACCCTGCTATTTATGCTAATGTAGCTGTGATGAGGAGATCCTGACCCTTCGAGTAACGATGATGCTGTTTTTCGCCGATAGACTCCAAAGCTGAACGTTCATCACAAATCCAGGTTGCATCCATATTTTACCTTCAAGGTGCTTGGAGACTCTGGGACTCAGAGTAGTAGGATGATACAAAGGTGATCAAGTAATTGTATATCTGCGACTACTGCAGGTTTGGGACAGTGTCTGGTCTGGCGGTCTCCATACTTGTGAAAATCATGCCTGGGCATTATAAGGGTCTGTTGTGTTTAGTCTGTAGAGTTTTATGTTGTGTTTTTAGGATATCTGTAACTTTAAAGTGTAGAGTAAACTCAAATGGCTTGAAATTGACAGTGACGCCATTCTTTCTCACACAGGCTTTTCCAACCAACATGGCAGTGTAAACAAGAGTCACATGATGCCCTTAGCTTTTTAGCATGTTTTTGTACTTTTATAAGATATTCCTTTATTAGTCCCTCTAGGGGAAATTCCAGGTTTACAGTAGTACAGAATAGAAGAGCACACAAGAGCAACATAAATTATATAAAAACTCTATAAATTTCTATGCACTCTATTTGCACTATAAATATTATAGTAGTGTGTATATGTGGTACTTTATAATCGTACTCTACTGGGAAAGGTGTCAAGGCCAAACTTGGACACAGGAATATATTTCCATAACTCTAACAAGGTATTATTATGGCATTGGCATGCAATGTTTACAGATATTGTTTTCTTTGTGTAGGAAGGACAAGACGTCTACTTGGAAGTCTTCCACACAGAGCTAGAGGCCTTCAAATACAGAGTAAAAGAATATGCAGTCAAGAGTAAAAGCGACTTACCAAACTGTAGACTTGACCCCAAAGAATCTGTGGACTCTTTACCTCAAGTAAGTTCTTTCTGCTCTTGTGGAAAGTAAATGTTCCTTTTTTGTGGGTTAGAACTGTCAGAAATATTCTATCACTTAAGTGTTTTTTCTGTCATAACAGCAGATCTACCCCATGAGCACTCAAAGTATTACATGCACTGATGAAGATTAATGCAGTTGCTTGACATGGTAGTTAGATGGCACTAGTGAGTTATTAGTTTTACACCCATAGACATACTGAATGAATCAGGGTCATCTTGTGGTGGGTCAGCAGGCATTGTTTTACCAATAATTCTTTGCTACAGCATGTGCTTCTAGGTTCAGCATGTGTATTCAGTTTGTTCACTTCAGCATCTCTGTTGTAACCACCTGATATTTTTTATTTTTATTTTCCCTTTCCATTATATCAGTCCGGTCACTTACATTTGCATTGAATCGATGTAATGTGAGTATTTATATTGACTATTGCGGTTTGTTTGGTGGGATGGTGTTCCAAGATGAAAATGTATCTCCAAATAAATTTTCTCTTCATGATCTTCAGCATCCAGGCTGAAGCTAAAAGTAAATAGTTGGTACTGTTATGTTGGTGTAAATTCACTGTACATACGTTGCTCATTATTGCCATGAATATTAATTAAATCACTGGTCACTATCTGGGCCTGCATTTCCTCTCTTAAATCTAGATAACCACCATTTGCTGTCAATTATCGTCATTATGTCGACAGCTTTAATCTAAGCAGTTTCCTCAGATAATTTTGCATCATGTTTCCTGCTTACATGACTGGAGTAATGTCTTTTAGAGGAAGGACGAGTTGCATAATGTGACCAAATGGTTACTCTGTGAAACGCCTCTTTCAGAACTGGCTGTTTATTGTAAAGTTGTTAACAAAACTCTTAAAATGTTTTTAATATTCATAGAAAGTACTACATGCAACAGTCTTTCTAGTCAATGTGATCTTTGCTGTTTGAAAACCTTTTGTGGAAGGAGAAGAATGAAGCCTCCTCCCCTCTATTGGGCCCCCAGTTTGGTTTTCTGCCAAACAGCAACTCAGAAGAAGAGGAGGAGGAGGTGGTGTTTTTTTTTTTTTTTTTTTTTTTTTCTTGTTTTGTTTTTCCCCAGCAAAGAAAAACGGCAAGGCAGGAATGCAATTCAACATACAGAATGTGAAGCTACATGGTTTTCTACTTTTCAGTTTTGGTGTTGTTCCTCAGTCTCAATATGGGACCCCCCCCGCCCCCACACCCCCCCACCCACCACTAAATTTCATCGTTGGCCATGTTCCTGAAATGTACTGTAGAAGAGGCTGAGTGCTGTTACATAACAATTTTAATCTTCCAAATCGGAGACGATAGGTTAATCCCCCAGTGTTTCTCTCTCTCTCTCTCTCTCTCTCTCTCTCTCTCGCTCCCTGCTTCATTTATTTACTTATTTTTATTTGTTCAATTATGCACGTCTGTTGTCACCTGTGAATGATTTGTCATCTTTCTTTGTGTCTGTCATCCTCCACCAGGTGGCAGAGTACCATATGAAGCGCTGCTTAGATGCTGGACTGTGGACAAACACAGGGAGGTGGACAAAGGAGGACAATACAGAAACTGATGAAATGCGCATGATGGAGACCTCCTAGGAAATATAGATTCAGCCCTTGCTTTTTGTCGTTCTGCACAGTCACCCCATGTAGGAGCCAACCTGAATTTGACGCCTCTATTACACGGCAGGTTCTGCTGAGAAAATTCAATGCTGCTGAATTTCCAAGCACAGCTGCATAAGACAACGTTAACAACATGTTGAGTTTCATGTGGGTGTACTTGGCTTATCCTTTTGTATAAAGGCATAATGGGGGCAGAGGGTTGGTTGCTTACTTACACATTTAAGCACCTTGACATTTGTCAAAGTTTGAAGCCTTCTTTACACAAAAGAACCAGCTGAGAAATGGCAGCATAGACTAGGAACAAATGGAAGTCTGAGCTGTAGCTGATACTGTATTATCAGCTTTCAGTAGGGCTGTTCCGACATCAGTGCAGTTACTTCTCTTGCAAGTTTGGTTCGGTGACTTAAATGCATATGTTGTGCCCTGGCCCTGATTTTACAGATCTTTGTATCCTTCCAGCCAGTTTCTTTTTATTTATTCTTTTTATCCTGCAGAGAATTGTACACAAAATGTAAATTTTTTTCCAAACAATGAACAAAAATTGCGTGCAAAATGAACCCAGACAATGCAAAGAATACGTAAATCACAAAAGTACATGACAGGGGTCAGCAACCTTGAACACCAAAAGCAATTTGAACCCAGTTTCGATGGAAAACAAAATGCTGGGAGCCGCAAATACTTGACATCTAAAATGCAAAAACGCATTTATTGAAAAGAAAGTAAAATATATGTATATATATTCACAACAACGTCCCTTTTCATGATGGGCTATCTAATCTAAAATGAAATATAATGCTGTATGTTAACTTTACACTGGACTAGTGTAAAGGTAAGAAAACCAAAGCAAAGCCACTCCAGGCCCAATTAACCTTTGACCCTGTGGCACTTTGTCATGTTTTTTTTTTTTTTTCTCTTTTTCCACATTGAGCCTGGGCGTTCGGGTCCAGGTTTGCAAACGGTCCCCGGTGCACTTGGGTCCAGGTCAGTCACCAGATTTCCAAATATTTTCGTTTTGCATTTCTCCATGCTTGGACTCGGGGCTCTATGCTAACTTTTTTTTTTTTTTTTTTCTTCCCAAGAGCACATCTACACCAAAGTGGAAACATTTTAGGAGCACAGAAAAAAAGGGGGCACAAGTAATAGAAAGTTTGTTTGCTACTTTGAGACAGTGGGCCGAGTGTGCAGATGGAAACCCGATTTGGCCAATGCCCCGTACTTCATTGTTATGCAAGAAAATATATGATGAGCATTCCATGAACCACTCATTGGCAAACATATTCTTAATGGTGACTGAAAGTTGGTTGTCTTTCTACTAATTGGAAGCCACTGTCCTCGTGAAGAGTTTTCCTTTCCATAAGATCTCCATAAATGCAAGCACTGATGGATAGAAAATATAGGCTACCTGACATCACAACACATTTTCATGTTCATTTACCTCGGTTCATAATATCTATCACGTTTACTCGAGTCATTTTAACCTTCCTGCCTGTTGTTTACTTTTAACACTGTTGGCCGGCTCTTTGAATCTCCGAGGTTGTGCCTGTTCCTTTTTCTTTTTCACATTTTAGTGAATGGAATTCCAGCTCTTCTTAAAGAACCGGCTCTTTCAGCTCGGCTCCCTAAAGAGTCGGCTCCCAAGTGTCTCTTGAGATTTTTTTTTTTTGTGCTTAAATTAACTTATTACCAACAATAATGCAAAGTTAAATGTAATATAAATTACTAATGTAAAAACCACCCACTATATCAAATGTTTATCATATAAATAAACCTTTAGTTATACACTACACTGATAAAAATAAATAAATGGATAGACTGTTCTGAAGTGCCTGAGCAGGTTATTAATGGAGCCAGCTCTATATGAAACTTGTTTTGCACACTTTGCAATTGTTTTTTTTTTTTTTTTTGTCAATGTAATTGAAATTATTTTTTAACTTTCAAGCCAGTTTTGTCGTAGTCATCTCCGTCCCTCTTGTGTGCTACAGTATGTCTGTAACTCCGCCCCTCTGCATGTAACTCCGCCCCTCTCCTCCATGCCCTACTCAGCACAGAAAGGGACAACACTCCACACTGACCAATCAAGTGTGGCTTTAAGAGAGAAAAACAGAGCGGTTCGTAAACAGCTCCCAATCGGGTGCTGGTTCATGTTAACGAGCAGACTCTTAAAGCAACTTCTTTTGCAACCGACAATCACTAATTTATTTGTTCCGTGGCCACCGTATGCACTTCATGTGTGTGCAGTGTACATTGTCGTTTTGCTTATTAAACATCTGTTAGTGAGGATAAAGTCTTCTGTTATTGGCCTACTGTGCATATTTTCGGCCTGTCTACCCTTTTCTATCCACACACCATTACAACTGCACCATTTACCAATGAGCCACTGCTGATGACTCATAATGTTCCTAGCATAAACACATGGATAAGTGCATCTGTTCGATGTGTATTAAAAGTTAGCATAGAGCCCCGTATGATCCATTTTAGAATGTCAGGTCGGGTTCACTCCATCTTTGTTTAGGTTCACCAGAACCTTGGAGTGTTTACTCCCTTGGAGCGGTTCTTATGGGTTGGTGTGAACGCTGTCCTCGACCTCTGGTGTGGACCAAATAACCAAACTCGGGTGCATTTGTTGAGGTGGTCTTGGGCCCCTATCAAGTGAACTCATTTAAGGTGTGAACGCCATCTGCACTAATCACAGGAAGCATACCGTTTTACTGGTCAATAATGGTACGGCCACACCGAATGCGAATTTTCACATTCAGGCGTCTAGATTACATACAAAGTCAATGGAGAGAAGTAACTTTTAGGTGTGAATACGACCTTAAACTTGTCATGTCTGGGCTCAGTGCTTTCCTAAATTGGCTCGCAAAGAAAACACTTGCAGGAGTAGGAGTGTTTTCCTTTTGCCATTCGCGTTTCAACAATTTAGCTGACAAATGCCAATGAAACGTCCGCACTGTAGATTCCTGCGTGGTCTTGATGGGGTTGAGTCGCAACAAATGGATGGCATCTTGGCGGGTATACAGTATACTGACTTCTGCAGTATACAGACTTCCCTGAGTATGATGTTTATTTTGAGAAAAACAATAAAATATATTTAGGTCAAGGGCACAATCTTCCAATTTAGGAATAAAATGATAAAAGGAGCTATCAAATGACATACATTTTAATAAAATACTTATTTATTTTTTTAGTAATTTATTTTCCTAACCCACTCAGAGTTGCAGGATAAGGATGAAAGATCCGCAGGTTGCCGACCCCTGGTACATGATACACATTTTGCAGTCATGTATGATTGAGCAGTCTACATTAAATATTGTAAATGTGTACGCTGTTAAACCTTTAAGTCAGTGGTTCCCAAATCTGGTCCTTGTGGTCTGCATGTTTTAGACATTTCTTTCTTCTGCGATACCTGGTCCAATTGACGATCAGTGCTCTGCATAAAATGGATAACCAGGTGTGCTTGAAATGTATAAAACATGTATGATGCCAGGCCACAAGAACTGGATTTGAGGACTACTGCTTTAGGTTATTGTTCAGAATGACCTGTGATATACCACCATAGTTGTTGAAAAATCTGTCCTTACTCATGATGAAATTAACTATAAAAGGACACTTCTGAACATGTATGATCAATGCAGAGATTGACCTCATAAATATGTGTTTCTGAGTTAAAAGTAATTAAAATGCCAGTAATCTCTTTTAATCCTTTGTAGAAAAGAGGACATTTTGATGACCTGTCTAATGTATTAACAGCCAAAGCGCTTCAGTTTGTGGATACTTAGGTTTGTGGGATCTTCAGTCGTCAGCTTAGCAGGTGAGGGTAATACACTTTCGTAGTAACCAGGACTTGGATCTGTGAATCAAAGTCTCTATCAATTTCTCTCCTTTGCACAGATCAAATATGTTCAAGAGCAAAAATGACAGGTTTTCCCAGAAGGTATTGGTGTTGTCTAGACGGGCTTAAAAAACATTATGTTGGAATATCCAGTATGATCTTTTTATATCTGTCATTAACATGCATCTTTGACATTCAGATTTTATGTAGCTATTG
Source organism: Siphamia tubifer (assembly GCA_020466265.1). Lineage (NCBI taxonomy): Eukaryota > Metazoa > Chordata > Actinopteri > Kurtiformes > Apogonidae > Siphamia > Siphamia tubifer. The sequence goes on along the minus strand of CM035794.1, from coordinate 19,324,027 downwards.
TACACAAGCTGAAATGGGATCATTAAACCAAATGCCAATAACATTAGGTCAAAAAATAGATGGAACAGGATTTCCCTGGCTCTGAAAACTAGACAAGATGTTTAGGATGGAGCAAATCTTTTATTCATACGAATATATAATTGATTGCTTATTGACACATAGACATGACAATGGCATGTGCTCTTTAATAAGCATGATAAAGCACATGGCTTTTGATGCAAGGAAGCATAAAATCTGTCAATTTACTGGAAACCTCTGGCACATTTTAAGTTTTCGCAGTTAATTATACATATCAGATGCAACTTGTTATTGGTTTCACAGTTCAATTCACATAGGGCGCATTCACACAGTGTGCTTGAGTATGTACCATACTCAAATAGGTTCACACCTTTCCCACAGATATTGTGTTCACAGTGTACCGCGGCACGTGCCGAAGTATGACTGGGTGTTGCAGGGCCCAAACAGTGGGTGATGGTGTGAAGGGAATTCTGTTGCTGTTCAACAAACATGAAAGTCAGAAAAAGACAAATCCTTACCTATGTAGGGTGACCGTATGCTCATGAGCCCAAGGGGGGGGGGGCAAGGGGTATGTTTTGAGAGACAATGTGGGATGCTGCCCTCTGCCGCTGGTGAACTGACAGATAATGGATAGCACTACATGGCACATACCTTACATCAGGGGTCTCGAACAAATTTTCTTCAGCCTGATTTGATCTTCAATAGGCTAGACCAGTAAAATGACAACATAATAACCTATAAAAAAAATGACAATTCCAAATTTTTTAAAATATATTTTTAAATTATTAAAATACTCTGATATATTAACCAAATGCCAAAAAAAGTATGATTTCATAAGGGAAATTTTAACTGTATTCTGCCTCAATTTATCATTTGTCCATGTGTATTATGTATGGATTGGTTGTACAAAGACACTTCAGACTTTGTAACAGAATTTTTGTGTAATTTCCCTTTAGATATTTCACATTTTGTTGTTACAGGATAGTTTGTAAATGTAAATTTTTTTTTTTTGTAACTTATGGTTACTTTTTTGCAGTCAAACAATGACAGAAATTTGAAGTTGTCCTCTTTTATAGGCAAAGAAAAAACAGAGAAGAAAATATGGAGTCATTTAATAGGTTATTATGCTTTTTATCCCACAGGCTGCATTGGAATTATTGGTGGGCTGCATTTGACCCCTGGGCCAAAAAGGATGTTTGACACCCGTGTCTTATATGGACAGGGGTCTTATTTCCGTCTCAGTTTTTCTAAACCTTTTCTTTGTTTCCCACAGAACAGTAGCCTTGGTACCACTGTATTAATTTGTTATAGTCACTCTTTCATCATTAAAAGATAAAACATTTTTCTGTCTTCTCACATGTCCCCAACATTTCGTGCCCAGCTTGCTACACCACCGCCATCTTGGCTCCGCAGTGCAACAACACTTTTCCAGTCTTTCCTCGTACATATCCATGACACGGTAATGAGGTGTCTCTGATTGGCTCAGAGAATGAATGTGTGAAGGAACACTCGCCCCTCCCCTCTCGCTCTGTGTATGTTTACCATCCGAAAGTACCATCCAGCTAGGTTTCATGTAGTCACTTGTTTTGAGAATGTGCAGTTGTGCAGCAGCTACATTGGCGCCATCTTCTCTTGTAGATGCTAATGCTATTTCAGATTTGTTTCAATGGGGAGGGACTGGCTGCGGGGGGGGGTTGTCGCCAGCATCGCATGGGATGGCTTAGCCCCAAGCGGGTGACGCAAATGTCCACCCGATGTTTTGTGGACAGGCTTTTTCTGAGTCGCTCATTTCTCTGTTGTTTTCTATGAATGGGAAATACAGCCAGTGGAGGTGACACACCACGCAGTATGTGTTGGTAACTCGGGGTGACCAATCAGATTTCAAAAGGAGTGTGGAAAAGTGGTTTTCAGTGGAATGATACCTTTAAGTACTCAATGTTATTTATTGCTCAAATGTATCAATTTATTTTTCATTATATTTATTGACTTTAAAAGAAGCAAAAGTCTTTCACTACTGTGTTTTTCCATACGTTGCACCTGCGTTCTGTGCGGTGTTGTCATGACAACAAAAGACTCTTAAAACAGTAACTCTGTGATGAATGAGGATCAAAGGGTCCCTTGTAGCCAATGGGATGCTATGTACAGTACATAAATTATGTACTGCATACAGTAGTACAGTAATATACATATCTATGTTTCGGGGGTTTCGTAAATTGAATTTTCTTTCGTATTCAGAGATGAAAAATTGACGTAAAGGTTTTACGTTAGCTGGGTCTTTCGTAAGTTGAGGTACCACTGTACTTTTTTCCTCTGTCGGTAATGCAGGGCACATTTTGAATTTGCGGGACGCATGAATTGGGCTGAAATGCTGCACGCACTAGCCTGTTTGGGGCAAAGAGAAGAACAGTGACCTTTGTTGTCCTGTGGTATTTCATTGATTCTGTAGATACGGTGAACCTGTGCTGTGCAGATCAAGAGCTTTTTAAAGAGACAACAGCACCATATAAGGTTTTGTTGTAATTTACCCACTTCCCTTAGCAGAAGGGTGTGATGAGGACACTTCTGGACTCGGTCACGGGTGCTTTCACACAGCATCGTACTGTGCCGGAGTATGGGTGTCCGAATTCAGGACCACCTTCTCAAACGGACTTGGGCACGGAATGGTTTGTGTTTATATGGATAAAATGAAGCATACTCGATTACACTGTGAAACGCCCATAGGAAAGAAGAATAACCAGGTCTATTTTTGTCAGTTGATAAAAGCAGCCAGATAAATCTAAACTCTTAAAAAATTCCTTTTGAAAAATCGTAGGTGATCGTTGGCCTGTATCATGATGCAGCTTTGAAACAAAATATTTCCATGTCTGTAGTACATTTCAAGGCCCCATCTTTGTGTTAGACTCATGATGATGCAAGTTGTAAAGGGGGCACTATGTTGTTAGTATTTTCCAGCTGCTTAACCTTCCTTTGAATTTATTGTACCGATTAAAATGGCACAAATTCCAATCACCATAAATGACCTGAAACACAGTCAGCTGAGTACATGTCACATACAAGTTTTCATCTTACGGTGTTTTTTTTTTTTTTTTTTTTTTTTAAAGTTGCATTTTCTTTACCAGCTGTCTCTGTTCAAGTTGCATGACAAACACCAGTTTCCTTATACAAGTGCTCTGTGCAGACTGTTGCCGGTGTGTTGGTTCAGCTGCTCCATTCAGGGATCGACACCCAATCTGGAAATGGAACGCACCAGTGCACAAGGGCAGAGGTGAAAGGGCTGAGCTTTGCACCAAGACTTTGACTGTGGTTTTTTTTTTTTTATGCAGAAATAAACTCTCTGAATGTGTCCTGCACTTTATATGTCTCTTTTCAAAACTGAACATGATTTTAAAAAGAAAAGGTTGAAGTGGAGTTTGTGAAACACTTGATTAATTGTCATACACCGTCATTTTTCCTTTGTTGCCGTTTTGTTGTTCTTATTCATCCAGAAATGAACCAGGAATTATTATAGCTATTTAAAGCAAGCCTTTAAATAGCTTGTTTTTGTGATATTGTTTCATCTTTTGTATTCTGTTTTTTTGTTTTGTTTTTTAATACTGTGTTCAAAGGTGCTTTTGCCAGAATTTTCAGGCTTTAAGCTAACCGTCCCCTTGGTATTAGTATTCTCTATTTAAGAAAGTCTGTGTGAAAATGTTTTGCACAATATGGTCAGTAATATTTTTGCTGCAAACTGTGGAATTAAAAGTACCAAGTGACGCAAAGTACATGATGTGTGTTTGACTTAAGTGCTGTGCAGACACACGGTTACTTCGGTAGTGCATGCCATCATTATAATTACAACTTTCAACAGGTCTTCATCTGCTCTATGTAGCTCAGGGGCAGCTCAGACTTTAATATTTTTGAGTATTTTATACTTAAAATGTCAAATTATGTTACAGATTTTTTGTCTGCACCTATGCAAAATAAGTGTTGGGCTTAAACTGTTGTACTAAAATTTTAGGAAGTTATGGAATTGTCTGTATATTTTAATAATCCCCAAAACTCAGTGGCAGAATAAGAAACATGGAATTCAGCCTTTCTACAGTGTTCAATATATACTCAAGTGGGCATAAATGCTTGTATTTTAACTGCTGTGAAGGTGGAACTGGGAATTAAGTTAATTAAAAACTGTGTGACTGTTAATGTCATCAAATGAAATCAATCAACAATCCAGCCAAGTTATTCTGGTGTGTGTGTGTGTGAGAGTATATAATATTTAGGGCAGTTAAAGGTTGACTAAGGAGAACATCTGTTTAGTATTAGCATGCACACTACTTTATGCAACAACAAAAAATTTTTGCAGAAATGTACAATACAAGGAAGGTTGACATGGCTTTTAATGTGGTGATTCTTGTCAGACAAAAGTGCAAAAAAACACAAATATAGATAGTATTTACTTTTTAATTATAACCCTGAACAAATTTAAAAGACAAATATTTAAAAGACAAATATCCCTGTACAAATAGACATGGTTACATCTCATTTTGTAGGCAACTTTTAAGACTAGAGGTGAAACAAAGGAGTCATGATACAGAGGTTATGTTCAAATAAATGTGATCACATAATGCATTGTTTTTATCACTTTCTTTTAGATACTGATTGATCACGTAGCTACAAACTACATTCTCTGAGCTACCTGATTATCTTAGAAAAGCAGCAAAAGGCACCTATCAGAAAGTACATTTACAGTAATTGTTTTGAACATGTGGCACATTTCCCTTTAGGACAATTACAATGACAATGTTGTCCAGAAAAAGATCTAATGAGGCATTTTCATACATTCTCTCACTAGTATTAAAAAAAAACATTGGAGTGTTACTGCTCAAAACGATACCCTTCAAGTGTGACTAGAAAATGGGAGGGGGGGGAATAAACAATATTGATAATGCTCCTTAAAGACATGCATTGAAATTGTCTCGCCCGCAAAGGCACAAAGTGAAACAGTGGATGGATAACATGAAAATAAGTTTTTGCAGAAGTTCATGTCTACATCCTAATTGTTCAACAGTCAAAACAGTGCAACGTGAAAAGATTGGAGTTTTCCCAACAACTATGCTTTTACTATTGCTTCATAAGATAAACAGTACTTTCTTGGTCCACATTCTGAAGATTATTGCTATATCACCACAACTTGGACTGGACCATGTGGAGAGTGGTTTCAGCTGGTAAACGTATCTCAAGTCATGATGTTTTTTATGCAATGTTTTGATTACGCATGGATAACTTTGTCTGAAGAAATGTCTCAACATCTGGCCAGATCTTGTTGGTTTCTGTCCCACTGAAGGTCTCTAACACACCTTTACTTCTGTAAGACAAAAAAAAAAAACACCTGCATGAGTCAATTGCACCTAGTCGTATAATATAGTATATACCCAGCCAACAGACTCTTCCAGCTCCTTCCCTCCAGTAGATACTAACTAGTAGATACAGGAACAGTTTCTTCCCCTCAGATGTCTCCACCAGCAGATAACCCCACACCCTCCTTCTCCTGCATTGACTCTTGTTGAACTGTTAACTGCACATCTGGCTTAACTTTAATTATAACCATGTATATTATTGTACCATAACCATCCCCTTGCACTACATGCATATACTGCACACTCGCTACTTATTAGAACCATCTCACTTGCACTACCTGGACTTAATTACACTAACTATATTATAATGCTCTTCTCCTATTTGCACTTCTGATTGGATGCTAACTGCATTTCGTTACCTGTATTTGTACTGAGTAATGACAATAAAGTTGAATCTAATCTAATGTACTACTAACACACAAGTTAAAAAAAAAAAGAAAAGAAAAGTGCAGACTAGCATTATATTCCAACTTAATTCAGTAAGGTTCATCATTTTCTCCCCTTGCTATTCTGGTTCAGATGATGAATACCCTGTCAAATAGAGGTAAAAATAAGTGGGTCACATATTTGGCATATCCCTGAGGTTTGAGGTAACAAAAAGCAATATGTTTTCCTGCCTAATTAGTCTAGAAATAGAAAGTGTGATGCCTGTACTTTCAAACACAACTTAACAGGTTTTGTTTGGATTTTTGCTTCTTTGTTTCTGTGAGGAGGAGGATTTGTGCTGCCTGCGGTGATCATTGTCACCTTGGAATGTGTTACTTAAGCAGTTGCTCAGCCGTGCAGGAAACCACACATAAGGCAACCAACCCTAAAGTCAATATCCAATGACCTTTCACCTATTTTGGCAACAATGTGAAACTCACCTTACATGTCGAACTACTTTATATTTACTTTGACACATAAAAGGTACAAGCTAAAGATGACAAACTCATAGTAGTGTAGTCCTATGTACCTGTAGAACTCCAGGACAGGTTCTGTCTGGGTCTTATAGGCTTTCAGTCTCCGTGTCACTGTCTCTGGTGTGTCATCGTCCCTCTGGACCAGAGGCTCCCCCGTCACGTCGTCAAACCCCTGGAGATGCACAGAAACAAAGGCTGCATGATTCACTGAAAAACAAGTGGTGCCAGGCACAACAAACCCCACTCACCTCGCACACATTTTAACTCTTAATGGACATCTCTTTCAAAATGTGAGACTATGGGTTTGAACTTTTAGAGTCACTCAAGGTCAAAGGTCATGATGCCATTTTCTAACCTACATCTAGTTTCCTATCTGTGAACAATAGTAATGGAGTACTTAGTGTTTGGAGTTACCACCATTTAAAATCAGATGACCTTGATTTTGACATTTCAAGGTCCATCGTGAAATGAATGACCACCTTGCAACTTCTCTGAAAATTGTATGGAACTTGGTCCAGTAGTTTATGTGTAAACCTCCTTACAACCTAACTGACTCAAAGACAATATCCTCTTCTCTTGTGAGGGCAGGGTAATTACTGACTAAAACACAGTGAAATATTTCCAATACTAGAAGATGTGATGAATCAAACGTTTCATGCAACCCTACTGGCTGAACCACTGAGCAGGACTGTTGCAGCTGAGGAACAGAAGTATCTGTGGGGTCCAACTTGATCCTGGGATGTTTGATGCCCAAGTCATTCCAAGACAAGTGGTTGGTGACACTGATACACTGATGCATCCTGGGAGAAGTTTCACTGACTGTGACTATGTAACTTGTCTACATCGCAGAATGTCACAAAGACCCTACTTCTCATGTTTGTGGGCAGCACAACTCCATCAGTGGAGAATTGTTTGATCACTGCTTGTGCACATTTCGTTTCCATAACACGTCTGTATGAGACAGATATGACAAAGGCAGAAATTGAATAGGGGTACAAAAATTGTAAAATGATAGGCTCACACCATGTCTCAACTTAACTTCTCTGTCACCCAGCTACTATTTTGAATATAAATGTACACATACGTATACCCAAGCCCTGATCCCCCCCAGAGGCCCCCGGGGGTCTCCATTACTTGGTGTTTCTATCTTCTTCTTTTCACTGTTCTTCTGCTTCATCATGTGGTAAACTTCCCCACGATCTGATGATGTTATTTACGACAACCAATCTGCACGACTTCTGCCAAGCGACTCTACTGGACCAGTCTCGAGTACCTACCCTCAAGCCGGAACTCTGTTGGTTCCTATAAAAGTTCCAGAAGGCGGCCCTGTCAGTGGAAACGCCCACATATCATGAAGTTCTTATAAATGGTCTGGAAATTCCGATAGTGGATACACGCTTTTTGACACTTTGCAGTCTTTGTATAACTTCTTCCTCTACAAGCAAATTGGGGAAAGTAAAAAAACAAACAGGAAGATTCTAAAAAAAAAATTGTTTGCTATTGATTTAATTGTTTCTGCATTTGAGGGTAGACTGGTTTGACATGTAATAAAAAGAGTAAAGTGGTGGTAAAATAAGATGCCAGTCAGTATGAATCTTGTGTACATATAGAAGTTTCCAAGAACTTAAAGGACTACACTTGTGCTCTATAAACCATCTGATGTGTTGGTGCATGTACAAATGTGTGTGTAGTGACTCTGTGGGTGATCAACTGCATTTGTGAGGGTGCACATGTGTGTTAGGGTCTCTAAGAGTCTTGCCCAAGGGCCTCCGAATTCTTAATCCAGCCCTGCATATACCTCTGTTAAAGTGACCACTAAAGTGATCTATGTTGCCCAATGCATTTAAAAACAAAATATATATATTGAACTCTCCATCACTTTTCCTGACAACTCCAATAATGCACAATATTTGTTGCTATATCAGTAATGGTCATCTTAAATCAATCTAAATCTCTGGTTTTGTCAATACTGCTGTCACATAAAATACAGATTTAGTATCTTTGAGGTTTAAAATGTATGATATGTCCTTTGTTGGCAACATGGTAAATCAGTGTGTATATACCAACTGCAACAATAAAAACCATAGATGGGTTCAGAAAAGTTTTGACTATTTCTTCTGACTTGGGTTTCTGCAGCAGCGTCAGCAGTGGCTGCTTCTACAAACGCTCTCTCATTCAACCCTCAGTAAATCCATCTCTCTCAAATCTTCGTCTGTATACAAGTATGGTTCGTTGGAAAAATGCAATTGCTCTTCCTCATCATCAAAACAATTGGGTTCACCAAATATTGCCATTCTTGGACCAGGTTCTGTGTGCTCACGTAGCTATGACAGTTGTGCATAAACAAACTTAGAGTAAGTAGAACCGGTAAGATTGGTGAGGTCAAACAGGAAGTGCAAATTGCTGTTAGTAATCAAACAAATGCAAGGTTAGTTTAACTCCTAAATCACTCTATTAACACAGATATTTACATCCACACCTGACATGTTAACTGATTTGCTTTGGGTGCTTTGAGGACTGAGTATGGCTGTTTTAGTGGCTGGCTAACATAAACGACATTCACTTTCCCTAGCTTAGCAACAGCCACCTCTAATTTTACAAAGACTGCATGAAATTAAAAAAAAAAAAAAATTAAATCTCTCCACATTTCCTACACTCTGGCTCACTCGGAAATTAGGTCTGATGTCTAAAATTCCGGAGTGTCGCTTTCGCTACTTCACCCATTTCACCTATTGTGGGTTATTTTTAAAATGTAACCACATGATGATGAAAGGGTTACGACAGAAATGACCTTGCATATACATTTAGTCAGACATATCCTTTTTTCAGCAAGTAACTGTTAAGCAGAAAATATGTGCCACCATATGTTTTCAACTGTAACTCCTGTCTAAATGTTGGACCCATATACGTTTTATTGAAGATGCTGCACTGTTAAAACCAGAGTGAAATCTAGTAAGGTTTAACTAGGGCTGCACGATATTATAAAAAAACTGACATCGTGATTTTTTTATTTATTTATTTATTTTTAACCCTGTGATGTGTAAAATATACTCGGGTGTACGTATATAACAGCTGTGTGGTGCTGACGCAAACGGTCAAACAGATTAGAAGACAGAACATACATTTCAGTCTCATCCTTCTTGTTGCCAAAGTAATTACATAAAAAGAATAATTAAAAATAAATAAATAATAAAATACATTAAAAAGACAAATCAAAAATAAATACAGGACCTGCAATGTGACTATTGTGATGTCGATGCTCACACACTGTTGTGCAGTTCGAGTTTCAACAAAAAATATCTAAACTTTAATTAACTACTTTTCCAGACTAACTCTGGTGGTCTGTATATTTCTTCAGGAGGTGTAGACAGTTCTTTGAATATAACCATGCATGTATAGTATAGTTGCAGAACACTTTGTGGGACCTCTGGTTTTCTTCAATTTCTTGTTAATTTTAATACCTTCATTTTAATTACCTAAAGTAAAGATAGATTTCTTTGGACAAATATAATGGTAACAGCATAAATAGCTCATAGTAGTTTAATTTTAGAGCTGATATCTATCCATTTAACATGGTTTTCTTGACAACTAAAATTCAGTTCTTACATTATCTATGGCATTGTTCTGACAAAAACAGTGCTTTTAGGCATTCCATGTTTATTTGTCTGTGTGTTTTAGTCATATGATACACACAGGAGTTAGTACTTAACCCTTTAACCCCTGATGCGTCAGCGCTGACACGTTCTAAATGGATGGTTTAGTTAAAAAATTCAAGTTTTTCAAGTGCTATTTTACTCCTAATTTTGTTGATGGAACTGATGTGCAGGTGTCGAAAAGAAACTGATTTAGAAAAAGAAAACTAACTAAAACTACTGGAACCAAATTACAACATGTGTCATTTATTCCTTTTTTTTTTAACTTCATTTTGGGTTTTTGTTTTTATTTGGCATTTTTTTGTGTTATTTGTTATTTTGTGAATATTTATTAGTTTCTGTTGATGTTGTTGCTTATTTTTTCTACATTTTGTTTATTTATTTTCGTATTTTTCTTCGATTGTATTCTGTTAGTGTCTTACTTTGTTCATGTTACATATTATTTTGTAAGTAAGTCATTTTTGTTTATTTTACTGGTCACTTTGGCAGTTGTTGTTCATTTTGTTGCTTATTTTATTTTATTTTTTTTACTGTGGAATAGATTAAGTCTCAGGAGTTAAAGGGTTAATTGCATAACTACTGTTTTTGATGACTTTTGATGATCTAACCATTTCTCTGTATGGGGTAAGACTCCAGTTTAAGATTTTGTGACAGTCTTATCTTAAACAATGGAAGGAGATCAGACCGAAAAACTTCCATGAACTAATCACAACTGATGAGTTTCCCACTAATTATCTTTGAATGATTCCTGATATCTGTGATTTATTTAGCAAGTCATCAGACCTCAGATTGATCTTCAGGTTACATGAGAAGTGAACTAAACTAAAATCTTATCTCCTTTAGTTCCACGTTTTATGTGTGATTCTTCCATCGTCCTCTCGCAGGACTGTGAAAAACAAAGTGAGGCAAATGATTAACTATAAGTATATCACACCACTGTATCTTGGGGAAAATCAAGTGGGAACATGGTGCAAATCACAGAAAGAACAGAGCAGACAAACATGGTTACAAGCTGTGACTCATCATTTCAGCAAAAGTGCATGTATCAGAAATATTATAATTCATGATGATTTATGTGGAAATAAACTAAATGTTATTGTCAGTACCTGCTGCTGGTAATTGCAGTGGATGAGAGCAAAGGTCCCTCTATTAAATTTTAAAGTGAACCTGCCTGTTTGTCATTATTCATCCATTCTGTCCTTCTTACTCTGTTTCTATATTAATATTTTGTTTGTTTTTTAACCTCTTATCATTCTATGGTGATTTTGTTCTTCTTCTGTATTAAAACTCCAGCTGTTTTTCAATTGTTTGCAGTAGATACAAAATAATGGGTTCTTTGTTAAGGTAACACCCTGCAGTTTAGACTAAAACACTCAGTTTTGCTGTTTATTTAACAGATAAAAAAAACTGCAGACAAGAGTTAAAGCACAACATCAGTACTGGACAAAAATAAGAGCATATTTGTCTTCATGTAGGTATGGACACACTATTTACAGACCAATGTCTTGGCACTATTATATTCAATTATATTATATTATATTATATTATATTATATTATATTATATTATATTATATTATATTATATTATATTATATTATATTATATTATATTATATTATATTATATTATATGTATAAAAAAATGCCAGTTTTAAAGCATTTTTCTATGGTTATGTTGATGCATTTTACAGAGGGGAAATTTAGGGAACTATCATTTTTTCGAAAGTGGCTAATTTTGATTTTTTTGGGAAAAAATGCATAACTGTTGAATGCTTCAAATACACATATTTTAGCAAAAAAATATACCGGTATATATATTTCACATATAAAATGGCCATTATGAATCATGAAATAAAGTCCAAACTAGTATTTTGTTCCAAAAATCCCATTGTCATATATCCTGGTGTTCAGCAGCTCATTGTCTATCCACTTGTCATCACTGATTATAAATGTGATCAAATTGGTTGGAAAATCAATAAATAATTGTTGAAATGATACTCTTCAAAAACCAAATTTGTCATATTTTGCATTTCTGGAAATCAACCTTTTGTGTATGTGGTGTTGCTGTTACATTTCACAATGGTTTAAATATTTGGAAAGATGAGTTTGTTCACTTTCATTTGATGTATGACAAGTGCAGTTACATTAATGTGGGAGATGTATATATAATTGTTATTAAAAATAATGTCATTTATGTCCCAGGACCAGGATGTAAGACTGGTGAGAGGTTAGTTAGTCATATTATGTCTTTAATCAATCTCTAATATCCACACACTATCCAGTTTAATTAGGTTAAAATCTCTATCGTAACATATTTATCATGCTCTCCTTTAATCTACAAGTAATTTCATGACAGTATAAATAAGCCAAGCTACAGTTTTTCTTTAACTCACAGTGCAGATTCAGTCATTTCTCTTCCTTCTTTCTGCCTTTTTTGTTTTTTGCTCATAGAAATACTGAAAATCAGATGTTCTGTGGGTGGGAGGCACTACTTTCTCCATTTTGTCTTTTTTTTCCTCTTTTTTTTTAAGTGTCTAGTTGTTTTTTTTAGAAAATTGGACTTGTTTGTACCTATGTTAAGATGACATGTATCCTGAAAAGGTATCTTACTAAAAAAAAATATATTAAAAAAAAGAAAAAAGAAGAAGTAAAGCAGAAGTTCAGATATTTACAGGGACTTTAGGTGGGTTGAAGTCAACATTATAGACTCTGCCACTAGGGAGGTGAGTCCAGCGGGAGGTGAGTCTCTGTTTGATTGTCTGGAACGGCACGTTAAGGTTGATGACTGTGTCCACATGGTGGGCGTCGTCCAGAGACTCTGCCTGGGACACAGTACGAGGGAAACCTGGGAGAGCACAATAGATGATGAAAAAGGATGGAGATTAAACAGTGAATGTTCAAACAGTGATGTCATAAAGCAGTGGTGTCAAACAAATGTTCCAGTCAGGGCCACTGGATGAACTTGAAAGGGCAAAAATTACACTGAAGACAAGTGAAGGGTGTCAAACTCATTTTAGTTCAGGGGCCACATACAGCCCAATCTGATCTCAGGTAGGTCAAACCAGTCCAAACTTGTTACAAAGCCTCTTTAGATTCAGCAATGCATTTTTTTTTTCCTCTGTAGTGGACAAGACTTTCACAACTTTACTTAAAAATCAACAAAAATGTCCATTGAAAAAGATAAACTGCTGCACCATGCTATTTCCCATTAAGACAATTAATGAACGTAAAATGGTGAAAATGTTTTCTTACTGGGTCTCATGAGGATATTATAGGCACAATAATAAATTATATTTTGAGGCATAATATTGCTGAACTTGCACTTATATTTCTGAAGAAAAATCAGGTTGTTCATACTACTTTTTTGTTGACATTTTCAGAATTTTACTTTTTTGCACTAAAATAAAGAGAACATTTTGAAGTTACCATTTTTTTAAATAGATTATTATGCTGTTACTTTATTGGTCCAGCCCACTTCAGATTAAATTGGGCTGCATGTTGCCCCTGAATTAATTCCTATGGCCTATGATCACACCGGTGTGATCAGATCATGTACCATTAACTTTAAAGTGTTGTAACATAAAACTTCTGTCACATTGAGTGCTGCTGTCAACTTTACTCACACTTTTTATTTGCAGTCAATAAACCACGTAAAACTGGAAATATGGTTGTTTTAATTCAACAGTATAAAATGTTTCAAGATATTTTATTTTCATACCACTTCACAGGTATGAATTTTGTCCTCAGGTCTGGGATGGAGTCATAAATAATTATTAAAAAAGGTTTATAACTTATCTGAGCATAAATGCACACGTCTACTGGTGTGATGGGACAACAGTGTAACGACTGGTGGACCCATATGCACGAGTCACAAACAGGGAAATTAAAGTTGTTTAAACTAGGGTCAGTACACAGGTGGTCAATCAGCAAACAGGTCAAACAAAAAGTTCAAACACAAGCAGAGGTCATACACAGAAAGGCAACACAGAGAGAAACTGCTGGAGCGTATGACATAGACGACATGGAAACAAGAGGACGGGAACAGAATAAACACTGTCAGGTAAATAAGACACAGGTGGACACAATTTGGAGACACAGGTGACAGAGAAGAGAAACTAGGTCAAAGGTCACAAAGACACACAAAGGAGACAAGAGAAGGAAAACACAAGGAAGGAAGTAAAGTTAAGTTAACAAAATAAAACAGGAAATAGACATGGAAAATAATACAAGACAACAAAAACATGTTGACAACACTAAGACATAACAGGCAGGAGTTAACTTTCTGTTCATTTATATTCAACATTTTACAAACTGGGAAAAATGGTGGAATCAGCTGATACTACTCTACTACTCTATATGATATATTTTGTGTATGTTTTGGCCCAATATGTTGTGAAATAATAATTATCTCTTTATATTGATGAAGGTGTGCTGAAAAAAAAGATACCATGTTTTATACCATTTTTCATGTAGTATATATATAAAATTAAAAATATTAAAAATGGCCAAAATAGACTCAGGACCTTAAGGGTTAAAATGGTTTTGACCCCTTAGTTAGAGCCAAAATAGAGAGAAATGATGATGATGATGATGATGATGAAACTCATACCATCGAGCAGCCAGCTGCTGCCTTGCTCAAGTGATTTCAGGTCCTTCAGGATGATACGAGAAATGACATCGTCGGGGACCAACTGACCCTGATCGATACAGGACTTCATCAGCAGGCCAAGCTCTGACAGAAACACACAACGATGATGAGACAGAGGAAGCTAACCATACTTCTTAACATTTTGACTGTTTTTTAGCTTAATTTTCATGCTTCTGTTGGAATGAGAATGAAAATTCAGGATAATGTTTGTAGTTTGACAAAATAACCCACAGTTTAATATATTCATTTATATTATATATTATTACTACTGCTGCTGCTACTACTACTACTACTACTACTACTACTACTACTACTACTACTAATAATAATAATACTAACAACAATAATAGTTTAGCTTCTGAGAAAGTATCTGAGAAGTATCTAGAATAACACTTGAAAGTTTGTGGACAATGTTCACTCAAAGCTGTACAACAAACTTCAGAAAAGAACTGCAATATTAGAAAATGTTATTAAAAATAGGGGGGGTTAATAATCTAGGTTTCAGAGAATAAAGCACAAGAGGTATTATTGTAACAACTTCTACTTTAAATGGTCTGTATTCAGCTAAACAAAGGAATTTCCTGTTAAACTTTGTATGAATAACCTGACTGTGACCCGAAGCTGCTCTAATTTCACTCTGAAATAGAGAAAAGGCTGAAGGGACTATCAAAGAATGTTGAGGAACTGCTCTGCATTTTGGTCTGTGTGAGGCAGTGGTCCATTATAAAACACTGTGTTCTGTGTGTCTTTAGTATGGTGGTGTCCAGTCTTTGTTATGACCTGATGAGGTGACTGAGGGTCTCTGGGTTTCCTTCTTTAATTAATCCTAAAACACTAACGTTAGGGGATTTTCACCCACACAACTCTTGTGATGCTGTTTTCTTTATGTTGCTGTCTTTTTAAAGGGTGCCCTTATGTCATATTGTATATTTAGTTTAGTTTAGTTTAATCATTTTATTTCGAATATGTCAAGCACAAAAACATTTGATCTTTCAAAAGCCAATAATTGATCAAATAACAAGACAAAGACAATATAACATAAATAAAAAATAAGAAGGCAAGTAACATATTCGAAAGGGAGTGGGAAGAAGTAAAAAAAAAAAAAAAAAAAAAAAAAAAAAAAAAAATATATATATATATATATATATATATATATATATATATATATATATATATATATATATATATATATATATATATGTATGTATTATCTCCCACCTCTATTGTACCAAACAAATAAATATAGCAAAGTTTTAGGATATTGGGAAATTAAAGAAGAGTACAACAGCATGACATACAGTGTTGTACTCTAATATAAATGGATGACAACTGTTTTTATCTGGGATATTATATTGGGTAAAATATAACTGACGTTAGTGATGGTGTTATTTTAACCCCTGGTGCGTCAGCACTGACATGTTCTGAATGGATGGTTTAGTTTAGTTTAGTTTTTTTGTGTTATTTTAGTGAGAATTTTGTTCATGGAACCGATGTACAGGTGTCGAAAAGCAACTGATTTAGAAAAAGAAAAAGCCCAAATTAAAAATACTGGAACCAAATTACAACACTAGTCATTTATTCCTTTTTTTAAACATGCATGTTTTAGTGTCATTTGTTATTTTGTGAATATTTATTAGTTTCCGTTGATGTTGTTGCTTATTTTTGTTTATTTTTTTATACATTTTGTTTTTCATTTTATTATTTTTCTTCAATTGTGTTCTGTTAGTGTCTTACTTTGTTCATGTTACATTTAATTTTGTTAGTTTAATATTCATTTTTGTTCATTTTACTGATCAGTTTGACAGTTTTTCTTCATTTTGTTGCTTATTTTATCTATTTAATTTTTTACTGTGGAATTGTTTAAGTCTCAGGCGTTAAAGGTGTTAATGTTAGTGTTCTAGGGTTAATATTTTATATACATTTATACATTGTTGTATAGTATTTCCATGACACCAGCAAACCACAAGGAACAAACAAGATCCTGATCAAAACAGTAGTTTTGTTGGTTTTGGTGTTCAACAAAGGATGTGATGAAGGTAATAGTTGAATGGAAAAAAGTGCTCAGAAAGTGAACTCACTGTTGCATGACCAGTTTGTCAATGCAAGAGTTGGCAAATATACAACCAGGGAGGGTTTGTGAAAGGATTCATGTATTACTTATTTATAAAGCTGTCCAGTTTTAGCAATGCTTCAATGTAAAAAAAAGCACTGGTTGACGTGTGAGAAGGTTAGTGAAATAGTTCCCAACAGTGGAAGGTTACCGGTGAGCAGATCCAAGGACTGTTAGGGAACAGTCGACCAAAGGAATGTCAATAAGAAGATTTGCTGTTTGGCTGCCAACTGCCCCAGTGGAGCCACTCAGCAGGTCAACACTGAAGGGGTTTTTATTCACTTCAGTGTAAAAGCAAAATGAGGAAAAATAGCTGTGTTTAAATAAAGGTTAATTTCGTCTTAATTATGCAACTGTAGATGATTCCTGTCCACTGTAGTGTATCACTATGTGTATTCTTCTGTCATTCCTCTTCTCAAAAGGGCAAAACTATACAACTTTCCTTATCTTTACAAGTCACTTTATCTATACCCAAGGTGATTTGTAGTAAACCTCCTGTGATAGTCACCCTATGTTAGGTGAGGTTTGTTTGTAGTGTCAACAGCAGCCTCCATATCCTGATAATGACTTTGACCTTGACTAGAAAAAATGTACAAGCTATTCCTTTAGTTTTTCTATCATGTCAAAGTCTGTGGTGCCATTTCAAGATAAGAAAACAACTGCTCTTAGTGTAGGTGTGGTGGTGTTATCAGAAACATAGAAGCAGAGTTTGTACTTTTCACACACACACACACACACACACACACACACACACGGTTAGGTTTGTATGAAGTAATGTGTGTTATGGGTCAAATCAGGAAATTATGAAATGAAAGGGAAAATACACAGTTAATGTCATCGACGCATTTTAAAATAATATTACATCAAGTTTTAGGATTATGTGATGTTTTTGTCTAAGTGTGTCTTACCGGTTTTAGCGTTGATATTGGCTCTCAAAATATCCCCACTTGAGATGTGCGTAAATCCGAAAGTTTTGGTAATCCTTGAGGACACAGTTCCCTTCCCAGACCCTGGAGGTCCCATAATGACAGCACGAACAATCCTGTGCACAACCATCTCTCAGGGTTTTGGGTTTTAGATGCGTTCGTGTGTGTGTTCCCATTAAACTGCTGTGTGTCCTCAGAGGGACTGCAGGACACTATTAGTTTCCCAAGAAAATACGCGCAACGTAGACACGAGTGGGCGCGTCTTTAGCAGCTAAAGAGACTCCTTCTGGACCTTGACTCTTGTTTCCATCAGCTTCAAAGTAGGAAGAGGAAGAGGAGGGAGAGGATGGGACCAGCCAGAGATCGGTGTATTGTCAGCTGGGACAGGATGACGATGATGATGATGATGATGATGATGATGATGATGCAAGCTTTCGTCGACGCATTAAACGAAAGGAGCGCGTTTCCCCCCCAAAAAACTTCCCCTATCATGTCACTGTTTACGATCTTGTTGGGGAAGTGGTATTTATTGTATAACGCGGTTATGTAATGGGTGTGCAGTCGGAAAAAGCTTGTTGGCAAGGTTACAGTGATTAATCCCTTCCGAGCTTGGATCCCTCCTGCAGGCAGAAGTGCAGATTCACAAGCAAAGGGGACAGACAACACTCAATCTGTTATTTAAATCCATAAAGACCTAGTGCTACTTTTATGACAGTTGTCACTTTATTATCTTCCCCAAAGGATCACTCTGAAATGTATTCTCCATTTACTACAATGTAAACTTTCAAAGTGATCCAGAATTCAGGATCTCTTCCGGATCACCACCAAAATTAAATCATTTGTTCCTTGTCATACCCCTAACACATCCTGAAAATTTTTTATCAAAATCCATCCATAACTTTTGGAGCAATGTTGCTGAAAAACAGACAAACAAACTCCAGTGAAAACATAATCTCCTTGGTGGAATATCTTCATTCAAAGGGGGGTCTGCCTTGGCGGAGGTTTGCACTCTCAGAGTGATTTTCCGTTTTTTTTCTCTACTTTTTAACTTTTCTCAATTGATTTACTAACATTTATTCTCACGATATGGTCTTTATTTTTACATTAACAGAGGCGGTTCTACAGGGTGGCACCAAGGGGCATTTGTCCTGGTGAATATCTTATTCTGCCCCCCCACCCCTTTTTAGGTTATGTCTTTGCCTCCTTGTTTTTTTTTGTGTACAAGATAACTCAAAAACGTAGTGACAGATTTTGATTACATTTTCAGTGCAGGTTGGTAATGGGGAGATGTAAAAATTATTGGGGGGGTCTACCTTGGTGGAGGTCTGCTGCACTCTGAGTGTTTTTCTAGTATTTTCAATAGTATATATATATATATATATATATATATATATATATATATATATATATATATATATATATATATATATATATATATATATATATATATATATATATATATATATATATATATATATATATATATATATATAGCTTGAAGCTTGAAGAGCTTGAAGCCGCTTTTGCAAACTTTTCCAATCCAAAAAATATCTGTATTATAAATTATTAAATAATACCTTTTGTCTACCTGCTAGTTATCACATTGTATAACGATACCTCACATCTGTCTAACTTATAGGGTTTATTTCAGGTAATTTTGTACAGATATGAAAATAAATAAAGAAATTGTAACGTCTGTTTACATTTTTGAATACGATTTGTGACGAAAACAACGTCATTGAAACACGTCCGTAGTGTTTCTTTTTTGTTTTTTAAAATAATATTCTGGCGCCATCTAGTGGCTAACTCCAGGTAGTGCACGCGCAGTGCTATGTTTGACCCTTGTGACTTGCCCTACCCTCGTTTCATATCATCGTCTTCCTAGGCAAACACACGTGGATTTCCACTGACGCCAGGGAGAAACAATAATAACATGGCAAGCCACGGACTCGAATACGACGGTTGCAATTTTTTCAGACAGCGCCTGGTTTTGTCCACGCTCAGCGGAAAACGAGTGAAAATTAAAAACATACGTTATAAAGAGGACGACCCGGGGCTCCGCGGTGAGTTTGAGGTTTGCTGTTCATGTGGCGTCGCAGTTAGCCTTGTGGCTAACGGGCTAGCTGTTACGCAGTTGGGAGTGTGTTTTATCACTGCACTCCAGAGGTGAGGAAATGATGGGGCACTAGAGATAAACATAATCTTACTTTACAGGACAGAGTTATGATGTTTATTTGCATATTAAAAGCATTAAAACATAATTGAACAGTTGTGTCGTATGTTGGAATCACTGTCTCATATGGGGTGTGTGAAGGAATTCTCATTTGTGAAGTTCCCATGTGTGTAAAGAAAATGCTTATCTCACTCCTCATGTTTGACTAAAGTCCAGAAACAATTAGAACGGACTAGTTTATATCAACCAACCTGTTGACATCGAAAAGCGAGACAGCCATGAGTTGGACCCACTGAATGTTTTTATGTCTTTCAGATTTCGAAGCCAGTTTCATCAGACTCCTCGACAAAGTGACCAATGGATCCAAAATAGAGATTAACCAAACAGGTGTGTTTTAGTGTTACATTATTATTATTATTATTCCTCTGGGATTTTTGTTTAAAACGTCTGAAAATGTCCAAATTACAATAACAGCTGTTGTTGAACCGTTGGGTGCAGTTAAAAGAATGGGCTCTGTGTAAAAGTAACACCATGTAGTTTGATCTAAAACACTCACTTTATTTTACTGGTAAAAAGCTGTATGCTTAGAAACAAAGACATTTTGACATATTTTTTTTCTCCCTTGCCTTAATTTTTTGTTTAAATAAATGAATGTATAAAGCTGTATTTGATAGGTATGAATCCAAACACACAATTAAACAACAGACCAATCAATTTCTTATTACTTCAATTCAAAGTCGAGAACTTTATTTGTAAAAATGTCAATTGTGAGCATTTTTTCCCCAATGTTTTATGTGTGTTACAGAGGGAAAATTTGAGGATTTTTTACTAAAGTGGCTACATATGGAATTTTTTGAAAAGCACGAATAACTGCTGAATAATTCAAATACACATAAATCTGAGGTTGGACAAATTTTCCTGCAGTTTCCGTGCCTTTGTAGATGTGACATGTATCTTGGACCTAAACACTTTATTGGATTATGTTCACTGGAGTGTTACGAGGAAAATAACACCACATTTGTCCAGATTGATAGATGATTAATGAAATAATGGCCTTCAAAATGAAGTAAACCACGTTTGTCATATTTGTCTTTTCTGTAAAACATCCTTTTGTGTATGTGGTGTTACCGGTGCACTTCAGAATGGTTTATATATTCAGAAAGATGACTTTGTTCACTTCCATTTGATATGCAACAAGTAGAGGTGCATTAATGTGGGAGTTGTATGTATAGGTGTTATTAAAATAATGTCATCTACGTGCACTGACCAGGACGTAATGCTGGTAAGAGTTTAATGTGTGATTGTAAGCTGATTTTATTATTATTTTTTTTTTAATCCAGTCTCAAAATGATGTCTGTATTGAGACTATTCCATGTTATGCATGAATTTCCCACCCTCGTGGGTTTGTAAGACATCAACACAAAGTTGCAGTGTTCAAAATATTTCACTTCTTTGGAAAAAATATCTTTAGGGAACACGGTGTACGTCTGTGTTTTGCAGTTTGGTCCAAACAAAACATTCTGAAATTTGTCCCAGGCTTGAGAAATGAAATCTGCCACAAAGAATATTGACTACATGAAACAAAATTCATTTTTTTTTCAAATGAAAAGAAATAAACATGAATGCAGACATCTTACTCAAGAATCCCTTGTGTCTTTGTGGAAATAATGGCAAAACACCAACTGTCAGTTTCATTGAACTCTCTCCCCCTCTAACGCTCTCAGTCAACTCTGACTGTTGGAAGTTTTCCTGAATATAACTGTCTATTAACTTCACTTTTATTTTTGTCCTTTCAAGGTACTGTATTATTCTATCAGCCTGGCTTGTTGTATGGAGGTGCTGTCGAACATGACTGTAACCCACAGCGATCCATTGGCTACTATCTGGAGGCGCTGCTCATGTTGGCTCCATTCATGAAAACTGCTCTGAAGGCCACTCTGAGGGGAGTTACCAACGACCCCATAGATCCAACGGTGAGGAAACGCATGGTCCCTTAAACTAATCAAATTTTCATCTATGCTCAACTCTGCAGTACGTTATATATAATTATATGTACAAATATTAGCCGCCTCCTGTACAAAACATTTAAACTTCTCAGTGCAGAGAATTCATGAGTGAAATTAGTTTCTTCAATCCAAGTGGACACTGCCCTCTAGTGAACACAGAAGTGTATGCACTTATCCCAGTTTTACAAAAATAATGAAAAGAATGGTTGGAATGTTGTAGGAGAAAGCTGGTTTTGTTGAAGGTATTGTTTAATGCAGTTTTTGTAAGAGGTTTGGTGATCTTTCCCCAAATATTCACTTGAGTAGAACTGTGTGGCCATATAAATGATTGCAAAGATATGCAGCTTTTTCAGTTGAGTTCAAGATACTTGTCTCAAAGTTGTTTTTTTTGCTGTTGGGACTCCCAGAATTACTTTTTCATTCATTTTTAATGCGGCTAATGTTGGTAATGTTGCAGCAGACTATCAGTTTTTGGTTGTACAGAGAAAGTCTGCAACCATTCAGTTAATCGATCAGTGGTTTCAGTGATTATTATTATTTTTTTTTTTTTACATAAATGCCACTACAATGGTGGTTTTAAATTGTTTAATCTATTATGCTAGGTGTAATTTACATAGAAAATGTTAAGCACTAAAGGACAGAAACGGTTGTCAGTTGCTGCCGTAGACATCAGAAAAACCACAGACAGAGGAGCAGCAGGAAGTGGTGATTTTTGGAAAGGACTATTGTTATGGGAACGGTAAACAGCATTTTTGCTTGTTGATGTCAAAGATTCCAGTTTACAGTGATGTTCTGACATTGTGGCTTTTTTGTTCTAATTACCAATATGAATTTTCTCTGGTGCAGGTTGACTTGCTGAAGACCACAGCTCTTCCACTCATGAAGAAGTTTGGCATCGATGGAGCAGGTTTTGAGCTTAAGGTGAGATCTGATGACAGACATCTGAAGAATATTAACAAATGTAGTTTATCACATGTATGCGAGTGATCCAGTAGATCAACGTTTGTCTGTAAATTATTGGTAACATAAGTGGTGCCAGACGCAACAAACTCCACCCCTCGCATGCATTGTAGCTTATTTTGACTTTGGTCCAGCTGATGTCATCATATCTATGATTTATTTATTTATTTATTTATTTTTTTTCATCGTATAGCAGTTTGGGATTGTTAGGATGTACAGTGCACTGTAAATTACATTTATAATTATTATTATTGGTATGCATGTGCTAATGTCAGTGTAGACATGACACACTTTTACACAGAGATAGCAGGGAAGACGGGCTGGACTTAATACTGCGGGTGAAAATGGTGCACACATTTATAATCTTTTTTCTGTTCCTTTCAACTCATTTCACCCGCTTCCACAACACTTTAGTAGCAAACAAAATCTCACATTTTCTACGGGAGGAAAAAATGTTTTTTAAAAAGTTAGAAATTGTAACTTTCACCTATGTTTCCCAAAATCTAATGACATCTCTCCTGGGTCACTGGTTATCTATGAATCCAATTTGGTATTAATTCAATTAATTACAGTGTTAAATTGACAAACAAACTGTATGAAAAACAATACCCTTTGCCTCTTTGTAATAGTTCATAGTGTTGTCTGATTAAGGATTTTCTTGGCCTTACTGCCTATTTTGACTGGGTTGCACATATATGTACCTTTACCTTTAATGCCAGACTGCCACAGCTATGCGCATTTACCACTAACACCAGCGGTAACCTTTATGCAGCCATTTTAAAAGGACATGGCAAATGTGATGTTGTCTGATTACCTGTCATATACATTGGGGACATACAGGGATGTGTAACTAACAAAATGTTTCCTGGTGGATATAAATACTGGCCTACACAAAAAAACATTTGCCTGCTCAGTTTCTCTCTTTCAGAGACTGGAAAATAAAACAATATTAGTGACCATGGCTGACATAAGTAGCATAACAGTGTTTCCCAACCCTGGTCCTTGAGGCAACACTATCCTGCATGTTTTAGATGTTTCTCTCTCCAACCACACCTGATTCAAATAATCAGCCCATCATGCAGCTCTGCAGAAGACTGTCAGGTGTGTTCAAAGAGGGAAACATCTAAAATATGCAGGATAGTGTTCCTCGTGGACCAGGGTTGGGAAACACTGGCCTAATGGTTAATTTTACAAGTGCATAGCTGCACACTAAAAGTCTGCTGTCTGTTGACACAGGCAAATGATTTAAGATTCTAAGTTTCTGAATGTGTCACAAAAATAATCAGAAAGACTGACAGGCTCTGAACATTCTGATGAATGTTTATTTAAAACATGTGCCCCCCCCCACATACACACACACACACACAGTGCTGTCACAGCCACACTGTTATCTTTGTGCAGTAGCAGGTGACAGTGAACTGGATAATTTAGCTTTAACAGTACAGCCCTATATAATAACAGACAATAACACAATGTATTTAATTATTTATTGCATTCAAACTTCAGGTCGCCATGGGGTAGCTAGGCTAGTACTTACATGTTTGTCGTGGACAAATGAAAGGCAAATGTTTTTTTCAAAGTCTGCAAGTAACCCTTTTTGGGTTATCTTTGTTCATTTCAAAATGATCCCATATTTTAGAGCTCCTTCGAGACATGGTCGTATAAGTCAATGCTGTAAAAACAGTAAATTAGTGTCACAACTTCCTTTATCATGCCCTTCAAATTAAAAGGCCTCCAGCTCTTTGACAAGACACAGCTTTTTTTTTTTTCCTGTGACCAATCGACTAATGGAATTTTGTTGGCTAATGATTTTTTTTGGTCGAGTATTTGTCAGCAGCCTTAATAATTTCAATGCTAGTTTTGTACTTCCTCTGAATAATTATTATTGCAGGTGCTGTACGTGGCTGATTTGCACAAACGACCTATGAAAAATGATTCTAAACATTTGGCATTGCACAGTGTTCTTTTTTTTCTTTAATCTCGCATTTGATTGGCTTCTTATGCAGGTGGTGAAGAGGGGAATGGCTCCTGGAGGTGGTGGAGAAGTACTTGTGACGTGCCCTGTTCGTAGAACCATCAAACCAGTTCAGTTAAGAGATCCAGGCAAGATCAAGAGGATCAGAGGAGTAGCGTATCCTTTATTGGATACACATAAATGGCATTAAAAATATTTTATAATCATGTATTGATCTAGTTACTCAATTGCAGACTATAGTTTATAACTACCCCATGCATTATGTCTGAAAGCATAAATGAAAGTAAAGTCTACAGGATTTTGTAAAAACATAGCACGATGTTAAAAACATTATTTAAATGTATTACTAATTTGGTTAAGGTCAAGTTTGTGTAATAATAAGGTGTCTTTGAAATTTATGTATTTTTACTAAATGATGTGTTGGATTATTTTAACTGTAATCTAGTGTGTTCTTTTGTCTCTTTGAATGTGTGCTTTGCCGTGAGTTTCATAAAGTCCTTGACTCTTTGAACCAAGATATTCTGTTCGAGTTTCCCCTCAGATGGCTAACAGGATAGTAGACTCTGCAAGGAGTGTCCTGAACCAATTCCTTCCAGATATCTACATCTACACTGACCACATGAAAGGAGCCAACTCTGGCAAGTGAGTGTTTCAATATTAATGACATTTTGCATAAGGATTTTTTTTGGATTTGTTCCAGATGTTTTACATGTTGTCTGTTGCTTAACTTCAGGTCTCCAGGTTTTGGTCTGACCCTGGTGGCAGAGACCCTGAACGGTTGTTTTCTCAGTGCTGAGATGTCGTCCACGCCACAGGGGCAAGGAGACCCCATTCTACCCGAGGACCTTGGTAGGAACTGTGCCAAACTACTATTGGAAGAAATACACCGGGTATGTACCATGAAGGCCCACAGTTTGAGGTTTTCTTCACTGTGAACAGGCGTACATAATGTGGACCACATTCTCTTCACAGAACAGACCTTCACTTATACTCAGGAATCCTTCCATAGCTATGTGCTTGTTAACGTCCATAACTAGAGGCTAGTGAAGAGTGTCTTCTCTTATACAAATACGAGATCGAAAATGTGTGTGGGTTCATGCCAGGGGGAGATCGAACTAGCCTGCGTTTGTGAACAAAGGGCTTAAGACAAAGTTTTGCTGGGGGTTTGTTTTTAGTTGCTGAAACGCCACAGGCAAGCGAGTGTCTGTCATCACCTAATTGTTGTGAAACGCGTCTGTCATTCCACACACAGGGCCTGTCCAGTTTTATTTGCATATATTCAACACAAACGAGTGTCTACTTCCATTTGAGCACACGTGTTCGACAAGCCTTGAATGGATTTCACAAAACATTCACTCATTTATTTTGAATATTTCTTCTGTTCATCATTGTTTATTTTTTGTTATTCATTATTTCCAGATGCATTATAATATAAACCTTTTATTCCTTTCAGTTTTTCACTACTGTGCACTCATGAATTAACCTCTTACCAGCCTTCCTGGGATGTATATTACATTATTTTAATAACACCTATATATACATTTCCCATATTATTGCACCTACACTTGTCGCACATCAAATGAAAGTGTACAGACTCCTCTTTCTGAACATATAAACCATTCTGAAGTGCAACGGCAACACCTCATACACAAAAGAATGATTTACACAAATGACAAATGTAAGACGTTCAGCATTTTGCTTTTGAAGGCTAACATCTGATCAATCATATGTCTATGTTCCTACAATTTAGGTCACACATTTAGAATCAGTTGTGACAGGTGGATGGATAATGAGCTGCCGAGCACCAGGATATATGACAATGGGATATTTGGACCAGAATACTAGTTTGAACTTTATTTTACATTTGACAGTGGTAATTTTGGGACTGAAATATTTCTTCTCAGTGTGCTTGCATGTAATGCAAGGCACAGGGGTATATTGTTCGTTGTATTTATTATGACTTCTTCTTCTGACTTATACAAAAAGCGTCGCGAAAAAAATGCGGCTTGCATTGCTATAAATACACCAAAAATTTGGACACTAAAATGTGTGGACTGGTCTTGAAACATCTGCTATCAGGATTGGCATTGTGGTGCACACATTTTGTATAAAATGTGAAAAACCAGTCAAAAATGTCCACCTGAAATTAATTGGACCATGTTTATTTGGCTAGAACTCCCAAACGATGCATTGTAGCATTTTGTAGAAAATAGGGAAAAAAATTTCGGATTGGCTCAGAGATCACATGTATTGTCTCATAATTCCGATATGTCATATGGATTTTGCATGATTAAGCTAAATAAAAGCCCCTTCATTCTTAATGAGACTCATTTTATAAAAAAAACCTAAAATCTGACTTTTTATCGGTGGGTGATGTCATCGCTAGAGCTCGAGAGAAGCAAAAATTCACCTGAAAAATGTCTCTGTAACTCATCCTCATGGCAAAACCATAAATAGTAAGTAAACGATCTTTTTCAAAAATGTTGCCATGGTTCTCAGAATTCTAACAAACCAGGGTTTGAAGATCTAACTCTTTTTAAAGTGAAATGACAGGAACCTGTTTGGGATGATGTCAGGGCTTTCTGTCTATAGACTTCCACTTTAAAAATAATAATCTCATGTTGAGTTCAGTGTTTTTTAAATTGCCCTAACTCACTTATTCATCACAGTACAGGCATAGAAATGACACGTACTTCTTCCTCAGAACCTCCAGTCACTCATGATCAACTGTTTTCAGCAATTATTTACAGTTTTCCAAAAAATCGGATGAGTTCAGAGGCATGAATTAACATTCAGACAGGCTTTAGTCCAGGTCAGCTCTCTGTGTGCGTCTGTGTGTGTAACTCCAGGCCAGTTTCCCAGGCAATGGGTAAAGTCCCTCACTCACAGAAAATGGGAGGAGCTTTAATAGAACTGACTGACAGATTCACATATTAAGTGAACATCAGATATTTATTTCTTTTATTTCACACCAGCCACGACTCCACCGATCTAACAAGAGACAAGCACACTGTTTACATTTCCTTTAGGAAATGTATGGAAGTCTAGTTTTCATAAAATATTACTAAAATATGTGTATTTGAAGTATTTAACAGTTAACTCTTTTTCAAAGAAAAATTCCAAACATGGACACTTTGGAAAATTTGATAACTCCCCAAATTTCCCCTCTGTAAAATGCATAAACTTAACTATGGAAAAATACTCTTAAAGTGACATTTTTACAAATAAAGTTCTCAACTTTGACCTGCAAAGTGCACAGACATTAGTCTGATGTTAATGGTGTTTTTCAGTTCATATCTACCAAATGCAGTTACATACACCATGGTTTTCACCAAAAAAATGAAGGCAAAGCGAAAAAATCTGAATGTATTGGTGTTTTCAAGTTTCCTGTTTACCTTTTGAATAAACGGTAAAAGTGAGTGTTTTAGTCCAAACTACAGGGTGTTGCCTTTACAAAGTGCCCATTCTTTTATCTGTACTGTTGAAGAATAGCTGTTATTGTAATTTGGAGAGTGATTTTTCAGGTGTAAGCAAATCATCCTGGAATGCAGAGGGGTTAAACAGCACGTTTGAGAACCATCCCTGAACAAATTAAAATGCTTGGAGAATATACCTGACCCACACAGTCAGGATGTGTTACCACTGAGCTCCTAACAATGACATTCACTGCCCCTGTTTACCCACATTCCCTGGTAATGACCATTAACCCTAGCCTGGAATTCAACAAACACTGTTTGTGGGCACAACTACGATGTGCAAAGTGGAAGCACATCCTTCAAGCCTTATTTGTCTCTGCCTATTAAAACAGAAGATTCAAACACTGATGAATCTCTGGAAGAGTTTTTCAACACGTAAAATAAAGTTTAACTCTCTAGGTAAGTATAAGTATTCTGCTCTAGTGTAGATGAGCTTGTCTATAGAATAAACATCTAAAAACTAAGGGTAGATGACAAAGGTAATTACCTTTTTGGAATCCCATTGTCAGGAGGAGTTCTGCAGTTTTGTTCAATTAAGTATATTTTGTATAATTCTTAACAAAAGATAATGCATTATTTACAATAAATGCAGCATCGAACAGCTCTAAATGAAAATGTTGATCATGAACTGATTATAGTTTAATACATAGTTTACTGTATATGTATTTTTTTTCTATACATTGTTTGATTATTATTATTATCCTTTGTTTGGAGTCAATAGGACATTAGGGGTTTTGTGTTAGACTACAGGAATAATAATCTGTTTCTGTAGCCACATCTCTGTACTGGGGCTGTTTTTACGCTATGTGCACTTAAGGCGATAAACTGTGAACCCCGCTCGCTCGGCTGTCTGCGGATTATTTCACGTACACATACAGAGGCCACTTCATCCGAATATGTACAATTAGATCCAGTGATTCTGTGATTTGAGTTCGCCTCCACATGGCTCTGCCTCTCAGCCCTCTCTCATAGGAGCCATGTGAGTCCATTTAGCTGGTCAGGGTAGTGCTGATTAGCTTTGAAAGAGGAATATTGTTGGATGGATCCTCTTAACTCCAAGCAACACAGTCGGGAGCTAATGTTTCTGTCTGGCAGACTTGGAGCTGGTTGGGGAAAAACAACTCCAGCCTTCTGTAATGTTTGAAAATAATGTCAAGCTGTAGACGAAACTTTTTCAAGAAATGTGACTTTTTTTATTATTATTATTTTAGTTGATCACTGACTGCTACAGCTGAGATGAGGAGAACTTGGGAGTAAATTGGATTCATGGCTCTTCTACTGGGAATGTTTTGAAAAGAACTGTCACATTTGCATTTAAGGACACGGACGCTCACTTGTCTGTGTGTTTGTTTTGTGGTTAATGAGTACAGCCTTTCTATAGTAAACCAACGCTAGACGATGGACATTTTGTTTTTGAAGGCGACGTCTTCGTTGAACTTAAGCCGATGTAAGTAATGCACTCAGCAAGTATAACAATTCGATGTGTGTTAGCTTAATTTTTAATCTAATACAACAGCGGATGTGTGGTGACTTTTGCGAAGGGTTGTATTATTTGGGGAATACTTCTGTTGTAATGCCCCCTGTCCTTTTGCCAATAATCAATATCACTTTATTTAGCTTGAGAGATACAAGGAAAGAAGTAAATTGATGAAGGAACAAGATGTGCTTAGGAATCTGGAATTGGAACAACACGAAGTTTGCCATCTGTAGATTGAAGCTTGAATTTGTCAGGATATAGGGTTAATATCTGATATCTGTTAAATAACACAATTGGTTAGACAGGGGAAAAAAGCCATGATAATTAATTTTCACCATTAATCTATGAAACCCAAAACATTGTTTGTAATTCCACTCTGTTGAGGCCTTTTCTCTATGCAAAATTAATCAGATTAATAGTGAGAACCATGCGAAGGCGTTTATAATATAATGTATAATGAGGGAAAATATTCAGTAATATAGAACCATGTTATTGTGACTTAAATGTGTGCACAGCTACACAACTTAATTTTTTTGGTATTTGACTGTTGGTGAAAAGGGGGTTACCATTTAGGCTAAAGGAATTATAGGGACTTTTCCTTGTAGCCTCTCAGTTGTCGCTGGCCCTCTGGGACATCCCAACCGTCTGATCTTAACTCATAAGACCACTTGAAATGAGAAGTCGGTCCACAACGTGCACTGGAATCAATCGGTCTAGTCTAATGTGGCTATTTGGAAATAAACTAAGTAGTTGGAAAAAGTGTAGTCGAGATCAGCAGCTATATAAAGGTAAGGCACACAGGATGAATGCTTGTGCAGTTAGTCACCAGTGTTTTGCTTGGGTGTCATTTTCTCGCTTCAGTTTTCAGTGGATTTTCCATTTTCATGTAGATACTTGAATCATGTGCTAAACAACTGCCAGAGTATGGAAGACGCCTCCTGCTTCTGCTCTTTCTGCATTGGCCTTTAGTAAAGCTGCACACATGAATATTCCCATTACTCGGGTTTTGAAGTCGGAGTTTATTTTTACCGTGGTATCTAACTAGCGTTTTTGTGTGCTTGTAGAAGGAAATGCAGTTAGCCGAAACGCCAGCCTCATCAGTAACAAAAACAATGTCACCATGGTTTCCCTGTGGTTTCATTGATAAGATTATGTAATTGAATCATATTTTTGCTGACATGTTGTCAGAATGCCACATCAGTGTGACTTGCCTACATTACATTCTCTTAAAGCACAAGGAGCAGGTAACACATTACACATTTGTTACCTTTCATTCCAGATTGTATCCAGTAGTCAATGTATTAATAAAATGTTCACAGCTGTGTTTGGGTCGACTTAAGTCTTTTAAATACTCTTGGGTGTGTCCTTTCACAGATGTCTGTAGCACCCTCTGTCCTCAAAGGGGGGGCAATTTGGGCAGATGGCGCAGATGTGAAATGAAATATTATGGGTTGGATGTGGTATCCAGTGGATGTTTGTCGACCATATACATGTCACACAAAGGCCACTGTTGAACCAACCAAAGCATGTCATAACAAGCTATGACTCTTGTCTCTGACTCTTGACACACATCTACTGTGTCCTGTGACATTGATTTAAAAAAGCTGTTCAAAATGAACAATAAAAAAAAGTTTATACAGCTCCAGAGCTTGTTCCCAATTGTGAGATTTATAAAGTACTTGTATTCTATTGTTTCTGGTGTGTTTTTTACAAGGTGTTTTCTGGACCTTAAAGTCTTTAAAGCATAAATTAAAAAAAATGTCGCTCTTAGTTGAATTTTAGAGTATGCTTGAAGGCACATATTCTTGTAAAATAAGAAATATATGAGGAGAACGTATTTATATAAAAAAAAAAAAAGTAGACGATTCTAGTGAAAGTTGTGCGATCTCCACGCACTTCTGTGATTTTCGCGTGTTTTAAAAATATTTGTCGGTAAAAACATAATTTACTGTGGATTGTACATTCATTTATTAAGATGAACTTTTCTACTACCAACGCCTGCAGTGTCAATCAAAAAATTGGGCACGGAAATATCAAAGTACAAAAAAAACCCCCAAGGTCTAATAATGATTTTGAAAAAGAATTTTTATATTTTTATTTTTATTTGGATGAAAAGGAAGCACCTTGGATTTTGTCGCTGTAGTTTTACGTTTATTTGGCTGAAAAACATTTGACCTACAAGCAACTCTGAATTCTTTTCAAAAAATATTTTAAGTGGACATTGCTACCGGTGCTGGACCTTAAATAATCTCTTGCTATTGTTTGGTCGAGTTCATCTCCGTGACGTGTTGTTTTTATCGCTTTAAAACACGTCGCTCTTTCTCTTGTAGGGCGGCTGTGTGGATTCGACCAATCAGAGTCTGGCGCTGCTCTTGATGACCCTTGGCCAGCAGGATGTGTCGAAGGTTTTGCTCGGACCCCTCTCCCCCTACACGTAAGCCACCGTCATTCACACGCAATAGCCCCGTCCCACTGAACCTAACGGAGCAGGAACTTGGCTCATTCATACGTTAACCAACAAATACAGTCGGACCCTGTCATACTCTTTTAGTTACTCTTCTACTAGTCCTCGTTGGCAAAGGAAGACGTTCCAAAGTTCTCCACAACAGGACTCAAAATGCTAGATAAACATTTGATTACAGAGATCAGATTTGTTTCTGCACAGTTGTCTTTAAAGGTTCTCTAAAATTTTGTTTTAATTGGAGAACGTGGCATCTTGAACATTATCATTCACACATATGTTATCCATTAAGACACTTTTGTTAGTGTTTATTTGTTATAAATACAAAAACCGAAGTATTAAAAAAACCAAAAAACTTGGGTGCTCACAGTTTTAGCATTTCTCAGATTAATTTTTTTTTTTTTATATCAATAAATAAAAAATCCTTGTCACAATATGTCTGGGTAATTTAAGCCCCCCCCCTCCTTTTACTAAAATGTACTTTTTATCAGAAATCTCACTTTCACGTTACACAATATCAAAAGCTACAAGATTGCTGATAAGTATTCTTCAACGATGCTGGTTTTCTGCCACAGATTTTTTTTTTTTTTCTTGCGTTGTCACAAGACTTATGTTCACGTGGCTATAAAAATTGACATTGCTATGTGTGATGAATGGAGATGTTAACAGACAGCGGTACACTGTTACTCTAGTTGTTACTTGCAGATTGTCTTCTATTAGTTCTTCATGAAGGAGACTATGAACTGTCCATTTTCAGTTATCATGGTACCGGTGCTGTGTCCCTCTCAAGTACAGTACTATGATAACTGAAGATTGGCAGTGCCATCACAATACACTCTTCCTCTTTTCTCAGGTAATGTTGATTATAATTCCACTGTATGTAACCAAACAGACCTTAAATTCAGTTTTTCTTACTATTTTCCTGTATGTAGAAAGACAAATTTAATACAGTATACGGGAGATAAAAGTGTTTTGCTCTTGACATTTTATGGCTTCATTCCTTTGACATTTAGGAATAAACTAAATGTTTCTCCTCTCCTTGCTCTCCCCAGAATTGAATTCCTCAGACACATTAGAGATTTCTTCCAGATCATGTTCAAGATTGAAGTTCAGAAGCCTCCAGAGGATGAAAGAAAAGGGGGAGACAAAGTCCTGATGACCTGCGTAGGAGTGGGATACAGCAACATAAACAAAACCCTTAAATAAAGTATTTTTTTATATAGAAATGTGTTGTCTTTTTTTTTATTGAAATACTGATTTATTTTCTTAAATGGAAAGCTTCTCAGAATGTTTTATTTTTTTAGGCGATACAAAACAGTATAATATACTAAGTACAGTTTTAGGAACAGTTACAATATCAGGAATACATTCATTTTTGTATTGAGTCACCTTTGTTAATGTTAAAACATTAAACATGTATATTGTGAATATCAGACTGCTAATGGTGTGTTAATCCTCCAGTATATAGGACACGCTGGTGTTGAAACATGAGAATATCTGTGTGCATCATTCCTGGAATTCCACAGTAGAAAGCGCAGTTAGTTCCACATGTTGTTACAGTTTAGTTCAAGCCACTATTTCAGTATTATGCTCCTGAATCATGACATTCCTTCTCATCAGCTAAGGGGTTAGACTGAAGTTCACACCACATGTTTCTCATCGCATCTGGGGAGGAGTTAGTCATCTTGGCCGCACAGATATTTGAGGGCGTCGCCATAGTTACCCGAAACCTCAGACTACATAAACATGAAGGAAGGGGGAAATAAAAGGAAACATTAAAATGTGTTTGTTTCATAATAAACAAAACTAATACATTTATATAGTCGCAAACTGTGACAATATTCTGTTAAATGTAAGATAAAAGGTGGACTGACCTCCAACTGGGAATAGAGAGAGTAACCAAACAGTTTCTTGTACTCGGCTCTGACGTCCAGCAAATCGATTTCGGAGCGGCTGACGAGTATCCTGGTTAAAGTGGACTCTGTGGTCCCCAAACCCTGTTCAAAGTGGTCCATGATGGAAGAGGGTTAATGAGACAAAGAAACTGAGGATGTTTAAGTAAGCACTTCCACATTCAGAGGTGTCAAGTAATGAAGTACAAATACTCTGTTACCCTGAGTCAGTGGTTCTCAAATCCACTCCTCATGGATCAGTGTCCTGCATGTTATAGATATCTCTTCTATCAGATCAATTAATGATAAGCTCTTCAGAAGCCTGATAATGATGTAATGGCTTCCAAGTGTGATGTAAGAAAGATATTTTATATTCTTGAAAAATCTTAAAAGGCATTGAATTCATCGTTCTAAAAATAAGACCTTAATTGGCATTAAAACGTCTTAAAAAATAAATTTCAAAAGTCTTAAAAATGTGGACACATAAGATTTATGTTAGTTTGAAATAAGTATTTGGTAACATTTAGACTGTTTATATTACAAAAATAATTGAGGGTGAGTAGAAAATGAGGGCACATCATCCTGTGGGTGTAGTATTCCTTTAACTATACTGTTTATATGGTGTGTGTGTGTGTGTGTGTGTTATATACTCAACATTTCAAAGTTATACTTCTGGATGCAAATGCTTCATTAATGTAGCAGCAACTATTTAAAATAAACATTTGGGTAAAACTGCCTCCAGGT
Source organism: Siphamia tubifer (assembly GCA_020466265.1). Classification (NCBI taxonomy): domain Eukaryota; kingdom Metazoa; phylum Chordata; class Actinopteri; order Kurtiformes; family Apogonidae; genus Siphamia; species Siphamia tubifer. The sequence continues at coordinate 19,289,215 of CM035794.1, read as the reverse complement.
AATTCATCTGCTGTTTTTTTTCTCTTTTCAATTTTGGTTCATTGTCAGCTTGGTCTTAAATTTCAAACGGCATTAAAAAAAAGTCTTGAATTCAACTTGCCCTGAGCTGTAGGAACCCTGTGAACTATAACTAGAACTATAAACCTATACCAACATGGTTTATATGTGATCCGTCGCACCTGACTTGTTTCCACTTTTCCAACATTGTTTTAACATTGTAGTCATTTGGGGGTGACCATGGCTCAGTTGGTAGAGTGGGTCATCCAATAACCAAAAGGTTGGTGGTTTGATTCCAGCTCTGTCCTAGTCAGTCTGTTGTGTCCTTGGGTAAGACACTTCACCCTCCTTGCCTCCGGTGTCACACCGGTGTATGAATGTTTGGTGGTGGTTGGAGGGACTGTAGGCATGAATTGGCAACCATGCTTCTGTCAGTCTGCCCCAGGGCAACTGTGACTACATATGTAGTTTACCACCACCAGAGGGAGCATGTTAAGGTGAATGAATAATGGGTCGCTAATGTAAAGCCCTTTGAGTGGCCAAAAAAACAATATATAATCCATTATTATTATTATTATGGTCTTTAGAAGGAAGTTTTTTATTATGGGGAGGGTAGTGCAGTATAGGTCCCTGTGGAGTTGATACTTCAACAAAGCCTTTTTAAACCCTAGTATCGAGACTTCTACCCGAGTAATGAATGTAAACCTCCTCTGTACACATTTCAGGTATGTACAGTACAGGCCAAACGTTTGGATGCATTTTCTTTATTTTCATGACTATTTCCATTGTAGATTCTCACTGAAAGCAATAAAACTATGAATGAACAGTCGCAGTCGACAAGTGCAGTTACAGAAATCATCAACCGCTCCAACGAAACTGTCTGACATGAGGGCGGGCCCAGGAAAACAAGACCAAGTATCACCCTAACCCTAACAGATAAGGAGAAAATGCCTACTATATATATATATATGTATATATATGTATATATATATATATATATATATATATATATATATATATATATATATACACACACATACACATAAGGGTGAGGAAACAACCAGACACAGGTGACACACATAAGGAAGAATCAGCACACACAAGGGGAAACAAGGGTAAAGATCAGACTAGACAGAACACGAGAGGAAATCTATAAAAATAAACAGGAAGTGACAGACAAACATAGGAACAAAGCACTAAATAGTACATTATAATTTCTTGGTTATGACAGAGCAGGTGTGTCCAAACTTTTGGCTAGTACTGTATGTATGTCCATTTCCTGCTATCTAATACTTGTATTTCACTCCATCTGAGGTAAATACTGTATTCTTTACTCCAATACAATTATCTGACCATGTAGTTAGTTTAAGATAAAAAAAAATTACACAATGCATATTCCAACAAGTACTTCAAATAAAGTACATTGTTAAATATTAAACCAGAGGTTTCCAACCTTTTTTTTTTATCTTCTATCTTCATAAAAGCACTGTGTAGTCAGGAACATACTTCAGATTTCTTGGAGTTATTAACAACTAAATCCATTCATTCCCTTTAGGTGTTTTTCTACAGGCTCTTTTCAATGCATGTTTAAATATCTCACAAAAAAAATCTATGAGGAATGCATAAAAAAACAGATTTCTGCATCTTGAATGTTTTTCTCTTATTAATCATCAGGTGACCCCTAGAATTATTTGGTATCTATCTCTAAACTGGATATGAAGTACTAAAACCTCACCCCACCTCCAGTACAAACAACAGTAATGTGCTGTGACACAACACTGATGCTTCAGTATTAATCATCCAATGACGTCATCTGTCACAACGACCAAACCTGTACTTCTACTTCAATATATTTCATTTTACTGCGAGTACACTTCCACTTCACTGTTTTTTTTTTCCTACAGGATTAAAGTGTTTTCTTTTACAGCATTTACTTGAGGCTCTGAACATTTCTAACCACAGCCCACAACTACTTTCATCACTCGTTCCCTGCACAAACACAAACTGTATTGTGTAATAATTGCAAGTGTTGTGTTTTTTTTGTGTCTTCTACTGTGTGGGACACTTAGACAAAGTAGCACCAATAAAACAGTGGCTTAACATTCTTTTCCACGCCACTGGTGACCAATACAATTGTCTGCTGTGGTTGAAAAGGACATGAGTGCAACTAAACAGTTTGTGGGTTTTCTATTCACAGCATTTGATACAAATGTAGGCGTTAAAGAACTCCAGTGATGCAGAAAAAAACATTTACCTCTGGTCCCTCTCTATCCTAAATTAAACAATTACATTTTTGCCCATAAAGCATTGTAATTTCTTACTCATATTAAATTATGGGGGCTGCACCGCAGTGCAGTGGTTAGCACTCGTGCCTCACAGCAAGAAGGACCCTGGTTTGATTCCCACACCAGACCTTTCTGTGTGGAGTTTGTATGTTCTCCCTGTGTCTGCGTGGGTTTTCTGGTTTCCTCCCACCATCCAAACACATGCAACAGCTAAAGTCGAATTATGACTTGCGCGTGAATTAGTTTAAAGTGGGGAGAACTTGCACAGCATCATCCACACTCTCTCGTCCAGTAACAAGACATGGTCAAGACGGCTGGAAATGAGACAGGATGCAGGAGTTAACAGAAGCTTGACAAGAAACTGTCTTCAGGGCTCCACTCCGATATTTTTGTCATGGGTGACAGTTTGCCACCAGAATGGACACATGGTGGGTTTGTTTTCAGGGTATGCTCCCCAAGATCGGACAGCTACTGGGGTGTGTTATTACAAAATTAACTTGCACTTGATTCTTCTGTATTGCAATAATTTTGTAATGAATTGATTGGTTTGTTTTCTTGAATTGGAAAAATAACACGACCCACAAAAATAAACTTGTCACATTGTGTGGCATATGAAATATGTTCTATGACTTCCTGGATAATTTTATAGCACAAGACGATTGACGAGCTAAAGTAAACTTATATCCAATGACCTGCTTCTTTTTTGTCTCTTTCTTTTTGTATTTTTGTTAAAATACAATGAAGATAATTCAAAAAGAAAAGCATACCTTCATGCTCTTGAAAAGTCTCTCTGCAAGGTATGTTGGGACGCTCTTCACACACTTGACTATAAGAGATTAATTCAAATGAGTGGTGAGTAGTTCATCCCATGCAATGTAATATTTCAGAATGTAGTTTCACAGGTAAAAAAGCAACATGTGAATATTCTTCTCACCAACGGCTACGAGTAGCTTCTCCAGGTCTCCAGACATCTCACTCTCAATACTCTCCTGGAGGGTTTTCTTACTGATGTTCTTGTACTCTACCAAAGCTGCCAAGACACAACACTAATTTGAATATAGATTTTTGTTTCTGCTGTTAAATGCATTACATATATTTTACAAATGAATGTATTCTCAACAGTGCATCAAAAGTATATGTGTTAATAATGTGTCCCCACTCTGTCGAAGCTGTGGAATACTCCTGTGGCACAAGATGTCAATGAATTTGCCTTCATCTGTCCCCCATTTTTTCTCGCCGGCTTCATACAAGGCCTGGATGTGACAGACAGGTAGAGATAAGTGAGAACTTCTACACAACACAGCTTAAAACAGTGGACATTTTCTGTGTGTTACTGGAACGTTTTCAGGAGTATCAGGTCACAGGATGAAACAATGATACCTTTGCATCAGCCTTAGCTTTGGCAGAATCAACATGGGTGCTCTCATCTCTTTTTCCCTGTAAGGAAAGAAAGAATAACAGCTGTGATGAGGCAAAGTATTTGGTATATTGAGGTTTGTTTCATGTCTCAGACAGTTTTTACATATGGGTCCGATCAAATGAGAGTGAACATCAACATTAAAAAGTAAATGTGAACACATCGTTTATCAAGGGGGTGTGTTGAGCCGCATTTTGTAATAAACTGCCCCAACGCATTTTGTAATAAATTTTGCCACATTATGTAATAAGTTATTACATTTTGAGAATATTATAAAATGCACTTGCAACTTTTTTATTCTGTAGAAAATTTAATAACACGGTGCATTACGTAACAATTCTAAAGCAGTTTATTTCTTTGTTAATTGTATTTTACTTTCATTTGGGCATGCATTTTACACTGAATTTTCCAGAAAACCCCCTTGAGGCTTAAGAGGTTAAACAACATAAGTGTCTTCTGCTTGTTTACAGAGCCGCTGTGACCAGATAATTTATCCACTAAGATTAATTTTAAACAAATATGAAATTGCCTCAAAAGGCTAAACAAGCAACAAAATGTCTATTTCCAAAATATATCTGAAATTTCAAATTGTCCATGTCTAATATGTCTAATTACCAGCCACGCCATAAACCACTTGGAATGTTTCCCAAACTATTCCTTGAGTTTTAATGCCACACCAACAAAGTGCCCTGCTGCTGCTAAATGGAATAAATTATTACATAATGTATAACAAAATGCATCAGTTTATTACAAAATCTGGCAGTTTATTACAAAATGAAATTAAAAAGTTATTACATTTTGGACGTTTATTACAAAATGCACCATTATTACAAAATACGGCCCAACGGGGTGTCATTTTTTAGCTAAAGATCTCTATTTTATGGAAGTATTGTCCTTATCACAATACCACTTAAAGAAAAAAGGTGGAATCAATGTTTTAATGTTGACAGACCCTGGACTCATTTTAGGGATATACAACAACTTTATTGTCATAGTGGTAAAATAATTGAACATTTCCTATTTTTATTTGAAAAATATTGTCTAGGGAGCAGTCATGTTGAGTTTATTTGTATTTTTAATTCTGCAAAAACTAATTATTCAAGGAAAAGCTAAATGTATTGTTGTAATGTATCGTTAGAATACTGCTATTTCTTTCAATAAAAATTGCAATTGCACCACTGTTACAATGTTGAGGGGGGTCTGAAGATTTGTTTTCCAGGGTGTCTGCACATTTCTGACAAGGAAATATAATGCTTTTTAAAACCATTTTAAGACCTTTGAGTATAAAAAATAAGACCACTACCACGGAACAAATATGTACAGTAGAAAAAAAAAAAACAAAGTTCAAGTTCAAAGCATATGGTCTGAAGAACCCACAGTATTTCTGCCTTTAGCATAGCGGTTGTGGTGAATGCAGCTAAAGCACTTATGCTGGGACCCAGAGACACTAAAGGCAAAGCTGTCATTGCATTTACTTTTGTGAGTGTTGGGGTGAACATTGGCATGGGGACCGTTATTACCTGACTAACAGCATGTGTGTATGCTTGTCCCCTTTCATGGCCTTTACAGCCCATTGTTCCTAACATCATGTCTTTACCACATACTTTACATCGCGCTTCATATTCACACCTTGTTTTTGTACCAACTGTTGTATTTGCACTTCCCTGTCTGAGTTCATGTTCACATATGCCTGTTCCAACCACATCTTCTTCATCTGTTCTACTCAATGACGTAAATGCTGCTAAAACGACACAATGTCCCGTACAGTGTGATTCCTGTGCTATTAGACACACAACGGCTCGATGATAGAGCAAACATCTACTTTTTCATAATCTTGATAACAAACGATGCTAACTAAATAAATAACTAGAGTGGAAAAAAATCCAAACAAATGTTTTTCATTAACCGTAGGCTACCCAGATGAAATTTAATACCTCCTATGTGAAATTAAATGCCATACTACAAAAAATAATAAAATATAATCCCTTTTAAGACTTTAAAAAACACATATTGTAAATAAGACTTTTTAAGGATCTGTAGAAACCCTGCTTTTGTCCTCCAAAGGGGGGCCTGACAGAAAAAGATTGAAAAGCACTGGCTTACGCTAATAGTTTTCTGCAACGGATAGGAAATAGTCATCTGTCTACTTACAGTAAATCCTTAATCCACAGTGAATCACCAATTAAATCTACCGTACCTCCGCTAAAATAAGCAGCGCGTTGCCATAATCTCCAGATACCTCCAACTTCAGATCATGAAGCAGTGATCTTCCTGTTTCTAAAATGAAAGAGCAAAATTAATCAGCAGAGATTCAACATCATCCGTGCACGTTGCCACATTAACAGTTGCCATATTTCATAAAAAATATGAGTCATTATCTCATCAAGGAGTTAATAAAGTGCTGTGTTGAACTGAGGACAATAACCTTCAAAGTAGACTTCAGACAGGGAACGGATCTGTCTGCTGGATCTGGAGGCAAATATTTCAGTCAGTGTGCTCTCGGTTGTACCAGCACCCTGTATGAAAGATGCACCAAGCACAAGAAATGAGGATGCATGATGTATTATCATCAGAGGGAGAGTGAAGGGCAGCAAACGTATCAGTCTTTTAAGTCATAAAAATTAAAGAAAAATAAAAGGTTCAGCTTGAGGCGCATTGAACAGTACATACCACACACACATTAATCCAAAGATCATGTCCAATGATTTCAGTGAGAATAATAAATGGGCAATAATCACAATATCTAAAAACAGCAAGACTCTAAGACTACTATGATCATGTGAGTACACTAAAATATCAGTTAACACTGAATCAATTTAAGCCACTTATAAAAATAAACAGATGTGCAGTGAGTGTCATGCTTAACTCTTTGCACATTCTCACCTTAATTGCTTTAATGACTTCGTGACAGTCGTAAATAGCAGTAGGTGTCACCAAGGCTATTAACAAATCCTCAAAATCTCCATGGGTGTCTCCCTTCAGGTCATCCACTAATGTCTAACACAGAAAAGTAAACACAGACACATGCATTACGCTCGTACTATCAACTCCATTTTACTTTAGAAAATTCAATCATTATCTAAAATGTCTTCATACTCTTCCTGTAGCTTTATGATATGCATTGGCGATGAGCTGACGCTGAGCATTGCTTCTCTGTGTTAACACCTCAACCAGCGTCTTTTCTGTCGTACCTACAAGGATAGAAGAAAACAAACTTACAACTGCACCAACTAGCACCAGTGCGCACATTTTTATAAACACAGATATATCCATTTGCATCATTCTGTCAAAAAAAAAAAACAGCCAAATTAGTCTGACCCTATAGTGGCAAGGCAAATTTATTTATATAGCACATAGGGGTGTTTACGATTTTTAAATTGTTGTTTGTTTTTTGTTAACAAATACATTTTCCCCCCATATTTAAATTTAAGCGGGGTGAGGGGGGGGGGGGGGTTACCGCATGTAAAGACCATAGATGACTGTATGTATGTATATAATATATATAATATGTGTCTTGGACTACTGAGAAATCACCTCAGTGAAAGCACACAGACGACAGCTAGCTTATTATCATATTAGCTTCAACAACACACCAGCGTTAAACAGTATTAACTTATGCGCAGATACACTCTGCTAATATTTATTCCAAATGTATTGTGTTATTAATCTCACCTTGTGTCACTTACACACAGTAATAAACCAGGAGTATATGAATTAGAGTTAGGAAAAAGAGGGAGATTAGCAACAACACAGAGGCTAATTCTAAGCACGTTCAGGACCGTTGTAACATCTCTGGTGCGTTCAACAGCGTGGGATATTTGAAAACTTAGAGAAAATTAGTTGTTCCTGAATAAATATAGTTAAACAATCAACAACAATTAAAGTGTGTGGTCTTTCTAACAGAAGGGAAGAGCAGAGCTGGACATGTACACTTTAAAGTACACTTTATTATGAAGTATGTTTATTTAAAGGCTCCTATTTGTGTTGTGTGTAGATAAATGTAGCAGTTTACTTCCTAAAGTCTGGTTCAAATATATTACTGCTGAATAAATCTGAACTGACTCACATATGATGTGCATTTTTTGGGGAAATATGGATCCTGGTATGATCTGTAGGCATTATCACACAGTTTTTTCACGTGGTCTGGTGTTAAAAAGGCAAGGGAAAAAAATCTGGAATATCGAAGAAACGCAATTTAAGTCGAATGGCAACCCAAAAAAAAAATAAAAAAATCGCAAAAGGATCGAATCGGCATAAAAGCATATCATCCCATCCCTAAAAGCACATTTCGTGTACAGGACAATTCAAGGTGCTTTACATAAGACATAAGAAAATTACAATTATTAAAATGCATTAAAAAACCATTAAAATAAGAGACATACAAACAGTTAAAAAAACAATTAAGAATGTAAGTAAAAGCTCCAGTAAAGAGTCATGTTTTCAGGCCTAATTTAAATGAACTGACAGTTTCAGCAGACCACAGGTATATAAAATGGTAAAGGTAAGTACCTACCAAGGCCTTCTATGGCATTCCTTAGTGCAGCCACATCCTCTTCCACTTTGAAATTCACCTTATCTTTCACAGTCCCTCTTGCATTTGACTAATAAGTAAAACATAAAGGTCACTAACCAGTTTAGAAATGTAAAGCAGAACGTTCACACACTACTGGTTCATTATCATAAATTTTATATTTGGCAATAATTAAGGAAATTATCAGTATTTTTTAATAGGATGTCCAACTTACTGTCACAGTTAGTGAAGACGGAGAGTCTAAAAGGAGATCCAGGTCATCCTACAATATACACAGATTTAAAAAAGCACATTATTGTCCATTTACTATCACTGTGTAGCATGGTATGTCGTGCCAGTGTTTCCCAAACTGTGGGTGACCCCTCCAGAGGGGACATGACTTTTTTATTATTAATATTTTAGCATTGGAACACTCTGGATTCATTTTAGGGCAGAAGTGGAAGTAACTAAGTAGAAGTACTTCCTTTACTCTGTACTTAAGTAGATTTTTTTAGGTATCTGTACTTTACTTGAGTATTTATTTTTGTGGAAACATTTTCCTTTTACTCCCTATGTTTTTATATAAATATCTGTACTTTACACTCTTTCCATTCTCAGAATAGACTCATTACTTTATCAAACTAGACAAATGTGACAGTATGAAAAATACATCAGTAAATCAGAAATGGTTACTTATTATATCATAATTTTGACTTTTTATTTAATAATTCAGATTTTTTTCTTCCTCAGAATTTTTTTCATTTTTTATCACATAATTTAGATTTTTTTGGTCATAATTATGCTTTTTTTTTTTTTTTTTTTTAAATTCCTATTTATGACTTGTCAATTTTTCCTAGATGTCCTGTCCATACCCACTAAACTGAGCACCATGACCCAATGAAACACATCATCTACACAGTAACTCACTTTTAAAGGCTTTATTTATATATATTTATACATATATTTATACATATATATATATATATATATATATATATATATATATATATATATATATATATATATATATATATATATATATACTGAGTTGAATCAGTACTTCTACTTTTACCAGATTATTTTTTCCACACCAGTAGCTGTACTTCTACTTGAGTACAGAATGTGAGTACTTTGACCACCTCTGTTTCAGGGACATACAGTACAACAAGCAAATATGTTGCCATGGTGACACATTACCAGACTAGACAAATAGTTTAGGTTTGGAGAATGGACAAGGATTTGACTGGAAATGAAAAAGAGCAGTGTTTCTGTTTTTGCACTTTCTACAGTTTGTAGTTTAAAGTTTTCAGAAGTGCAATGTAGATAGGTAGCTACTGATATTGTTAAAATGTTCAGCTTTGTCACCAATATTTGTTTGTTGTTAAAAAAAAGTTACTTTATTGTCAGTTGTAAGATTATTGCACATTTCTTCTTGAGGATACTTGTATTACTCAAGTGAAAAATATAATTTACACACAAATTATTCAAGTAAAAGTAAAAAAGTGTTGTTACAATATTGATGTTTCTTTCAATAAAAATTATGTTATGTTATGTTATATCTTGTTATGTTATGTTATGTTATGTTACTCACCCAAACAGACATTGTGATGGTTGTAGAAGAATATCCTACAATTAAGAAAAAAGAAAAAAGAAAAAAATATATAATTACCATACAACAAACCCCATATCAGTTTTATATATTGTTTGATACCATTTATATCATTTTCATTTTTACATGTTCGAATCAAACCATATTGCTACGACTAATTATGACAGATATAATAGTAACTTCCTTAATTTCTTCTCAGAACAATTTAGACTCTTTAGCTTTATCCTACAACGACATAGAATTTGATGTAATCTTGCAAAACAAATATCAAGAATTTATAATTAATAATATAATACTTTTTGCTAAGTTCTTTATTCATAAATGTACATTTGGAACTGTCAAACCTATCTTTATTGTGTTCTTAAAAGAAATGGTCACTTTAAAAAAAAAAAATAATTAAAATTATGTAAGCAAAAAAAAGGTATACAACTTTACAATGATATTACTGATTGTATGTTTGACCCTGTAACACCTTACATTTTTTATGGTTGACTGTTATTGTGATTTATTTTATTTTATATTATTTTATTTTTTTGCCCAAGCTTCATTGAAGGTAACTTGATATTGTGAGACTGCAAACTTTTTGTAAATTTCAATACACATTAATAAAAAAAAAAAAAAAAACTTCCTTAATATTTCTACTGTTGCCTCTATTATTTCTGTTCTTTGCATGTTAAAAATTATTTCACCCTTTCACTCATGAAGCCAGTACTTATAGGCTGCCTCATCTATATGTTTTGGAATTTTAAAAAACCCTATATCTTCTTGTATGGACCATAATATAACTCCAGTGCACATGCACAGCTGGACAGAACCAACTTCACACCGAGTGACACGTGACCTGTAAACATCTTAAACTGGATTCGAGCTTTAAAACTGTCAACATAAGCATAAAATACTACAGTCAAACATTAGAGAAAGATATTTTTTGGGCTTACCAAAGACAGAAGTGGATTGGATTGATGTGACAGCAGGATTTTCACAGTGTTCCAAAGTCAGAAAAAAACCACACCTTTCAGTCAGACTGAACAGAAACACTAGGACAGGCTGGAACCGCCCATCATTAACTAAAGGAAGTTGAATCATTCTCATAAACTCCTCCCCTTGTGTACACACTAAAAGAAACACTCCCCTGTAATATCACAAAACGGGAACATTTATCTTTTTCTACTTTTCTATAGATGGGATGATGAAGCCTTTGTGAAGCTTTTGAGTTATTGGTGTGATGGATAAGGAAGAAGAGCTGAAATAAACCGTATGAAATAGACCATAACAGTGACATCTGGTGGACGGTTGAAACCATGGCAACCTCTAGAGGTGGACTGAGAAACGGACAAGGACACTGAGTATGTCAGACATCCCGGAAGTTCTGTGAGTCTCCCTGATTTCGATAGTGTCTCACTGATGCCCGCGAGACACATCAAATAATCCGGATTTTGGACTAAGGAGTTGGTTTTTTTTTAAACTTGTATTTATTATTTGTATGTATTTCTCCTCATTTTACAATTGTTGTTGTTTTGTTGTCTTGTCTTAATGCAATTTATATTTGGACCACTGTGGAAATAAGCAGCAATGCTTTGAGTGTTACCCACAGTGTAAATATCTTGTATGTTTGTCTAATTTATTCGTCTGTTTATTTTTTTCTTTTTATTGCCTGTACCATGGTATCTTTGTTGTCTTGTTTTTACACTGAAATAAATCAAATCAAATCAAATCAAACACTGTAAATGAGAGCATGGAGGCATCTCTCCACCGACTCTGCTTCAGTGTGATATTTGACAGATGTGCACCTTCACCACTAACATCAGCATCTGTCCACTCAGCCTTATCCTACTGGAGAAGGTTCAGGAGTGGACACACAGACTTCCTTGCTGTCTGGGAGTTTAGGGACCGTCACAAAATAAATCGACACGAAACACGAGAAAAAGAAAAAAAAAACCATTAAATCAATTGTATATTCATTCCAGACGTATAAATAAATACACGAATGAATGAATCAACACATAAATAAATTAATAATTAATAACTAAATTACTCAAATTACACATTTTTGTTCAATAGTGTGTGGGTCATGCGAGTCATGTGAGCTCTGGACTCCAATAGGCCTTTAATTTATAGCCCTGGTCTGGGCACACAAAACACACCTTGTATATTAAATTTATATCACTTCATTGATTTTCTAGAGATTTTTTACTCATGAATTACATGCTTTTGTTCAATAATTCAGAAAGGGGGTGGGGGGGGGTTGGAAGGGTCGATAAGCATCTCCCTGAAATTAGTTTTTGGAACCTGGAATGTCTGGTTTGTTTACATGCCATGATGAGAGTACACTACTGTTGCATCTACCGTTAAGAGGCTTAGATGTAATCATTTGAAATGTTCTATTCCAAGAGCTAAAGCTAAATAAGTACACTTTAAGACAATGAATGATATGTATCTGTGTAAACAACTATTGCGACTCAATTAGTCTGTTAACCTTAACCTTATAAGTGCCATGTCCACCCTCATGTTATAAATCAACACAATGCATCAAAACTTTGACTTTGTTGGAAGAAAAAATACATTTTTGGCCGATAAACTTTGTTTACTCAAGTATTCCTTTACAAAGGGAAAATGATGTGTAATTTCAAAATAGCTGGCAATATATTTGTATTTCTAATAATTTCCTAATATCGACTTAGTAGTATATTGTTAGAAATGTATTTGATAAATTAGTTCAATATGCTTAATTCTTCTTAAATTCAGGTTTTTTTTATTTGACAATTTCATGAAAATTTCAGAGACAATTTACATCACTATGACAGTTACATTTAAGTGAAACGTGAAATACATGTTGCACTCTGATGAGGGGAAAAAAACAAGTCACAAACTGAATCTGAAAATGTTTTATTTTCTATTACACTGCCTCATCCATTCCAGTACAATATCTTTGTATGTCATTCAGTTGCATTCAGTGGAGAAGCCATCTCACTCTATGACTTAGTTGATGACGGGGCATGGTTAAAGTCAAGAGGATTATTACTGAAAAAACAAAAAAAGAGGAATGAGTATATGAACACGTGTATATTTTGGTTTGTTTGTTCATCTGTGAATAAACACATTGGTTAAAAAGGAAAGTATGATGACAGCATTTACAGTAATGTGGTTCCACACATTAGAATGATCATTATAAATGCAGTCTATATCACACCTCTGTCAACAAAGTGCAGTACAATTTGAGGTTGAATAATACATTTTTGGAATTTAACATTACCGGTTACAGCGCTGCATACACTGGGCGAGGTCCACAAAGTTGTTCTCATTTCCACCACATCCTCCATAAACAAACTCCTTACAGGACCTGGATACGGGATCGAAGAAGTAGCGTTGATAACTGTGTGAACATGTGCCTCTGTCTGCCGGCTTCTTGCAAACCACTTTATTGAGATGGAGATAAACCAATAAAACAGAGATGAAGACAATCATTAGCTAAGAATGACTTAATCTGTTTTTGGTGCAAAGTTAAAAGACAAAAGAATAAAATACCCATAAAATAATAATAGAATAAATCATTTCTCACCTTCTGGTTGGCAGAATTGCATACAACTTGCCTGGGTGCGGAAATTGTTCAGGTTGCCTAAACAATTTCCATAATTAAAACTCTTGCATGTCGCTGTGCCACGGTCATAATAATAACGTTGTACCCATCTCCTACAAGGACCTCGTTGTGCTGGCAAATTACAAACCTCTAAAAAGACAAATAAGTAAAAAACCATAACCACCAATGTTTGTCACTACATGTAAATATGTTCTAAAATCCAATTAACCAAAAATGTCTTACCTGTCGCAGTAACAGGACGTTGACCTGGAAAGAAGTATTTGCAGAGTTAGTATTATTTGTAAATATGTACCTACTCCAGTAACACTCATTATGTTCCACTACATTTAGTTATACAATCCAGTACAATGTAAAGTAGAATAAAGTGCAGTTACTGTCATATAATGTGCAATAATCTGTTGACATTCAGTCATTTCTCATCATTTTCTATGTTAAGTTATTTATTATTATTATCTACACGTTACTCTATTTTGTATTTTCAATGTGTGCTCTGTTTTCTTTTTTTTTTCTCTATTTTTAAACGTATGTGTTTTAAAATGTTCAATCACTGTTGATCTTATGGATGCCAGTTTCATTCATCATACCATGTATAAGGATCCTTGAATTGAATGTAAAACAGTTGTTTCTGCTACAGATTCTGAACATGTGGTATCCCATTTCAAGTAGGAGTTTGGGGAAGAAAATACTGACAGGTTTGTTTTTGTTTTTTTTCCCATAATTCACTTCTCACCTGCAACTTGACATGCATTCGTACACTCCTCCTGAGTCTCAAAATTGTTCTCGTTGCCTTGACACCCGCCATAGGTAAAGGCTTGACAGCTGCTTGAATCGGGGTCATAGAAGTATCGAGAGAAACTTCCAGTACATGGGCCACTGTCTTGTGGTAGATGACAAACCTCTGGTGGTAGAAATAGAGATATGGAAACAGAATGAGTAAATATTAAAGCACTGTGGTCGACTTAATCAGCTAAATTCATTACACTTACCCGTGTGATCAAAATGAGATGATCCATTAACAAAGTGTTGATCTGTAAAACATTGTTTGCACAGTTAAAGTACTAAGGTTTTATGCATTAGGTTTATGTCTGTAAATGTGTATCTAATGTAAAAAGAGATGTTCATTATGATCATGAGCAAACTGATAAAAAATATCACATAAATATTTTGCATTTCACTTCTCACCCATAGGTTGACATGTCTGTAAACATTGTCTCTTGGTTGAGAATCTGTTCTGGTTGCCGTCACATCCACCATAAACAAACTCGTCACAACTCCTTGAGTTGGTGTTGTAGAAGAACCTCTTCAAGTAGAAATGGCAAGGACCAGGATTTGCTGGTCCATTACAATTCGCTACAAAAAGACAAACAGGCAGGAATTAACACAGAAAAGATGATGACCTTTACCTGCTCCTTTTGTTCGGTCAACTGTTGTGATGTGTAAATCTGTAAACTGCAGTGTTTGAAATGTTTCTGTACATTTAGAAATATGGTCAAAAACATGTAGAAACTCTGTTTATTTTGCGAAATTCATAAACAAAAGAGTAAAATACCTACAAGCAGTCTCTTACCTACAGGGCCCGACAAGTTATGTGAAAAAACAAACAGTTGAGTGCCATGCTTTGATATCTGGAACCATGAACAGCTCCGCTCACACCTGTCAGTGCTATAACCCAGTCAAAGCGTCAAATCTATTCACTGCTCTATAGGTGACAGTGTGAGCGGTGCTGTCCATGTGGCTGAAAGGACTACTGTGGGGAGTTAGTGTTGATCAGTATCGTGAGTGCTAGGAACTTATTACAGGTTTAAGTAGCTTGGCAGTAATCCCACTATTTTCTGAACTCTTTTATTGATCAAGTACTCTGGTAACGACCACAGTATGTATCGTGGGGCACATATCCACTGGCAGGACAATCTCAAGTGAAATCTATAAAAGGGGTGGTTCTTCACCTTTTCTCTTTCACCTGTGACATTAGACACCACATGACAGCAGGCTGCAGGGCTTTGTGTGCTCAGAGTCACTGGCACCAAAACATTTGCCTTTGAAAATAAATGCATGGTGAACTAAGCAAGCCACGTGACATGCATATTACACTTGTCTGATGGACTGACAGGTGAGCAGAGCTGTCTGTGGTATTTGCTTACTGTCATATGTCAACTTTGGCATGGAGATTAGCACTGAGAAAACCAAGATTATGACCAACAGCGAAGAGTCATTGAAGAAATAAATAAAGGCCAACGGTCAAATACTTGAAAGTGTTACCAAATTAAAATATCTAGGCTCAATAATCTCCGACGAAGGATCGAAGCCTGAAATATTGTCCAGAATAGCCCACACTACAGCCGCTCTGACCAAACTTAAACACATCTGGAACAATAAGAACATTGCTATTAGCTCTAAGATCAGACTGCGACATTCCTTGGTCATGTCTATGCCTGTGAGTCATGGATACTAAACGCTGATACTGAAAGAAGAATCAGAGCCATGGAAATGAGGTGCTACAGAAGACTACTTAGTATCTCATATAAAGATCATATCACAAATGAAGAAGTGAGAGGAAGAATCGAAAATGCCATTGGACCACATGTTGACCTTCTGACAATCGTTCGACAACGGAAACTGAGATGGTATGGGCACACGACTCACTCATCTGGCCTTGCCAAGACCATCATGCAGGGTACCGTAAATGGGGGCAGAAGGAGAGGGAGGCAGAAGAATCGCTGGGAAGATAACCTCAAAGAATGGACGGGACTTGAGCTGAGCGACACCTTACGGAAAGATGAAGATAGAGAGGAATGGGAAGCTGCGGTTCAGAGATCCTCTGCTGCGCCCCAACGGATTCTTAATCAAAGGGATAGGTGATATGTTTTCACCACCTCTACTTTTATGCTTTTCACTTTACCTGTGCCAAATTAATATATTAACATGAAAACTGAGATATTGGAGGCGGGTCCTGTTAAATGATGCAGTAGCCATTTGTAGATATTTATTAATGTTTTGATATGTTTTAGACCACATATTGACTACATTTAGAGAATTTTTCTTTGTTTGTTTTGGATGTTTTTGTTGCACTATGACTGCGTTTTTTTGGAATATGGTTCTTCTGTGGATAATTATGAGACATAAAGGTTCAGATCAGCTGTTTGTAATTTGCATTTTGAACAAATGAGTGATTGTACCTGCTGTGGATATTATATCGGAAAGTGGCTTATATCTACCGATGTGTGAGAATCTCCGGTCACGTGACCATTTGGGACAGGTTTGGGTAGTTTGCTTAACATTTTTAAGCGACTACTTCCGGCCTATATTGTATGTGGGCTCTTGTGCACCAATTTGTGCACAAACTTTATTATGTCATGCTCACAAGTTAAAATCTTGTGCTCACGAGATATCAAAGCATGTCACCAGGTGGGCTAACTTTATCAAAAGAGAAAAAAAAGATCAATATGCACCTTAACCTCTAAAGACCCAAAAACCCACTGATTACGAAAACTATCTACCGATCTAAGCTGTTTAATACATGCTGATCCACTAATTCTACTGATACATGACAAATAACTGACACAAAACTAATAGTGGGTCTTTATGGGTTAAGTCTATTCTCTATGGTCCATCATGTACCTGTCTTCTGCTGATCTTTTATTCATTATTATTTATCATCCATTACTTCCTCTACAATAACATATGAATATAATATATTATTACCCCTGCAATTCCTGTTTACATTCTCTGGATAGACTGTGTATATATTATTACCTCCGCCAAGGAGGTTATGTTTTTGCCAGCGTTTATCTGTTTGTGAAGATAACTCGTAACCTTATGGACAGATTTTAATGACATTTTCAGGATATGTTGTAAATGTGAACAGGAAGAACTGATTTCATTTTGGGGGTAATCGGGATGGGGGTCTACCTTGGCGGAGGTCTGCGCTCTCAGAGTGCTTTTCTAGTTTATTTATTTTCTACATTGATATTTTTTTTGTCCTGCTGTTCATATATGCCTTAAATTGCCCCCTGGAGGACAAATAAGGAGTTCTGAAACTGAAGTAATAATAATAATAATAATAATAATAATAAAAAAGTACTGCTTAATCCTAGTTAAGTAGTATCTGACAGTGACATATTTAAATGTCATCACTCACCTTCAGGTTGGCATCTAGACATACAGCTCGCCTTGTCCTTAAAATTGTTTGAGTTGCCTTGACAGCCTCCATAGATAAAACGGTGGCAGCTCTGTGTGGTGGAGTTGTAGAAGTAACGATCCTGATAACTCTGACATGGACCTGGGTCTGATGGTTGATAACAAGTCTCTACAGGAACAGAATGACAGTGTGTTAAACACAGAAAACAGCTACTGCACATCTATATTCAATTTCAATTCAATTCACTTTTATTAATACAGCCCCAAATCACAACAATGTCATCTCACAGGGCTTTACAGGGTTGATTGGAAAGAACAATCAGTCACAGAAATAGATGAAGTCCCACATTCCACCTCTATGTAAACATGATATGGGATGCAGGTTACAAAGTTAACTTACCATCCCCTTCCAACAGAGATGTAGATCCAGAACCAGCAGCAGATGCAGGGCTGCCTTCAAAATCTTTTTCAGAAACAAGATCAGGGACATTAAAAACAATATTCCTCCACCCTCTGGCTGACCAACACAAATTGACCCCCTCTCTAAACTTGGTTCTCTTTCAGTCCTATGACTCTACAGGACATCTCTGCACTGTCAGTGAAAAGACCCTCCTCAAGCTCTGTAGAGATCCTGCCCCCAAAGATGGTGGCTGATGGTTTTGACACAATTGGGCCATGGGTCACTAAGGTCTGGAACTAATCGCTCTTGACTCGTCTGTTCTCTAGCTCCTTCAAAAAGGCCACAATTTTAAAAAGGCCACCCTTGACACCACTGTTACTGCAGGTTAACTACACTGTAAATCCATCAACACCAACAGACTGGACAAAATCCTCAGGAAAGTTGGCTCTAGAAACTTAAGACCCACATGGACAACCCTCTCCACCACACATTGGAAACATAAGAGCAGTTTATTCAACAGACTATTACAGCTCTGCTGTTGGATAGACAGATTCAGGATATCCTTCTTTCACTGTTCAATAAAAAAATAATCACATTTCATTTCTGGTTTTCAATATGCACTTTCTGTAAATAACAAAAATATTGTAATTACATTCCTTAATACACTATTCAGTTATCTGTATGTTCACTTTAATATGACATTGCACTTGATCTTGTAGGGCAGCACGGTGGTGCAATGCTTAGCACTCATGCCTCACAGCAAGAAGGACCCTGGTTTGATTCTCACACCAGACCTTTCTATGTGGAGTTTGCATGTTCTCCCTCCCTGCATGGGTGTTCTCCAGGTACTCCAGTTTCCTCCCACCATCCAAACACATACACTAATAGGTTAATTGGTTAATGTAAATTGTCCATAGGTGTGAATGTGAGAGTGATTGTTTGTCTATATATGTTCAGCCCTGAGATGAACTGGAGACTCATACAGGGTGTACCCCACCTTCACCCATTGTAGCTGGATTAGGCCCCCAGTGACCCCAACGACCCTAGTGAGGATAAAGCGGGTTCAGATGACGAGACGATACCTTATCTTGTTTTGCACCCCCCGCCCCCATTTTTTTACTTATATGTTGAATGCTCGAGAAGGCGGTGTCCAAACAACTGTCAGATTTTCTGGACACACACCAGATTTCTGAGACTTTTCACTCTATATTATGACATCAAGTTTGTTTCATTGTCATTACAAGTTTTTCTGACATTATGTCTTATACTCTTCATGTACCTGGTCAACTGATCACGGACCCCCACGCCACCTGGACCGGACCCCAGCTAATCAGGCTAATTAAAAGAAATGTAGATTTTTTTTGGAACAAATTAATTGAAACGATGTTTTCTGGGAATTTACCGGAGGATGGAGTCAAGCTCTGGTCTGGCAACAACAACACAGCGTGATTGGGTGGCACATGGGAGCTAGCCAATGGTAGCGGCGCATTGGGGGGACTTATTTTTAGAACACTACCTTTTTCTCTCGTGCTCTCCTGACTCCGCTAAGAACACAGTCAGCGCTGCATTGTGCACTCAAACTGTGAAGCGAATTAAGCTGTTGGAGGCAAACAGGTACCACTAAACTCCAAAATGGCGTGCTCAAAAGTCCGTAAGGTTGACACAGAAAACAGATCGTTTAAGGAAGAGTGGACAAACTCATTTTTGTTCATTATACCTGGCGGAAGCACGAGACCACTATGCCTAATCTACTCAGAGAGAGTCGCTCTTGTAAAAAGTAGCAATTTGAAAAGACATTATGAGACGAAACAAGCATCTTTTTCCCAAAACTACCCAATGAACTCTGCCCTACGTTTGCAAAAAATAGCAGAATTAAGGGCTCAATATGATCGCTCTTCAAGAATCATGGTGCATTCATTCATTCACTGCACAGCAACACGCAAATGAATGTTCCCTCAGGATAGTGTGGATATTGGGGCAAAACAAAAAGTCATTCAGACCCAGGTTTAAAATCCTTGCTTGGCAGGCACAAGCACACTTTTCCCACTAAAATGTCTCAGCTAAAAACAAACAATAATTTCATTTGTTCAGTTATTGATTTTTCCTACATTGCCAATAGCACATGTTTTGGCTATACTTGAAAAGTAGGCTAGTTTACAAGTTGAATGAATGTTGTGCTTAAAACCTAGGAACCCTAGGTTATTGCTATTTTATTGTTCCATTAAAGCACTTTAATTTTTTTTGCACATTTTTATTTAAGTTTAATTTACATTTTTGCATGTGGTTACTACAAATATTTCTTTATATTGTTTGAAAAAAAAAAAAAGAATCATGAAAAAAAATTCCGGACCTCAGATTGTTGTCATTTTTTAATTTCATTAATTAATTAATTCATTACCCCTGGTTTATATCATGCCTGTTAAATTAGTTCTGTTTTGGGACAAGAAACAGCCACACTAAAAACACAAATAACCCGTTTTTAGAACAGTTTGTGTTGTCAATAGCTCTGTTTGGAATCATCCAATCAAGGTCAAAAGTATCACAGTATAGTTTCAACCATGGATCAACAAACGGGAACCTGACAAAGAGAATAGCATCACATAGTAACTTTATACGCCTCATAATCCAACTTAACTCTGTTAATCCTGTACTTTTATCATCAAATTCCATGCATTTTATTCAGAGCTATGTCTGGTGGTAAATCCAATAACAGTACTTTTAGTTTTTATCACTTTCTTATTTTGTTTGACTTGAAAAAAATTGTTCCTCATCTCATGACTTTCTGAAGCTTTGGTTGAAATCTCCACAATGTTAAAGCAACTCTCTTCTCCCTCTAGTGGTCACATGCATCCTTGTCCCATTGGCATGAATACACTCAGTTGATATCCCTATAATCCAGTTCATTGACATCTCTGGCAGAACATCATAGCTCTGTATTCTAACCATGACACTTGATATTTGAAAATATAGACATTACTTACAACATCTTTAAATTATTATTTAGTTTAAACCACGCTGACAGTTTTCAACATTTTAATTCTTTTTCAGGTCTTCATGGTGCCAATTAGGGACAGTAAAGCATTAATAATTGTCTTGCATTTCATGTCTCACCTGAACATACCCTCTGGCACTCGGCCAGAGAGTCAAACCTATTCTGGTTGCCATCACAACCTCCATAAGCAAAGGATTCACACACCCTTGTAAAGGGGTTGTAGAAAAATCTGATAATATATGCGCGACATGGGCCTGCATCTGGTGGGAGAAGACACATTTCTACAAAGAACAGAGCACAGAAGTTAATATTAAACATTAAATAACATTAAATACAAATGATTTTGATTTAATCAGCAAAATATGTTGAACTCTTACCTGGCCGTTCTGGCGATGAAACTTTTAAATCTGTAAAATATTGTTTGCAGAGTTAAAGTACTGACAAAACATTATAAAGTATGACATGTACATCTGTACAAACAAGGAACAGACTAGGAAGCAATGAAAAGATCAAAATTAACATTAACATTATTAAGTAAATACAAATTATTTGCATTTCAGAAGTGAAGTATGTTGAACTCTTCAGTCAATACTTAGAAAGAAACAAACAAAGGACAAAGCAAAGGAGTTAACATTAACAAGTAAATACAAATAATTTTAATTTCATCAGCTAAGTATGTTTAACACTTACCTAGTAGTGTTAATAACCATGGAGCTGTAAAATATTGTTTGCACAGTTAAAGTAGTTACAAAAGTTTTACATATACCTTTGTAAATATATTAGCAACTTTTGGTTAAGCAGTTGTTCACAAAATAATTTTTCCAGTGTATTGATTTTATCTCAAAGAAAGAAAGAAAAAAAGAAAGAAAGAAAGAAAGAAAGAAAGAAATACACAAACCTACAAACAAAGAATAAACTAGTAAGCAAGGAAAAGAGCAAAGTTAACATTAAGAAGTAAATACAAATATTTTTCATTTCATCAGCTAAATATCAGCTAAAATGTTTTAACTCTTACCGGGTAGTAGTGATAAAAACCGTGGACCTGTAAAATATTGTTTGCAGAGTTAAAGTACGTACAGAACATTATAAAGTATTACATATACCTCTGTAAATATATTAGCACAGTTATTAAGCATGTATTTGTAGTAGTCATAGTATCATAGTCTAATCATTTTGGACTATTAAGGTTGACAACCGAGTAAGAGAAAGAAAGAAAGAAAGAAAGAAAGAAAGAAAGAAAGAAAGAAAGAAAGAAAGAAAGAAAGAAAGAAAGAAAGAAAGAAAGAAAGAAAGTTCAATTAATTTCGAAACACACAAACTAGAAAACCACACAGAGCTTCGCAAATCAAATGAAATGTGCAATCTTGTCAAATCACAAATACATCATTATCATGCATTACCATGTTAAATTATCAATACATGTTGAAAATCTCTGCTGTGACCATGTGAAAATTAATTATGGCGTCAGACCGGAAGTAGTGAGTTGATTCGGCTGAAATTCAGTCTATTTCATCCTTGTATGTGTTTCCTTGGACATGCCAAATTTCAGAACGATCCGTCAAGAATTGGTGACGGGAGAGTGCGAATAGAGGAAACGTGCACACACACACACAAACAAAACCGTTAAAGCAACATAAGTTAAGCGAATCTCTGATTCATGAAGTTAGCAAATTGTTAAAGCAATTACATAAGGAAACAAACACATAAACACACACACAAACAAACAAGCAAACGTAACCGATCCACATACTTCAGCAATTCTCAGATTTGCAAAGTTAACGAACAAGGAACAGACACAGCAGCAAAGAAAAAAGCAAAGAAGTTAACATTAATGACCAAGTAAATATAAATTATTTACATTTCATCAGCTAAGTATGTTTAACTCTTACCTGGTGGAGGTCGTGGACCTGTAAAATATTGTTTGCAGAGTTAAAGTACTGACAAAACATAAAGTATTATATGTACCTCTGTAAATATATTAGCACATTTATTAAGCATGTATTTGTAGCAGTTCTATCATAGTCTAATCATTGTGCAAAGTAGTAAAATAATGAATCAATACCATTGTTTTTGTATTTATTTTTACCTGAAATGCCACAAGTCTGCTCACAGTCGTGTAAAGTTTGAAAGTTGTTCCTGTTTCCTACACATCCTCCATATATGAACATGTGACATGTCTTTGTGTGAACATTGTAATAGAACCTTTGAAGATTCCCATTACATGGACCTGGATCTGCTGGTTGGGAACAGTAAACTGTAGAAATTTAAATAAAAACAAAAGTAAGAAAACATTTGGTTAATCAGTTGTTCACAAATAACTTATCCAGTGAATTGATTAATCTGAAGGTAATAAAGAAAGAAATACACAAACATACAAACAAAGAACAAACTAGGAATCAAGGAAAAGAGTAAAGTTAGAATTAACATTAAGAAGTAATTCCAAATTATTTTCATTTCATCAGCTAAATATTTTAACTCTTACCTGGAGGTGGTAGAGGTGGTGGACCTGTAAAATATTGTTTGCAGAGTTAAAGTACTGACAAAACATAAAGTATTGTATGTACCTCTGTAAATATATTAGCACATTTATTAAGCATGTATTTGTAGTAGTTCTATCATAGTCTAATCATTGTGCAAAGTAGTAAAATAATGAATCAATACCATTGTTTTTGTATTTATTTTTACCTGAAGTGCCACAAGTCTGCTGACAGTCGTGTAAAGTTTGAAAGTTGTTCCTGTTTCCTACACATCCTCCATATATGAACATTACACATGTCTTTGTGTGAACATTGTAATAGAACCTTTGAAGATTCCAATTACATGGACCTGGATCTGCTGGTTGGGAACAGTAAACTGTAGAAATTTAAATAAAAACAAAAGTAAGAAAACATTTGGTTAATCAGTTGTTCACAAATAACTTTTCCAGTGTATTGATTTGATATGAAGGTAAAAAAGAAAGAAAGAAAGAAAGAAAGAAAGAAAGAAAGAAAGAAAGAAAGAAATACAAACAAAGAACAAACTAGGAATCAAGGAAAAGAATAAAGTTAACATTAACATTCAGAAGTAAATACAAATGATTTTCATTTCATCAGCTAAATATTTTTAACTCTTACCTGGAGGTGGTAGAGGTGGTGGACCTGTAAAATATTGTTTGCAGAGTTAAAGTACTGACAAAACATTATAAAGTATTACATGTACCTCTGTAAATATATTAGCACATTTCTTAAGCATGTATTTGTAGTAGTCATAGTATCATAGTCTAATCATTGTGCAAAGTAGTAAAATAATGAATCAATACCATTGTTTTTGTATTTATTTTTACCTGAAATGCCACAAGTCTGCTCACAGTCGTGTAAAGTTTGAAAGTTGTTCCTGTTTCCTGCACATCCTGTATATATGAACATTTTACATGTCCTTGTGTGAACATTGTAATAGAACCTTTGAAAATTCCCATTACATGGACCTGGATCTGTTCCTAGGTAACAATGCTCTGTAGAAATGTAAATAAAAACTGAAGTAAGAAAACATTTGGTTAAGCAGTCGTTCATGAATAATTTTCCCAGTGTATTGATTTGATCTGAAAGAAAGAATGAAAGATATATCCAAACATACAAACAAAGAACAGACTAGGAACCAAGGAAAAGAGCAAAGTTAACATTCACATTGTTAAGTAAATACAAATTATTTTGATTTAATCAGCTAAATATTTTTAACTCTTACCTGGTCGTAGTGTTAATGGTTCAGGTTGACCTGTAAAGCATTGTTTGCAGAGTTAAAGTACGTACAAAACATTATACAGTATTTCATGTACCTCTGTAAATATATTAGCACATTTATTAGGCTTGTATTTGTAGTAGTCCTATCATAGTCTAATCATTTTGGACTATGAAGCTTGAAAACAGTGTCAGAGAAAGACAAAAAGTATGTTTAACTCTTACTTGTTGGTTCTGGCGGTGAATCTTCTGAAACTGTAAAATATTGTTTGCAGAGTTAAAGTACTGACAAAACATTATAAAGTATTACATGTACCTCTGTACAAACAAGGAACAGACTAGGAAGAAATGAAAAGAGCAAAGTTATCATTAACATTATTAAGTAAATACAAATTATTTCCATTTCACCAGTCAAGTGTGTTTAACTCTTCAGTCAAATACTTAGAAAGAAAGAAAGAAAGAAACAAACAAACAAAGGACAGAGCAAAGAAGTTAACATTAACAAGTAAATACAAATAAGCTTGCAGTCACCGGTGCAGGACCATTTCAGTATTGTCACTTCTATAACCCAGACATGTGTTTTTCAGACCTCAGCTAACAATTGTCTCTTCACCATGGACTCTGGCTGAGCTACCCCCAGGTTTTGTCTCTGTTTTAGTCTTGTCCCTGCCTTGTCTGTTCTCCCTTCAACACCGTGCATCTGAGTCCTACTTCCACCTCACTCCTCATGACACCTAAAGATGTTCTGAGGGCAGAAACGTCTGTGAGTGCTTCAATCTGACATCCAATCACAAGAGAGGAGAGAATTTCACGGGTGGGTCTACCATTTTTAATCCCATCAACTTTCTCATCTCTGGTTCAGTGTTGCCAGATTGAGTGGTTTACCGCCCAATTGGGCTACTTTTGATTACATCTGGTGGGGAAAAATTACATTAGGCAAGTATATATAATTTGGGCTGCTTTTGCCAACATGTCGCAGTTCTATAATATTGTGAAAAGAGCACAACAAACTGTTATTTTATCTTTTAAAAACAGTACATATACAAAATTCAGTAGACTTCACTCACTCATATTATGGTCATTCGATTTAAAAAAATATATTTAATTACAGTGAATTATTCAGTTGCTATAATAATGTGACGTTGTGATGTGATATCGACAAACTAGCACAGTGCACCGATGCAGGCTACATGCCACCCCACTGCTGTCTTTGTCCATATCCAACGCACACATTGAGACTTTTCCAAGACAATACAAGAAAAGTTATGGGACTCCCTCTCCTGTCCAGTCTCACAGAGGTGCGCGCCAGTCTGTCCAGGAATGGATGGATGTTCACTACATTCAGACGTCCCCAGTAACTGTTGGACAGGTTTAATTCTTTGATGTAGGAGTAACAGCTGATGCTGATGGGAATGCACTGTGTTTTTGTTGTGAATATAGACTATGTAGCCTGTTGATGTGTAAAGAAAACTTATGGCCAGTTACAACCTCTTATTCATTAATGCCTTTTAATTCATTAATTGTAAAATTAATATACCATTAGGCTACATTACATGTGATGGCTAGGGTGTTTCCCCTTATTTTGATTGTTGTGAGATAGTGGTTTGAACACTCAAATCTGAGAATGAGTGGACCTGTAGTCAGTGTTTTTCCACACTTCCCACGACACTGTCTGTAGTAGAACACAATTTTCCATTTGGACTTATACGTTTAATAGCCTACTGTAAATGCATTTAAATGGACGTTTATTAAATTATTACATGTTTTCGTGTGAAAAACGTTGGGCTGTTTTGGCCTGAAGTGGGCAGGTTTTGGAATATGATTGGGCGAAAATCGTTCAACTTAATCTTACAACACTGCTCTGGTTCTCGCTTCTCAGACACTGTGGGATGGTGTATTGTATATGATAAATTCCTTCTACAGTCTATGGATAAAGACATTAAACAATAAATGTGAAAGTAAAATTGACACTAGAGCTGGAATAATATTCGTTTGTATATCCGTTATTTTCTCTGAAACAGTCAGCTAGTATTATCTATCTATCTATCTATCTATCTATCTATCTATCTATCTATCTATCTATCTATCTATCTATCTATCTATCTATCTATCTATCTATCTATCTATCTATCTATCTATCTATCTATCTATCTATCTATCTATCTATCTATCTATAACGCAAGTTGAGGTAGTTCTCAAATTAAGGTAAATGTAAAAATGAAGCTGACACTCAACCTGGAATAATATATTTCCGTAGTGTGCGTATCCATTCTTTCCTCTGATACAGTTAGCAAGCATTAGAAGGGGAAGTTTGGGTCATTTGACACATTTCCATTTTCTTGCAAACGGTTTGAGATTGTCACATTTAATTTTGTCATTATGCACAGGATGCAAGTCCTGTCACACCCTCGACATCACGTTGATACCTCATGCGTGATCAAAGTTATACCCGTAAACACCTGATAAATAAAAGTAAACGGTAGCCCCTCTCATGAAATTCTCTCCTCTCTTGTGATTGGATGTCAGATTGAACCAATCACAGATGTGTCTTTTTTGGTTAGTAAAACTCCCATTAGTGGATGCGTAGAGATAAAAGCATGAAATTTGGTTTCAGTAAAGGCAGTCCAAAAAAATGTGGATATCAGGCCACTGTTAATTTTCAATATGGGGGCCATGACAACAGTGACAACAGTGTTTTGATAAATGTTCTTATAGACCCCTTCGCAGTCAACGTCATTCAAATATAAGAAGAAGTTGCACAAGCAGACCGGACTAAAAAAACTGCATGGAAACGCTGTTGTTTATATAGATGACATATCTAAAGCAGAGCTAGAAATGCCTAGTTGTTGTTGTCAGCTGTCAGAATCATGACAAGGACAGGGTTAAACTGTATTCCATCTGGAGCTCACCCATTAAAGACAATCTACGAAGTCTATGGTTACAAGCGATCCATGATCAGGAATGATCATTTTTCTGTCCTTCCCATTCTAACCACAATCTCAACCTTCAATAAAACTGCTGCTGCGGCATGACCCAAGCATACAATGAAGTACATATTGAAAACAAAAAGAAAGATATAGGGATACCCAACTAGGTGGTCAAGTCATTAAACTGGGAAAGTTAAGCCAGAGGAAATGATAAAGCTAACACAGTAGCCTGCTAGCTTTCTATAGGTAAGAGAATAAGGACCCCAGCAGGCTCTTCTGTTATCAGGTTTACCACCACCTCTAGGTTAACTTACCCAGGCTTACTACTAAAGTACCTACTTTGTTTTACTGGTAAGCCTACCCCCTCAATCGTGAAAAGACACAAATGTATCATAGTCTGACAGCTCATAATGTTGGTCTACGGGCAGCACCATTGTTTCTGAATCCTGGCTGCGTGTGCATCCCAGCAGCATTCTGTTAGTTTGCAAACATGCGAAGGGGTCTATAGGTGTTAACTGTAGTGTGATATTATTGATATAGTTAGTTAAATTCATGCTCAGCTCTTCAGTGTTTATACATGGATAATACATATGAGTCATTCAAAATTCAAGATGGCTGCCATAATTAAAGATGACTGGTAGAGTTTATATCAAAATTGTAATCGCAACAAATTGTACAGATTAAATGGATATGAAAGATCAAATCATATTTGATTGATGCAGAATTCAAATTGGAAACTTTGGTGAGTATTAATAACTGACTCAACATAAGGAAGACTATAATCAGCACTCCCTTCACAGTAACACAGGGCTGTGCAGTCTAAAGCAGCTTTTTTGCATTTGCACTGCCCTTCTTACATTTGCAGGAGACAAGTTCATAGCTAGATTGGCCTGCATCTGGTAGGCATGTCCAGAATGGTTCATAATAACCCTCAGACAAATCCCATTTATAAGGCGAAGGTAGATTTGGTGTCAATACCAGCATCTGACCCCATACATGACCTCCTTGGTACACTGCCTTCTTCACATAGTCATTTAGAACAGCCTTTGTGGGAGAAATTTACAGCACATTGTGCCTCTTTGCAAACAGCTTCCTTCTTCCTTCCTGATCAATTTCTGTGCATATGCTACTTCGGTCATAGAGCAGGATAACAAACTGTTCGATAGTAAATGGTAAATGGTCTGCACTTATATAGCGCTTTTCCACCTTCATGGTGCTCAAAGTGCTTTACATTAGCTTCACATTCACCCATTCACACACACACACACACACACACACACACACACACACACACACACACACACACACACACACACACACACACACACACACACACACTCATACACCAGTAGGTAGGTCAGTCCTACTGGGAGCCTCACATGCTCCCTCTGGTGGTGGTAAACTACATATGGGACTGACAGAAGCGTGGCTGCCATTTCGTGCCTACGGCCCCTCTGACCACCACCGAACATTCATACGCATTCATACACCACTGTGAGTGACACTGCGAACCCTTCGGTCAATGGACAACCCGCTCTCCCAACTGAGCCATGGCTGTCCCATAGTAGTACAGTGGCACAGCCATTTAATGCATGAAACACTGGAAGAGCATAGCTGCAAGGTATCAAAAACTCTTCCCAGTGCCAAATGCCAACCAAAGTCCAGATTTAAGTCATTATCATAAAAATGTATGATTTGACATAGACGTCATCCATATTACACCAATTTGTACAATTTAAACAATTTTCATGCTAACCACCATCTTGGATTTTAAATGACTTCATGTATTATCCATGTGAAATTGTCAAAGAACTATGTATGAAAGGTAAATTTAATTCACTCCAACATTAATATATTGTATTCCATGTTGTTTTGGACAATTGCAAGGAAAACAGTTGTCACAGATGGCCATTTTCAAAAATGGCTGCCATGGCCACTATATTGAAAATTCAAAGGATTTTTGATCACAAAATGCACAAAAACTGCTTATCTACCCCACTACACCTGCCAAACAAGGAACAGACAAAAAAGCAAGGAACAGAGCAAGTAAGTTAACATTAATGCACAAGTAAATCTAAATTATTTTCATTTCATCAGCTAAGTATGTTTAACTCTTACTTGGTAGGTTTGGCAGTGTTGGTGGTGGAAGTGAATCTGTAAAATATTGTTTGCAGAGTTAAAGTACTGACAAAACATTATAAAGTATGACATGTACCTCTGTAAATATATTAGCACATTTATTAAGCATGTATTTGTAGTCGTCCTATCATAGTCCAATCATTGTCCAAAGTGGTAAAATAATGAATCAATACCATTGTTTTTGTATTTATTTTTACCTGGACTGCCACAAGTCTGCATACACTCTCTTTCAGTTAAAAAGCTGTTGTCGTTTCCTTCACATCCTCCATAATTAAATGTCTCACACCGCTTTGAGGCAGTGTTGTAGAAGAACATTTCAATGTTGTGGTCACATGGACCTGGATCTGCATTTTCCTGACAAACATCTGTAGAAATTTAAATGAACACAAAAGGAAGAAAACTGTTGGTTAAATAGTTCAGGAATAATTTTCACAGTGTATTGATTTGATCTGAACGATAGAAACAAACAAACAAACAAAGAATTAAAGAAACAAATAATTAAAGAAACAAACAAAAACAAGGAACAAACAGAGTGATTTATATTCCATTTCTCACCTTCAGATTTACATGTCTGCATACACTTTGACATGGATGGAAAATTGTTCATGTTGCCTTGACAACCTCCAAAGGTGAACAAGTCACAAGTCCTCTTTTGTTCGTCATAATAATAACGTGGTGTATGATGTGAACATGGACCTGGTTTTGGTGGCTGATTACAAATGTCTGTAGAATGGGACAGACATACAGCATGAAGCACAGAAAAGAACAGAAGCGTCATTATTTGTTAATGTACAAAACAATAAACACACCATATAACTACATTTAAAGTTAATTAACATAAACTCTTACTCTGTTTACTGAGATCAAGTGTTTCAGCCCTCTGTCACAGCCACAGACACAAAAACAAACCATGTATTAAATACTACAAGTATGGAATAGTCTTAAAGATGCATCAAAATAAAGTATAAAAGTGAAATATAACATTTTATACCATTGTATTCTTATCAAATCTGAGAACAGAATGATAATGTTGATGTAAAGAAATAATTTTTGACTGAAAAAAGGAAAGGGAAGAAGGGAAGGTCTCACCAGGTCAGCATCATCTGCAATTGTTCCTTGTAGACTCCAGGTCCATAACAGAACCACACAGGAAACTAGAGTCACCAGTTTCCTCATCCTAACAGTGGCCCCTTCACACTGTCTCTGATGCTATGGATGTTCAATCTAAGGCTTTTATATTCAACACAGTATTGGCACTGACCTGTTATGGGGCTCGTTTTGCCACCTTAGGCCAATAAGCATAAAGTAAATAAAGAAAACAAACTTTGATACAAAGGTCAATTTTAACAAATCAATAATGGTCACGAGCAGGGGGCATTCCATCCCATACTTTTGGAGAACCCCCCCACCCCTCCTGGAGTACCATTCTTGTTTGGAAGCAGAGACAAGAAGCCAGAGAACAGATGAACCAATCCCTGGGATAGAAGTCACAGAGGTAGTGCAGTTGCTTCACAGCAGCAGAACCCAGGGGGTTGATGACATCCACCCCAGGTATCTTCAGACTCTAGATGCTGTAGGGCTGTCACGGCTGACATGACTTTGCAAAATTGAATGGACATTAGGGTTGGTACCACTGAAGTGGTAGGTGGTGTATAATGATAATCAACCAATAACAATGTTTTGCTAATGATAGAACCATAAAGTCAATGTTTTGACAATAGTACTATAAAAACTTAAGTGCTACATTTTCTTCTCTCTCTCTCTCTCTTTGAATGAAGGTATGTATGTAATATAATGCAAATCTATTTGATGTGTAATACTGAGACACTTGGGTGGGGATAAACATTAAACATTGTATCATTGTATAACAGAGTATGTAAAAATGGAATGGTAATGTGATAATGGAAATTTAAGATCATCAGAATGTTGGTGGAGGCCTCGTATAAGCCCATCCAGGGTTTCTTGCCTTTTCCTGGCAGAGATGCACTGTGGGACTCTTTTATGACTTCTGTGATTGTATGCTTTAGTATGCTGAAATAAAGAAAAGAAAAGAGAAAAGAAAGTGGCAGACTGGGGTGGTGGTCCCTTTAAAAAGGGGGACCAGAGGGTGTGCTCCAACTATTGTGGAGCACACCCACAACTACTTGTGTTTCCGCATTAAACAATGTGGAGATCTGTAATCAAGCTTCAGAAAACAGGAATAAATAGAAGCAAATATAACATTTACTGATATAAGTTAAATATCTGTTGACCCACTAATCCTATCAATACATAAATAATATGTAATAATTGGTGAAAACAGTTTGTCATCTCCTCATGGTCATGTGATTTGACCAGTAATCTAGGAAATGCACTGTGACACAAGTGACATGTCAGATTACCCTATTTACCTCTTTCCTGACAATATATCAGTAGTATTTGCTCACACATTACAATCTTATCAGGACCTGATCACGGGCAGTTCCTAGATATTACTGGTCAAACTAGCAACTGTATGAATGTCAGATGCATTCAACATGAGGAAAACACCTATGTATACCAATTCCTATTTATATGTAGTTGGACTTTGAAACTGTTTTTTTTTTGCCCTGGTTTTATACTCCAACCTCAAGGGTTTTTAGGTTTTAGCCCAGGGATAATACGATTACTGTTTGACTTTATGTAATGTTTTTTCTCCCATTCATTTATGTCCTCATTTGCGGAACCATGGGGATTTTAATTATGTATAAACAGCTCATTTTAGTTCATCTGTTTGCTGGAGAGCATAAAAATTGGACAGGATTCATCAAGCTCAAGCTGTCAAACAGTGTTTTCAGTGAACATTAGGCATTATTGTATATTGTAATTATAGCAAAAAGCGGTCCAAAGAGCTCATGTGTGTTTTAACCCTTTGATGCACTGTTCTACAGATGCTCTCTTGTATATTCATGGGTTTTGTTGTTTTAGTTCCATGTCAGTCAGTTCATATCATTATTGTAACTGGTCTGTCCTTAATGCCTGATCTGCACTAACATGTTTATGTGTAAATCAATTGCTTGTTGTTATTAGACTGTAATTAACAGTTTCTTCTTAAAGAAAAACTGCATTAAAAACGTTTTATTTCGTAGTGTTCTGATATTGTGTTTTAAATACAAAATTCTTTGGTTAAAAGCTTAAACACATGTTGTTCAGCTGTGTGGACTCTCAGCTAAGTAAATCCATAAAATAGGCTAATTAAAAAGATTTCACATTGTTTTTTCCATGCCTAAAGAGAAATAAAAACACTAAGCTTTTCATAATTAATTTGCATATGAACATATGGCAATTCAGGGGTGTTAACCAGGCCAATTGGCATCTGAAAAGATGACTAATGATCGCTGTTTAACCAAAGCATTCTGCTAAACTGTTTGTCCCACCATTACAAGGTAGGTAACCAGATATAAGTGTAAGAAAACTGAAAGCAGAATCAAAAATGATTATTTTTTTCTTAATAGTAATACGCAGGTACTGAATAAGGTGCAATTAGGTGTAAAGAAATATTTTTCATACCAAGAGGCCTATAGGCATAAACAGTATGTGGTACTGCACAAGCAGGCACTGAATAATTATGAAAAAGGTACCTTAAACATTTTATTTTTAATCATATCAAATGGCTCATCTGTTGTAGCAGTAGCACTACTGGCTTGAAAAAGAGAAGGGAGAACATTCATTAACTGGTGAACTGATTGGTAATTGCATGCTCATGGAAATGGTACATCAGAGATATGCTTCATATTTTTTCAAGAAAATTAATTATTATGTTTTGGTGTGTATATATCAGTGATGCCCGGACTGACCCGGAGTGAGTGGGTCATTTGAGATAAACATTAAAATAGAGAGCGTGGGCTTGTCTCCAGGATTTATCTGCTTCAGAGTGGCAAGGTGTGGGATAGTTGTTTTCTGATTAAATAAATGGAATACATTGACCATTTATTCACTGCGCTCTGTAATAACACAAAGTAACACTCACTATAACAAATATACAACAATAAATTAACTAGGACCATAGACGACTGTATGAGTCCCTCAGGTGTATCCTATAGGTCATGGAATACAAAGAAATCACCTCATGGAAAGCACACAGTGTTACAGTGTCACAGTGATACAGAATGTGAACCCAACTGCTGAGATGAAGCAGACAAACTCAGAAATGGATTTAAACTCAGTTTATTCACACAATTAATTAAATACAGAATCTGAGTGTCATTGGTGTTGTGGGAAGATCCAGAGGCTTGGTTGGTGTCGGAGCGGGGGTTCATTAGCCGGGATCCAATATAATAACGTTCGTAGCCAGGCTCTAAGTCAGGGGACAGGCAGAGGGTCAGATACACAGTAGACAGGCAGCGGAGCAAAAGTACAGAGAGGGGATAGGCTGAGGCAAATACCGTGGTGATGGCTAAGTTCAGGCACCGGGGAAGTCCAACAAGCATCAAATCCAGAAAGGGCACAGGCAGGTTCGGAGGTCCAGAATACAGGCAATGGGTCATGGGTCGGAGGCAAACAGCTCAGGTCAAAGGCACAAGAATCAGGTCAAACACAGAGAAAACACACAGGGAAAAACGCTCATAGACAACTCACAAAGGATGATGACGTACTCGCACTGAAGACAGGGAAAGACAAGACTTATATACACAGGCAGATGATTGAAAACACATGTGAGACAACACACACCAGGTCTAATCAGTCTTGGAGGAAAACACGGGGAAACAGGAAGTAAAGACGACAGACCTGACACAGGAGGAGAACTACAAAATAAAACAGGAAGTGACAAGACAGACAGAAAACACAGACTAACGTCTGTTTACAGACGTGACACACAGATGACAGCTAGCATATTAGCTTCAACAAGACACTGGTGCTAAACAGAGTTAAATTATGGACGGATAAACAACACACCATACTAATATCTAACTGAACTGTTCTGTGTTATTCATCTCACCATGTGGCATTTACACAAAGTAATAAACCAGGAATAAATGAATAAAGAGAAAAAGAATCTCTCTGTGATGCCAGAGTTAGCGATTGATATTGATGAAAAATGGGCATGTAAGGACTGTAATATTCACCAGGCTGTCTTGTTGAAAGGCTACAGTAACTGGGTTGAATGTTACATAAAGTTTAAGTCGGCTAATGGTACTGGTGTCATATCATCTGTACTGTCAGCATGCTAACCAAAAAATGGAAAGCATAATCTTGAAATAGCATATAGAATGTAGTGTTATGTAATTACATATTCATATTTTCTTATTTCATGGTAACATTAGGTTGATTAGATGGCTGTTAGTGTTATTTATCACTGATGCCAGTCTGGTAAGCTAAGCTTTTTTTTTTTTTTTACATTTCATTGTATTTATTGCACGAATATAAAATACATACAGGAAATGGCATGAGGAAAATAACATCGTGCAAGAAGAGGGAGGAAGCCTGCAAGGTTTATATATGCCCTCCTCTTTCTACTATACAACATTACTTAAACGAAATAAAGGAAAACTTTATTTCAGCTTAATGTGTTAGCTAGTGGATTTCAGTGGACATAATTATCCTTATCTTACCGTGAAATATGGACCAGGATCCTTCTTTATGTTCTTCATTCATTCACGCCAAAGTGCCTTATCGTTGGATAAACGATGAAAGGGCTGTCCACGGTACAATTGTTCCCCTCTTTGAGAATATACTTTTCGGGATGCAGCAGTGAGGCACCATTGCCATCAGGAAAGTGTTGTGTGTAGCAACAAGTGTAACCCTCAACATCTTTTGAACGTTCTGGGTGAATAAGACCCATGGCCAAAAACGTAGACCATGTTCTTGCTACCTCCAAGATATTTACATTTATTATGTTAAGAGTCAAAGACACAACAAATTGGAGTAAATAGATCCACTTATATACTAAATTTAGAGGCTTTAGTAAACACCGTGTCACCAGGTGCTTTATTAAATTAGTCATATTCCAGCCTTTGCATGTAAATGTCTTTAACACATGTAGCATATGGAAGAATCTGGAACTTCTTGTGAACTGTAACCGCATGGTCTACCTTTTCACCAAAAAATTACATCTTGTAAAGACCGTAGACGATTGTATGAGTCACTCAGATGTATAATATGTGTCATGGAATACACAGAAATCACCTCACAAGTGATTTCTTTCACACAGACGATAGCTAGCTTATTATCGTATTAGCTTCAAGAACACACCAGTGTTAAACAGCATTAACTTATGGGTAGATAGACAATACACTATGCTAATCTCTATTCCAACTGTATTGTGTCATTAAACTCACCTTGTGGAATTTACACACAGTAATAAACCAGGAGTATATGAATTAGAGTTGGGAAAAAGAGGGTGAGATGGCGATAGCGGCATAACTGCTTAGCAACAACACAATGGCTTGCCTTCAGGACTGTTGTAACATCTCTGGTGCGTTCAACAGCGCGGGATATCTGAAAACTTGGAGAAAATTAGTTGTTCCTGAATAAATATAGTGAAACAATTACCAACAATTAAAGTGTGTGGTCTTTCTAACAGAAGGGAAGAGCAGAGCTGAAAATGTACACTTTATTATGAAGTATGTTCATTTAAAGGCTCCTATTTGTGTTGTGTGCAAATGAATGTAGCAGTTTACTTCCTAAAGTCTGGTTCAAATATATTACTGCTGGATAAATCTTAACTGACTCACATATGATGTGTATTTTTGGGAAATAAGGCCCATATATAAAAATTGAGCCCCTGCCCTACCAATGGCCTGTACACGGCCCTGTAGTACTGAAATATTTATCTCTCTCTCGCTTGCTTTCTGTGTGTGTGTGTGTGTGTGTGACCTAGAATGACAGAATCGCTTTGGGGGGAAAAAGTCACAAACTATTTGTGGTGCTCGGTTTTCATTCTGTGGCGCTGCACCACAAATTACTCTATGTATGGGTGTTAAGATCATATGTAATAATAGTATTGTTCTAATGGTTATTGGGAAAGTCTATCTTTTCACAAGACACTCTAATGTGTGTTAGAAATGTCAAGAGTTAACAATTGATAAGACTGTTAGAGCTAAAGGTGAATTTGCAAGTGATGAAGAGACAGGAGCGAAAGATGAAGATGACCCACCAATCAAGAATGCAAACCTGAAGATGACCCAACAATAAAGAATGTAAATCTCTCAGATTTACCGGAACCATGTAAATTTAGCCCCCCCCCCCCGCCTTCCATGAATAAAAGAGTATTGTAGACCAGTCTAACTGATTTCTGGCTCTGCTTGCTCTCCTCACTATTTCTATTTTAAAGCATATTCTCTCCTGTCTCGTTTATGTTTGTGTTTTTTCTTGCAGATTAAACCTGACACCCTATAATCCAGTTCATTGACATCTCGGGCAGAACATCATAGCTCTGTATTCTAACCATGACACTTGATATTTGAAAGTACAGACATTACTTACTACATCTTTAAATGATTATTTAGTTTAAACCACGCTGACAGTTTTCAACATTTTAATTCTTTTTCAGGTCTTCATGGTGCCAATTAGGGACAGTAAAGCATTAATAATTGCCTTGCATTTCATGTCTCAACTGAACATACCCTCTGGCACTCGGCCAGAGAGTCAAACCTATTCTGGTTGCCATCACAACCTCCATAAGCAAAGGATTCACACTTCCTTGTTAAGGGGTTGTAGAAAAAACTGATAATATGTCCACGACATGAGCCTGCATCTGGTGGGAGAAGACACATTTCTACAAAGAACAGAGCACAGAAGTTAATATTAAACATTAAATAACATTAAATGCAAATAATTTTGATTTAATCATCACAGTATGTTGAACTCTTACATGGTTGTTGTGGCGGTGAAACTTTTGAATCTGTAAAATATTGTTTGGATGTACAAAACATTATAAAGTATTACATGTACCTCTGTACAAACAAGGAACAGACTATGAAGCAATGAAAAGATCAAAGTTAACA
The DNA here is from genome assembly GCA_020466265.1 of Siphamia tubifer. Lineage (NCBI taxonomy): Eukaryota > Metazoa > Chordata > Actinopteri > Kurtiformes > Apogonidae > Siphamia > Siphamia tubifer. Next base: position 19,251,527 of record CM035794.1, on the reverse strand, counting down.
TTAACATTATTAAGTAAATACTAATTATTTCTATTTCATAAGTGAAGTATGTTTAACTCTTCAGTCAATACTTAGAAAGAAAGAAACAAAGGACAAAGCAAAGGAGTTAACATTAACAAGTAAATCTAAATAATTTTCATTTCATCAGCTAAGTATGTTTAACACTTACCTGGTGATAGTGTTAACGCTGGAGCTGTAAAATATTGTTTGCAGGGTTAAAGTACGTACAAACATTATAAAGTATTACATGTACCTCTATAAATATATTAGCACATTTCTTAAGCATGTATTTGTAGTAGTTCTATCATAGTCTAATCATTGTGCAAAGTGGTAAAATAATGAATCAATACCATTGTTTTTGTATTTATTTTTACCTGAAAGGCCACAAGTCTGCTCACAGTCTTGAAAAGTTAGAAAGTTGTTCCTGTTTCCTGCACATCCACTATATATGAACATTTCACATGTCCATGTGTTAGCATTGTAAAAGAACCTGTAAAACTCCTCGCCACATAGACCTGGATCTGCTCCTAGGTAACAATGACCTGTAGAAATGTAAATAAAAACAACTGTTGGTTGAGCTAGGGTGACCATATGTCCAGATTTTTCCCGGACATATGGCTCTAAAACCACACTATCCAGACGTCTGTCAGGCGTCTTCCAATTTTTACATTTCATCCTTTGGACCTAAGGACAAAATGTAAAAAGTGAGGATGTGTGACAGACGTCTGGACAGCTTGGACAAAACCTGGACATATGGTCACCCTAGTTAAGCAGTTGTTCATTAATTTTCCCAGTACATTGATTTGATGTGAAGAAAGAAAGAAAGAAAGAAAGAAAGAAAGAAAGAAAGAAAGAAAGAAAGAAAGAAAAAACCCCAAACAAATGAAAAGTCATGCATAACACGATACTTGACCAAATGAAATCATATTCAAATGACATACATGTCGAGGTCATAAAGTTATTTCATTACTTGACCAAATCGAGATTTGGTCAAGTAATGAAATATTGTGCATCGCACGATATGTGGCCTAATTGGCTGAAATTTGGTCTGTTTCTTCCTTGTGTCTGTCTCCTTGTACACACCACATTTCAGAATGTTTTATTAGGAATTGGTGACATTAGAATGCAAACAAAAAATGGTGAATATTTGGTCAACATTGACTATGGGCGCCGACCATGAAGGTCAGGTCTTTGAAGTTTTGAGCGTGACTCTATATCAAGTCATCATCATCATGCATTACCATGTTAAATCATCAATACATGTTGAAAACAGCAAATCTCTGCTGTGACGATGTGAAAATTCAATATGGCGTCACAGTCGTTAGTTGATTCGACTGAAATTCGGGCCGTTTCTTCCTTGTATGTGTCTTCTTCGACATTCCAAATTTCAGAACGATCCGTCAAGAAATGGGGACACTAGAGTGAGAAAAGCGGAAATATGCATGCGCACACAAATTCAATATGGTGTCAGACTGGAAGTCGTAAGTTGATTCGGCCGAAACTTGGTGTATTTCATCCATATATGTCTCCTTCGAAATGCCAAATTTCAGAATGATCCGTCAAGAATCGGCGACGCAAGAGTGAGAACAGAGGAAATGTGCACACACACACACACACACAAACAGACAGAAGAACAGTTAAAGCAACATAACATAAGGTAACAAACACATAAACACACACACAAACAAGAAAATGTAACTGATCCACATACTTCACCAAATCTCAGTTTCGCGAAGTTAACAAACAAACAAGGAACAGACAAAGTAGCAAGGAAAATAGCAAAGAAATTAACATTAATGTACAAGTAAATATAAAACATTTTCATTTCATCAGCTAAGTATTTTAACTCTTACTTGGTAGTGGTCGAGGCGGTGGACCTGTAAAATATTATTTGCAGAGTTAAAGTACTTACAAAGGTATTACATGTACCTCTGTAAATATATTAGCACATTTCTTAAGCATGTATTTGTAGTAGTTCTATCATAGTCTAATCATTGTGCAAAGTGGTAAAATAATGAATCAATACCATTGTTTTTGTATTTATTTTTACCTGAAATGCCACAAGTCTGCTCACAGTCGTGTAAAGTTTGAAAGTTGTTCCTGTTTCCTGCACATCCTCCATATATGAACATTTCACATCTCCTTGTGTAAACATTGTAAAAGAACCTTTGAAGATTCCAATTACATGGACCTGGAGTTGCTGGTTGGGAACAATGATCTGTAGAAATTTAAATAACAACAAAAGTAAGAAAACCTTTGGTTAAGCAGTTGTTCACAAATAATTTTTCCAGTGTATCGATTTGATCTGAAGGTAAGAAAGAAAGAAAGAAAGAAAGAAAGAAAGAAATACACAAACATACAAACAAAGAACAAACTCGGAAGCAAGGAAAATAGTAAAGTACATTAACATCAAGAAGTAAATATAAATGATTTTAATTTCATCAGCTAAATATTTTTAACTCTTACCTGTAGGTGGTAGAGGTTGTGGACCTGTAAAATATTGTTTGCAGAGTTAAAGTACTGACAAAACATGATAAAGAATTACATGTACCTCTGTAAATATATTAGCACATTTATTAAGCATGTATTTGTAGTAGTTCTATCATAGTCTAATCATTTTGGACTATTAAGGTTGACAACCGAGTCAGAAAAAAAGAAAGAAAGAAAGAAAGTGAAATGTGCAATCTTGTCAAATCACAAATACATCATTATCATGCATTACCATGTTAAATTATCAATACATGTTGAAAACTGCAAATCTCTGCTGTGACCACGTGAAAATTAATTATGGCGTCAGACCGGAAGTAGTGAGTTGATTCGACTGAAATTCGGTCTGTTTCATCCTTGTATGTGTTTCCTTGGACATGCCAAATTTCAGAACGATCCATCAAGAATTGGTGACGGGAGAGTGCGAATAGAGGAAACGTGCACACACACACACACACACACACATACACAAAGAAAACTGTTAAAGCAACATAAGTTAAGCGAATCTCTGATTCATGAAGTTAACAAATTGTTAAAGATATTACATAAGGAAACAAACACATAAACACACACACAAACAAACAAGCAAATGTAACTGATCCACATACTTCAGCGATTTGCGAAGTTAACAAACAAGGAACAGACACAGCAGTAAGGAAAAGAGCAAAGAAGTTAACATTAATGCACAAGTAAATATAAATTACTTCCATATCATCAGCTAAATATGGCAACAAAAAACAAACTAGGAAGCAAGGAAAAGAGTAAAGGTAACATTATCAAGTTAATACAAATTATTTCGATTTAATCAGCTAAATATTTTTAACTCTTACCTGGTGGAGGCGGTGGACCTGTAAAGTATTGTTTGCAGAGTTAAAATACTTACAAAGGTATTACATGTACCTCTGTAAATATATTAGCATATTTCTTAAGCATGTATTTGTAGTATCATGTATCATAGTCTAATCATTGTGCAAAGTGGTAAAATAATTGATTTGATTTGATTTGAATGATTTATTTATTTCAAATATGTGCAAAGTGCAACAATAATCAATACAACAATAATAATAATAACAATGACATGTCCGAAAAGGAGTAGGATGAAGCATAAGCTTATTTAATCCTACCCCTTCTTCACTTCCCCAATAACCTGAATTCATCTTATAGCAATATAGTGCATAGTACAAAAATGATGATAATAATAAAAATAATAACAATAACAATAATAACAATACCAATAATAAATAACTGTTTTTTGTTTGTTTTCTTTTCTTCTTCCCTTCCTTCTTCTTCTTTTCCCTTTCTTTTTTCTTCCCTTTTTCTAATTTGTCTGCATTTTGTTCTTATTTTTTTTATTTTATTTTATTTTTCTATTCATTCACTTATTTTATTCATTTATTTATTTTTATATATCTTTTAACCCCACAGAGGGGGAGTCAACATTGCTTGGGATCAATGCATATTCCAGTGTTGCAGCCATATACTATACTATTTAGTGCATGTGTGTGACCATCACTGGTCCTCCCCGAAAGCTGAGCAGACATCCCCCATTAGAACTCTCTATTACAAGCCAGGGAGGGCAGTGCTACACCTCAGTGATGTGCGGAGGAAACAAAGAATCAATACCAATATATTTGTATTTATTTTTACCTGAAATGCCACAAGTCTGCTGACATTCTTGAAAAGTTTGAAAGTTGTTCCTGTTTCCTGCACATCCTCCATATATGAACATTTCACATCTCCTTGTGTAAACATTGTAAAAGAACCTTTGAAGATTCCAATTACATGGACCTGGAGTTGCTGGTTGGGAACAATGATCTGTAGAAATTTAAATGAAAATAAAAGTCAGAAAACATTTGGTTAAGCAGTTGTTCACAAATAATTTTTCCAGTGTATTGATTTAATCTGAAGGTAGGTAAGAAAGAAAGAAAGAAATACACAAACATACAAACAAAGAACAAACTAGGAAGCAAGGAAATGAGTAAAGTACATTAACATTAAGAAGTAAATACAAATGATTTTCATTTCATCAGCTAAATATTTTTAACTCTTACCTGTAGGTGGTAGAGGTCGTGGACCTGTAAAATATTGTTTGCAGAGTTAAAGTACTGACAAAACATTATTAAGTATTACATGTACCTCTGTAAATATATTAGCATATTTATTAAGCATGTATTTGTAGTAGTTCTATCATAGTGTAATCATGTTGGACTATTAAGGTTGACAACCGAGTCAGAAAAAAAAAAAAGAAAGAAAGAAAGAAAGAAAGAAAGAAAAAAAGAAAGAAAGAAAGTGAAATCTGCAATCTTGTCAAATCACAAATACATCATTATCATGCATTACCATGTTAAATCATCAATCAGGGTTTATACAGAGATACTTTAGTTGAATTTACTACCTTTTTCACTCCCTCCACAATATTTTTTACTACCAACATGGTGTTAAACTGTAGCAGCAAAGTCAGCAAATCAGGATATTTAAATTGGAAGAAACGTAATAATAAAATACACTTTTATACTGTAAAAACAGTATCTCATTAAAAAATAAATTGGAAACAAATGGGGGGCATAAGTTAGCCCTGTCCTCTCAGACGTGTGTCAATGACGTCATTATATCGCGCCAGTTGTTATGGTAACATCACTAACAAAAAACACCAAAACAAAGCGGCAGCAGAAGAGGAAATCACAAGACTAGACGTGGACAAGGGATAACAAAATGCATTAGAAAATCTTGACCAGTTGCTGAGCCTCATTGAAGTCGGTAATAGGGAGCCTAAGTCTCCGCCCCTTCCGGTTGGTCCACTGGGCCCAAGTTCGGAAAAGTTTAACATGAGAGTGGATGAGGAGAAAATAATTATTTTCTGGTCCACTTTACTTTATGCCCTGAATCACACATTTGCTGTACTTCAATTAAAATCATAACCAATGATGTGCGTTTGAAGTTTCTTTGATACGTGTTTTGTGATTTATTAGCGTGTAAAAATATGTAATTATTTGGACTCTGTTTGGACTACATATCAGACGTCGCATAGCTGACGTCACAGCAGAATCTTTCCCTGCAAACTTTTCAAAACCGTATACCACCTTTTCTATTTTTCATTTGAAAATGCCTGTGTGCTTTGTTTACCAGTGTAATCACAACACCATTTCCACATGTTCCCTCTACCGCTTCCCGGCTGACGAGAGCTTGTCCCGCATGCTGGCTCGCACTCGACCAACTATCTCTCCCCCGGAGTAGCTGCCACTTTCCACATGCCCCGATTTAAAGTGGTTTTCTCTACGTTTGATGCTCTTGCCTTCGTCCTGAAAGCAGGAGGTGAAGCTCGACAAAGTCACTGCCATTTTCAAAGAGTTTGATGGTGAAGCTTGGTGGTGACGTAATATTTGTGAGACAAACGTTGTAGTCCATTACTTACTCTCACATAAAACCTAACGTAACTTTTGATGCCTGTCCAAAGTGAGTGCTTTCTCAATGTAAAAATGTATTTTTAAAATTCACAGACAACATATGTGAAAACCGTAGCACATTTCAAACGGGACCAGAAAATTACTTTTATCCCTCCATTGACTTGCGTTAATTTTTTTATAGCACTTAGGTCCCATTGCCCGGAAATCGACCGGAAATAGAATTGCGTCACTTTGGCTCCCTATTGAGGAAAGAAGTTGTTTTGTCGACTCACACATACACACACTACGGTGCTTCAGTCACTTTTTAAAACAAGGTCGAGCGATATTATGTTAAAAGCTCATTTTAAATCGTCACACATAGAGAAAATATTTGATATTCCAGTAAATTCTGCTGCTAAATATGGTGTAAAAAAAACTTAACGATTACCACCAGTCTGCTGTTCTGCATAAACTCCTTTTGCCGTAGTCCACCTGTCATGTGGATAACACAACTCATCCACCGCACTTTTGGATTTCATGGTGGAAACTTACTGTCCCAGTCTAGCTGCTATAGAAGTTCTAGCTTTGTGTTTAGTTTATGTTTTGAGCAAATAAGGCGTACCACAGATTAATTGAGGAAGCATCTTAATTCAATCCAAAGCAGGGACGGACTGGCCATTGGGCAATGTGGGCAAATGCCACTGTGGCTGTTTGGTGATGCGTCGCTCGCGGCTTTCGGCCGCATCACCAAGCGGCCACAACAGGCGGCATCACAAACAAATAAATAAATGAAAATATAAAGCGGAGCTGCTGCGTCAATAGGCGACCGCAAATCAATAAATGAATAAATAAAAATAACAAAAGAATAATAAAGCGGAGCTGAAGGCGGCCACAAAAAAGAGGGGGAAAAAGCAAACAAACAAAACAGCCAGTTAACCCTGACAAATAATAGGCCTACTAAACTAAATAATAATAATGAATTTTTTTTCCTATAAAGGACAAATAGCCTGAATTTATCTAATGTCTAATCTGTTATAAGGCTTTTTGGATGTTTTTCGGTAGTCAGTGGATTTTCTCGCAATTGTTGACCTGGTGAGATGACGGATCAAATGACAATTGAATGATGGGTAATGCGAGCAGGTCAACAACACGGAATGAAATAAAATGGAGCAAGGGGGGAGAAAACGGCGAGTAGAAAAGGGTGGAGCAGAAAAAAAAAGAGAGAAGAAGCATAAGGCTTTATTGGCTGAATCTGGGAAAAGCGCAAATATTGTGGAGTTATTCTCTCAAAAGCCTGTGCCCGACGATGTGACCGGCAGCGCTCCTGCTGCTAGCATGAGTGATAAAGGTGACATGATGGCAGACAAGAGTGGGAGCAGGTCTGAAGAGGAAAACAGAGAGGAGGAATTAGCGGAGGAAGCGTCAGCAACACCGACTGGAGGCCAAGAAATGGACGCTGCCGTCACACCTGCACCTGCTATTGCAGCCACAAGTAGAGAAACAGCTGCTCCAGTGACAGAGGTGATCCAGGATGAATATAATTATTTCAAACGTCCAAAATCCAACACACTTGAATTATTTTTCAAGTTTCACCCAAATCAGCCTTCTGATGCACAAGAATCTGTCAAGAAATCATACAAACATGAAGATGGATCAAAAAGAAAATGGGTGAGTTATGATGCTGAGAACCACTCATTATTTTGTGCAGTTTGCATGGCATTTTCTAAAAAGACAGACACAAATGCCTTCATTCAAGGATGTAAGGATTGGAGACACATTTATCAGAGGCTCAACAGTCATGAAAACACACATATTCATCTGGAATGTGTGAATGCTTATTTTTCATGGATAAGTAATGCAGACATCCCTAACCTGCTGGATTCAAATATGATGTCAGCTCGCAGAGAACAGGTGCGCAAGAGGCGACAAGTCCTACAGCGTGTCATTGATGTTACAAAATTGATTGGCAAATGCTCACTCAGTTATTGTGGAAATAAAAATGAGGCAGCTCACTCATTAGCAGACATGTCTGTGGATCATGGGAACTTTCTTGAAATTCTTCTGCTTCTCAGCAAATATGACAGCTGTTTACAGCAGCATGTTCAAGACTGCGTCCACAAAAGCCAATCAAGCACTGGCAAAGGAAGAGGGTCACTAGTGACATTAATGTCCAAGACTACATTATGTTCTGTTTTAGAGGCTATCTGGCAACTCATCAAGGAAACAATTGCAACTGAAGTAATCTAGGCTGGAATGTACACTGTACAGATAGACACAACCCAAGACATAACATCAAAAGATCAGTGTAGTGTTGTAGTCCGCTACGTAACAGAGAGCAGCATTCAGGAGAAGCTACTTGCAGTTGTTGAATGCAAGTCATCAACAGGGGAGGACTTTCTTAAACTGCTCAAGGAGACGTTGGTCACTTGCAAACTTGATGTGAAGAACTGCATTGGAAACTCAACAGATGGGGCTGCAAATATGCAGGGGCAATAGAGGGGGTTTTCTGCCTGGCTGTCAAAAGAAGTCCCAACCCAAATGCATGTATGATGTTATGCCCATGTTTTAAACCTGGTTATGTCTGAAACCACAAGTGTACAGCCAGCTGTACGTGTAAAAGCGCATGCCTTCATTGAGTCACTCATTAAATATGAGATAGTTCTCACTGTACAGTTGTTCCTGCGTGTTTTCTCACTCACGTCGCCTTTGTCAAAGTATCTCTAAACCAATGCCATGGATCTCTTGACTGCCCATCGCATGGTGACAGAAACACACAACAAAATAAAAGACTTTGTCAGAAACTTTGACACAGTGAAAGACGCAGCAGACAATTTTGTGAAATGGGCCAACGGTGGATTCCAAAATGTGGACTCTGAAATGGAAGTGCAGGCTGCACTGCCACCAAAACGCATGAAAAAAAGAAAAACAATGCCAGGAGAGTCTGCTGATGAAGAAAACACAACCGCAGACTCATTGACAGACTACAGGATCAATGTTCACAACATCATTCTTGATACAGTCTCTGAGTGTATGCACCGCCGCTTCCTGCAGCATGGGAAACTCTATGCTGACTTATCATTACTAGATCCGCTTCATTTTCCAGAGATAAATCCAAATGGGCTTCCCCATAATGCACTTGAGGACATCAGTAAATGCCTCATTCCTTTAGATAAAGATGCAACAGTTGAAAATTTACAATCCGAGTTGTGCAGCCTGGCCCTCCACTGGGACACTATTAAAAAGTCCCCTCTCAGTGAGTATACAACCAGAGAGTCACAGTCTCTTACCTCTGAGGAAGAAGAGGACAATCAGGAGGACATGGAGGAAATTGATCTTGTTTGCAAAAGATGCACAGCCTGCAGGAACTGTGCTGTGTGTTGCTACTTCCTCCTCCAGCAGCTGAAGTTCTTCTCACATGCGTACCACAAAATACAGTTGGCCTACAAATATTTGACCTTGTCCTGCACACAAGTGGCATGTGAAAGAAGTTTCTCGACACTTAAGTTCATTAACAGTCGTCTCAGGAGCAGAATGCAAGAGGAAAATCTGGAAGCCTTGATGTTAATGGCAATGGAGAAGGAGATCCTCATGAGACTGGACTCATTGATGTTATTGATAGAGTGGCCTGAGAAAAGCAAATTATTGCGCAACCTGCTACTGTAACTACATAAAGGTAAAACATTTATTTTTTCATGTTCTGGTTACATAAGCTATACTATTATGTTATGTGGCAGTGTAAGGTTTATGTTTCTGTTGGTTGCAGATGATGAAGAAGACAAATGTGGCCTCTCTCTATCAAAATTGCCAGGGCCTCTTTTTGTTGCCAGTCCGCCACTAATCCAAAGTAACATCACAGAACAAGGATGGATACCCTGTTTACCTGTTCTGTTCAACTGTTTAGTTTCTTGGAAATTTTTAAGCAAAAACAAAGAAAGTAACGCAATAATACTTTTTCTGGTAACTATTTACTTTGTTAGTGGAGTAATGCAGATAGTAACAGATAGTATTTGTAATTAATTACTATTTCAAAGTAACTTAACCAGCACTGGTCCCAACACAAAACAGACACAGCGGTAGCTGCACGTTTCGTCCCTGCATCCTTGTTTGATGGCTATTCGATTCCATGTGTGATTTCACCGCCTTTACCCCCATCCACGTAACATTTATAGCTTACGTTGCAATAATCGTCTCGGCTGTTGCCAACTTCAGGCCTTAGCCAGTCTTTGAACGAAGCTTCCTCCAGCCAAAGCAATTTGCCCACATCTGAAATGACGCCATAAACTAGCGCAGATTTGGCAGCAAGACAGCCAGTCGCCTACTCAGGGGTGTGTTTCTCGAAACCAAGGCTGCTAGCTACGTTAGCTAGTTTGTTGTTTACAAGGCAATTTCTCATTGATACCCACCCATGTTGCTAACTGGCTTACAATTATGGTTATGAGAAGCACGACCCTGATTGGCTCAACGCGCACAAGGTACAAGTCAGGTCATTCAATTCCTACATGGAACATAAAAACAAATTTACACTAGTTTATTAATTCAAGGAGAGAGGCTTGCATTACACAAATTACAAAATGTATTTTAGACACATTATGGAGGTAAAAAAAATACTACCTGGTCAGATGACGTTTATTACTTTTTAATACTTTTTACAAGCCTTAATTTGGTCAAATTTCGTTTACTACCTTGCAACCTTGTCAGTACATGTTGAAAATGGGAAAATCTCTGCTGTGACCACATGAAAATTAATTATGGCGTCAGACCGGAAGTAGTGAGTTGATTCAGCTAAATTTCGGTCTGTTTCATCCTTGTATGTGTTTCCTTGGACACGCCAAATTTCAGAATGATCCGTCAAGAATTGGTGACACGAAAGTGTGAACAGTGGAAATGTGCACACACACACACACACACACACACACACACACACACACACACACACACAAACAAAACCATTAAAGCAACATAACTTTACCGAATCTCTGATTCATGAAGTTAACAAATTGTTAAAGCAATTACATAAGGTAACAAACACATAAACACACACACAAACAAACAAGCAAATGTAACTGATCCACATACTTCAGCAATTCTCAGATTTGCAAAGTTAACAAACAAGGAACAGACACAGCAGCAAAGAAAAGAGCAAATAAGTTAACATTAATGCACAAGTAAATATAAATTATTTCCATATTCATCAGCTAAATATTTTAAACTCTTACCTGGATGTGGTAGATGTGGTGGACCTGTAAAATATTGTTTGCAGAGTTAAAGTACTGACAAAACATTATAAAGTATTACATGTACCTCTGTAAATTTATTGGCACATTTCTTAAGCATGTATTTGTAGTAGTTCTATCATAGTCTAATCATTGTGTAAAGTGGTAAAATAATGAATCAATACCATTGTTTTTGTATTTATTTTTACCTGAAATGCCACAAGTCTGCTGACATTCTTGAAAAGTTTGAAAGTTGTTCCTGTTTCCTGCACATCCTCCATATATGAACATTTCACATCTCCTTGTGTAAACATTGTAAAAGAACCTTTGAAGATTCCAATTACATGGACCTGGAGTTGCTGGTTGGGAACAGTGATCTGTAGAAATTTAAATGAAAACAAAAGTAAGAAAACCTTTGGTTAAGCAGTTGTTCACAAATAACTTTTCCAGTGTATTGATTTGATATGAAGGTAAGAAAGAAAGAAAGAAAGAAAGAAAGAAAGAAAGAAAGAAAGAAAGAAAGAAAGAAAGAAAAACACAAACATAAAAACAAAGAATAAACTAGGAAGCAAGGAAAAGAGCAAAATTAACATTACCATTAAGAAGTAAATACAAATCATTTTCATTTCATCAGCTAAATATCAGCTAAGAATTTTAAACTCTTACTGGGTAGTGGTGAAAATGACCATGGACCTGTAAAATATTGTTTGAAGAGTTAAAGCACGTACAAAACATTATAAAGTATTACATGTACCTCTGTAAATATATTAGCACATTTATTAAGCATGTATTTGTAGTTGTCCTGTCATAGTCTAATCATTTTGGACTATTAAGGTTGACAACCGAGTAAGAGAAAGAAAGAAAGAAACAAAGAAAAAAAGAAAGTGAAATGTGCAATCTTGTCAAATCACAAATACATCATTATCATGCATTACCATGTTAAATTATCAATACATGTTGAAAACGGAAAATCACTCTGCTGTGACCACGTGAAAATTAAATATGGCGTCAGACCGGAAGTAGTGAGTTGTTTTGGCTGAAATTCGGTCTGTTTCATCCTTGTATGTCTCTCCTTGGACACACCAAATTTCAGAACGATCCGTCAAGAATTGGTGACGGGAGAGTGCGAATAGAGGAAACGTGCACACACACACACACACACACACACACACACACACACACACACACACACAAACAAAACCGTTAAAGCAACATAACTTTAGCGAATCTCTGATTCATGAAGTTAACAAATTGTTAAAGCAATTACATAAGGAAACAAACACATAAACACACACAAAAACAAACACGCAAACGTAACCGATCCACATACTTCAGCAATTCTCAGATTTGCAAAGTTAACAAACAAGAAACAGACACAGCAGCAAAGAAAAGAGCAAAGAAGTTAACATTAATGACCAAGTAAATATACATTATTTCCATTTAATCAGCTAAGTATGGAAACAAAAAACAAACTAGGAAGCAAGGAAAAGAGTAAAGGTAACATTATCAAGTTAATACAAATTATTTCGATTTAATCAGCTAAATATTTTTAACTCTTACCTGGTTGTACTGGTAATGATCGTGGTTGACCTGTAAAGTATTGTTTGCAGAGTTAAAGTACGTTCAAAACATTATGCAGTATTTCATGTACCTCTGTAAATATATTAGCACATTTATTAGGTTTGTATTTGTAGTAGTCCTATCATAGTCTAATCATTTTGGACTATGAAGCTTGACAACAGTGTCAGAGAAAGACAGGAAGTATGTTTAACTCTTACCTAGTCGTACTGCCAATGCATCTTCTGAAACTGTAAAATATTGTTTGCAGAGTTAAAGTACTTACAAAACATAAAGTATTACATGTACCTCTGTACAAACAAAGAACAGACTAGGAAGAAATGAAAAGAGCAAAGTTATCATCAACATTATTAAGTAAATACAAATTATTTCCATTTCATAAGTAAAGTATGTTTAACTCTTCAAAAGAATTCTTTCTGTGTTTTTGTTCTGAATATAGACTATGTAGCCTGTTGATGTGTAAAGAAAACGTATGGCCAGTTACAACCTCTTATTCATTAATGCCATTTAATTCATTAATTTTAAAATTAATATACCATTAGGCTACATTACATGTGATGGCTAGGGTGTTTCCCCTTATTTTGATTGTTGTGAGATAGTGGTTTGAACACTCAAATCTGAGAATGAGTGGACCTGTAGTCAGTGTTTTTCCACATTTCCCATGACACTGTCTGTCGTAGAAAACAATTTTCCCTTTGGCCTTATACATTTAATAGCCTACTGTAAATGCGTTTAAATGGACGTGCGAGGGTCCAAAGGGCAGGTCGGGTACCGGGGAGAGCAGACAAAGACTGGTCATACCAAAGGCAGGCTCAGATCCGAAGGGTGCAGACGGAAGACAAAATCAGGTGGAAACAGGTCGAAGTAGAAAGCAAGCAGAAACAGGTCAAAACAGCAGAAACAGGTAAAAAAAAAATCACAAAAGCAGGCAGAGAAAACGCTGGAAGGTCTTGTAGGGACAAAAACGATCTGGCAACAGGCAGGCTGAGAGAGCCACAGGTGTGGTTACTCAGGTGGCTTGCATTGGGAATTAGAACAGAGGTCACACACAGACAGAGGATGGGAGAGAGACAGAAGAAAGACAGAGAGAGAAAGAAAAGAGCAGACATGACAGGATGTTTATTAAATTATTAAATGTTTTCGTGTGAAAAACGTTGGGCTGTTTTGGCCTGAAGTGGGCAGGTTTTGGAACACGATTGGGCGAAAATCGTTCAACCTAATCTGACAACACTGCTCTGGTTCTCTCTTATGAGACACTGCGGGAAGGTGTATTGTATATGAGCAATTCCTTCCACAGTCTATGGATAAAGCCATCAAACAATAAATGTGAAAGTAAAACTGACACTAGAGCTGGAATAATGTTCGTTTGTACAGTATATCCGTTATTTTCTCTGATACAGTCAGCTACAATTAAAATTTATATGCCATAATTCTCTAAAATCTATCTATCTATCTATCTATCTATCTATCTATCTATCTATCTATCTATCTATCTATCTATCTATCTATCTATCTATCTATCTATCTATCTATCTATCTATCTATCTATCTATCTATCTATCTATCTATCACGAAAGTTGAGGTAGTTCTCAAAGTAAGGTAAATGTAAAAGTGAAGCTGACACTCAACCTGGAATAATCTATTTCCGTAGTGTATGTGTCCATTATTTACTCTGATACAGTTAGCAAGCATTAGTAGGGGAAGCTTGGGTCATTTGACAGGGGGAGTCAATTGACACATTTCCATTTTCTTGCAAACGGTTTGAGATTGTCACATCTAATTTTGTCAGTATGCACAGGATGCAAGTCCTGTCACACCCTCGACATCACGTTCATACCCATGGGCGTTGCACCCATGGGGGATGGGGTAGCGACACCGCCACTTCTCTAACCAGATAATTTCATACCCCCCAGTTTTTCCTGAGTTTATATATTGTATTGTTCCACTGGATCTAGGAAACACCTACTTTTTATGTCAGGATAAACAGTTAATGTCGGTAGCAATTGCGCCAAACAAACAGCTATAACATTGCGGGGCTGGTACAATATCTATGGTTTAAACTGTTTATCTGCCCGGGCGGCACAACAGCATATGTAAATGAAGTGCAACTCAGTTCATCGGGCAAAATGTAAACAGCTCTTCTTCGCGGTGTTAGCAAACAGTCATCAACCAGTAAGTAATGACAAATTTTGCTGTTGTTAAACTAAGTTAACTAAACTATGTTTTGTTCTGTGACATTTACCCTAAGACAGTGTTTCTCAAACTTTTTTTAATGATGTTCCCCCTGAGGAACATATTTTTAGTCGTCTCCCCTGACATGGACAAAACATTTTTGTAAGAAAAAAGAGGTACAGTGTCTGTAAAATCAGTGTCACATTTTTTGAATTTTGATCACATAATTTTGACTTTTTATCTCATAATTTTTATTTCTTATCTCATAATTTTGACTTATGATTTGAATAAATGTTTAATTGAGGAAAAATACATTTTGCTATTATTTTCGGCCATATATTACTTTTTTATTAGAAAAATTTCATCATTAATGAGTAATTGTTTGTTAATTTTCTGATGATAGATTTGCTCATGTGCCACAACCTAGAACACTCCCACATTTTAAATGGCTGTGACGCCCTTGTTCATACCTCATGCCTGATCAAAGTTAAACACCTGATAAATAAAAATAAATAAATGGTAGCCCATCTCATGTACATAGAAGGCTGTCAATTAAATACGTATATGTCAGGCTATTGTATGCTTGGAAACTTACCGTCCACTCTTTTATCAAGTAAAACGAGCGAAGGTGTCTATAGGTGTTGACTGTAGTGTGATATTATTTATATATATATATATATATATATATATATATATATATATTATTGGAATCAGTCAGGTGTCTATGTGTCAACATGTAAGGTGAGTATTAATAACTGACTAAACATAAGGAAGACTATAATCAGCACTCCCTTCACAGTAACACAGGGCTGTGCAGTCTAAAGCAGCTTTTTTGCATTTGCACTGCCCTTCTTACATTTGCAGGAGACAAGTTCATAGCTAGATTGGCCTGCATCTCGTAGGCATGTCCAGAATGGTTCATAATAACCCTCAGACAAATCCCATTTATAAGGCGAAGCATCTTATGGGGTCAGCATCTGACCCCACACATGACCTCCTTGGTACACTGCCTTCTTCACATAGTCATTTAGAACAGCCTTTGTGGGAGAAATTTACAGCACATTGTGCCTCTTTGCAAACAGCTTCCTTCTTCCCTGATCATTTTCTGTGCATATGCTACTTCGGTCAAAGAGCAGGATAACAAACCTTTCAATAGTAGTACAGTGGCACAGCCAGTTAATGCATGAAACACTGGAAGAGCATAGCTGCAAGGTATCAAAAACTCTTCCCAGTACCAAATGCCAACCAAAGTCATGATGTAAGTCATTATCATAAAAATGTATGATTTGACATAGACGTCATCCATATTACACCAATTTGTACAATTTGAAAAATTTTCATGCTAACCGCCATCTTGGATTTTAAATGACTTCATGTATTATCCATATGATATTTTCAAAGAACTATGTATGAAAGGTAAATTTAATTCACTCCAACATTAATATATTGTATTACATGTTGTTTAGGACAATTGCAAGGAAAACAGATGGCCATTTTAAAAAATGGCTGCCATGGCCACTATATTGAAAATTCAAAGGAGCCTGATATCTCATTTTTCTTCCTCCCACCTTTGGCTATAAGTGTACCAAATTTCATGCTTGATCACAAAATGCACAAAAACTGCTTATCTACCCCACGACACCAGCCAAACAAGGAACAAACAAAAAAGCAAGGAACAGAGCAAATAAGTTAACATTAATGCACACGTAAATCTAAATTATTTCCATTTCATCAGCTAAGTATGTTTAACTCTTACTTGGTAGGTTTGGCAGTATTGGTGTTGGAAGTTCACCTGTAAAATATTGTTTAAGTACTTACAAAACATTAAATTATTACATGAAAGACATTCATTTACAACTAAATATGAACAAGTAAATATAAATTATTTTAATTTCATCAGCTAAGTATGTTTAACTCTTACTTGGTTGTACTGGCGATGATTGTTGTGAATCTGTAAAATATTGTTTGCAGAGTTAAAGTACTTACAAAACATTAAATTATTACATGAAAGACATTAATTTACAACTAAATATGAACAAGTAAATATAAATTATTTTAATTTCATCAGCTAAGTATGTTTAACTCTTACTTGGTTGTACTGGCGATGATTGTTGTGAATCTGTAAAATATTGTTTGCAGAGTTAAAGTACTTACAAAACATTAAATTATTACATGAAAGACATTAATTTACAACTAAATATGAACAAGTAAATATAAATTATTTTAATTTCATCAGCTAAGTATGTTTAACTCTTACTTGGTTGTACTGGCGATGATTGTTGTGAATCTGTAAAATATTGTTTGCAGAGTTAAAGTACTGACAAAACATTAAATTATTACATGAAAGACATTAATTTACAACTAAATATGAACAAGTAAATATAAATTATTTTCATTTCATCAGCTAAGTATGTTTAACTCTTACTTGGTTGTACTGGCGATGATTGTTGTGAATCTGTAAAATATTGTTTGCAGAGTTAAAGTACTGACAAAACATTATAAAGTATTACAAGTACCTCTGTAAATATATTAGCACATTTATTAAGCATGTATTTGTAGTCGTCCTATTATAGGCCAATCATTGTGTAAGGTGGTAAAATAATGAATCAATACCATTGTTTTTGTATTTATTTTTACCTGGACTGCCACAAGTCTGCATACACTCTCTTTCAGTTAAAAAGCGGTTGTTGTTTCCTTCACATCCTCCATAATTAAATGTCTCACACCGCTTTGAGGCAGCGTTGTAGAAGAACTTTTGAATGTTGTGGTCACATGGACCTGGTTCTGCATTTTGCTGACAAATATCTGTAGAAATTTAAATGAACACAAAAGAAAGAAAACTGTTGGTTTCCATGAATAATTTTCAGTGTATTGACTTGATCTGAAGTAAAGAAAGAAAGAAAGTCCAGTTTATTTCGAGACACACAAAATCATCAATACAGCAATCAACATGGTCAAAAAAATTTCTTAGTACTCGAAAAGTACAAAGAAATCAATAAAGTGATTTATATTCCATTTCTCACCTTCAGATTTACATGTCTGCATACACTCTGACATGGATAGAAAATTGTTCATGTTGCCTTGACAACCTCCAAAGATGAAAGCGGTACAAGTCCTCCTTTGTTCGTCATAATAATAACGTGTTGTATGATGTGAACATGGACCTGGTTTTGGTGGCTGATTACAAATGTCTGTAGGGTACAGACATACAGGATGAAGCACAGAACAGAAGTGTCATTATTTGTTAATGTACAAAACAATAAACAGACCATAGAATCATATTTAAAGTTAAATAAGATAAACTCTTACTCTGTTTATTGAGATCAAGTGTTTCAGCCCTCTGTCACAGCCACAGACAGAAAAACAAACCATGTATTAAATACTACAAGTATGGAATAGTCTTAAAGATGCATCAAAGTAAAGTATAAAAGTGAAATATAACATTTTATACCATTGTATTCTTATCAAATCTGAGAACAGAATGATGTAAAGAGATCATTTTTGACTGAAAAAAGGAAAGGGAAGAAGGGAAGGACTCACCAGGTCAGCATCATCTGCAATTGTTCCTTGTAGACTCCAGGTCCATAACAGAACCACACAGGAAACTAGAGTCACCAGTTTCCTCATCCTAACAGTGGCTCCTTCACACCGTCTCTGATTCTATGGATGTTCAATCTAAGGCTTTTATATTCAACACAGTTTTGGCACTGACCTGTTATGGTGCTTGGTTTGCCACCTTAGCCCAAAAAGCATAGTTAAAGTAAATAAAGAAAACAAACTCCTACAATATTTAACTTTGATACAAAGGTCAATTTTAACAAAATCAATAATGGTCACGAGGAGGGGGCCATTCATCCCATACTTTTGGAGAACCCCATACCCCTCCTGGAGTACCATTCTTGTTTGGAAGCAGAGACAGGAAGCCAGATGCATATATATATATATATATATAAATATATATATATATATATATATATATATATATATATATATATATATATATATATATATATATATATATATTTAGATATATATATTTAGATATATATATTTATATATATGTGTGTGTGTGTGTATATTAAAAAGTTGTTCCTCTCGCCCCACCTGGGCAGTGTCTCCTTCAGACTTGGGTCCTCTACCAGAGGCCTGGGAGCCTGAGGGTTCTGCGCAGGATCTTAGCTGTTCCTAGCAATGCGCTCTTTTGTACAGAGATCTCTGATGTTGTTCCTGGTATCTGCTGGAGCCATTCTCCCAGCTTGGGGGTCACTGCCCCTAGTGCTCCGACCACTACTGGTACCACCGTTGCCTTCACACTCCACATTTTCTCTAACTCCTCTTTCAGCCCTTGGTATTTCTCAAGCTTCTCATGTTCTTTCTTTCTGATGTTGCTATCACTGGGGACTGCTACATCTACCACTACCACTGTCTTCTCATGTTTATCCACCACCACTATGTCAGGCTGATTGGCCATCACCATCTTGTCAGTCTGGATCTGGAAGTCCCACAGGATCTTGGCCTGTTTGTTCTCGGTCACCTTTGGTGGGGTCTCCCATCTTGACCCTGGGACCTCCACTCCATACTTTGTACAGATGTTCCTGTACAGTATGCCCGCTACCTGGTTATGCCGCTCTATGTATGTATTACCTGCCAGCATCTTACACCCTGCTGTGATGTGCTGGACTGTCTCAGGGGCTTCTCTACACAGCCTACACCTGGGGTCCTGTCTGATGTGGTAGACCTCGGCCTCTATTGCTCTGGTGTTCAGGGCTTGTTCTTGCGCAGCCATGAGCAGTGCCTCTGTGCTGTCCTTTAGTCCAGCCTTTTCCAGTCACTGCTGATGGTACATGCCACGATAGTCCGTCTGGTTCCTCAAATTTACTGGGCTTTTGTTGCCTGAGGCATTCACTTAGCAGTTGGTCATTAGGAGCCATTTTCTTGATATATTCCTGGAGGTTCACCATTTCCTCCTGAACAGTAGTTTTGACACTTACTAGTCCTCGGCCCCCTTCCTTTCTGTTAGTGTACAGCCTTAGGAAACTGGACTTGGGGTGAAACCCTCCATACATGGTAAGGAGCTTCCTTGTCTTCTCTCTCTCTCTCTCTCTCTCTCTCTATATATATATATATATATATATATATATATATACACAGTATTGTACCTGAACGCGTTCATTGAACGATCGTTCGCAAACTATATCATATTTTTAACAAACGTGAACGACTCGTTCACTTTTGCCAAATGAACGGGAAGTTGTGAACGCGGTTATTCTGACATTTATTGAACTGCGGTCTTATTTAGTTCACATTTTGTTCTTTTCACATTGTAATTATTGAGTCCCATAAGGTATAAAATGGGATCAAAACACAGCATTATCATAGATGTCATTTTTGTATTATTTGGGGGGGGGGGGGGGCAAGAAAGAGAGAGAAGTTATATATATATATATATACAATTTTGTAATAACAGTACACAAGGTGGTGTAAAATGATAATTAAACAATAACAATCAATGTTTTGACAAGAGTACTACATTTTCTTCTCTCTCTCTCTCTGTCTTTGAATGAAGGTATGTATGTAATATAATGCAATTCAGTGCTTCAAGTTATGCACAACAATCTATTTGATGTGTAATACTGAGACACTTGGGTGGGGATAAACATTAAACATTGTATCATTGTATAACAGAGTATGTAAAAATGGATAATGGAAATTTAAAATCATCAGAATGTGTTGTTGGTGGAGGCCTCATATAAGCCCATCGAGTGTTTCTTGCCTCTTCCTGGCAGAGATGCACTGTGGGACTCTTTTATGACTTCTGTGATTGTATGCTTTAGTGTGCTGAAATAAAGAAAAGAAAAAAGAAAGTGGCAGACTGGGGTGGTGGTCCCTTTAAAAAGGGGGACCAGAGGGTGTATTCCAACTATTGTGGGATCACACTCCTTAGCCTCCCTGGTAAGTTCTTCACCAGGATACTGGAAAAGAGGGGACGATCAGTATATAAGACACAATGTTAATTATTTTAATTGGACTCCACAGAGTCCAGACCTGAACCCCATTGAGAGTCTTTGGGATGTAAGGAACCACACTTCACACAGTGATCCCACTCTCCCATCACCAGTACAAGATTTCTGTGAAAAAAAATCACAGTGAATCAAATCTATAGGTGTCCCAATTAAATATTGTGTGTGTGACTTTTTTTTTTGACCAGGCTGTGTATGTCCTGGATTCACCTACTTGTGTTTCCCCATTAAACAATGTGGAGATCTGTAATCAAGCTCCAGAAAACTGGAATAAATAGGAGCAAATATAACATTTACTGACATAAGTTAAATATCTGTTGATCCACTAATCCAATCAATACATAAATAATATGTAATAATTGATGTAAAATAGTTTGTCATCTTCTCATGGTCATGTGATTTGACCAGTAGTCTAGGAAATGCACTGTGACACAAGTGACATGTCAGACTACCCCATTTACTTCTTTCCTGACAATATATCAGTAGTATTTGCTCACACATTACAATCTTATCAGGACCTGATCACGGGCAGTTCCTAGATATTACTGGTCAAACTATCAACTGTATGAATGTCAGATGCATTCAACATGAGGAAAACACCTATGTATACCAATTCCTATTTATTTATCTTGTATTTATATGTAGTTGGACTTTGAAACTGTTTTTTTGCCCTAGTTTTATACAACCCAGGAGTTTTAGCCCAGGGATAATACAATTACTGTTTGACATGTTCATGGAAATGGCACATTAGAGATACCCTTTAAATTTTTTAAAGAAAATTAATTATTATGTTTTGATGTGTATGTATCAGTGATGCGCAGGCTGACCTGAAGTGAGTCGGTGCCCGCGGTCAACTGTGGTCATCCGCAGTTACCGGTCAATTAAGAAATATATTTAATGACATTCAGGTGTGGTCAGCCGGGTCGTTTGTTGTTTGAGATAAACATTAAAATGTAGAGTGTGGGCTTGTCTCCAGGATTTATCTGCTTCAGAGTGGCAAGGTGTGGGATAGTTGTTCCAATTAAATAAATGGAATACATTGACCATTTATTCACTGCGCTCTGTAATAACACAAAGAATAACACTCAGCATAACAAATATACAACAATAAATTAACTAGGGCCATAGACGACTGTATGAGTCCCTCAGGTGTATCCTATAGGTCATGGAATACAAAGAAATCACCTCATGGAACGCACACAGATTACAGCTAGCATATTACCGTATTAGCTTCAACAAGACACCGGTGCTAAACAGAGTTAACTTATGAACAGATAAACAACACAGCATGCTAATATCTATCCAAACGGTACTGTGTTATTCATCTCACCATTTGGCATTTACACACAGTAATAAACCAGGAATAAATGAATAAAGAGGAAAAGAAGGTGAGGTGGTGATGTTGGCTGGGTTACTTAGCAACAACACAGTGGCTAACTCTAAACACGGAAGTACTTTCATCACCGTCATAACATCACTGGTGCGTTCAACAGTGTGGGTTATTTGAACACTTACAGAAAATAAGTTGTTCCTGTTGTTCCTTATGACTTTGAGCTTTGCCGCAATTTGGGGTTTTGTAATTTGTTTGGGGTCGTGGGGATGAACTGATGTTCCTTTGTCTCTGTGTTTAGTCTTTCTGTACTGTTCTATGAACAATGCCCTTTTATCAGAATATTTAGTCTGACATTACTCCAAATCAATGTCACCTTGTAATTTTTTGGTCTTACAGTTTATAGTTGATTGTAGAAGCAATTCCACCTCCTCATCGGTCGAAATAAAGTTGGTAGATTGGAACAGCCAGCCAGATGGGGCATGACTGAGAGATTGGTGGTCCAAACTGCTAAGGTCCTGCGCAGCTGCTGTTCTGCATGTTCTTATTCACTTGGTGGCCATTTTTATGCTTGAGGGGTACAGAAGCTAAACAGAAGTACCCAGTTCCATGCATTGTCAATCACTAGCTGCAGTGAACATTTGGGTTGCCAACATGCCAGCAGTTTGGATCTCTCTGTGATGCCAGAGTTAACGATCGATATTGTTGAAAAATGGGCGTATGAGGACTGTAATATTCACTGGGCTGTCTTGCTGAAAGGCTATAGTAACTGGGTTGAAGGTTACATGAAGTTTAAGTAGGCTAATGGTACTGGTACATCAGTACTGTCAGCATGCTAACCACAAAATGGAAAGCATAATCTTGAAATAGCATATAGAATGTAGTGTTATGTAATTACATATTAATATTTTCTTGTTTCATGGTGACATTAGGTTGATTAGATGACTGTTAGTGTTATTTATCACTGATGCCAGTCTGGTAAGTTAAGCTTAATGTGTTAGCTAGTGGATTTCAGTGGACATAATTATCCTTATCTTACCGTGAAATATGGAACAGGATCCTTCTTTATGTTTTTCATCCATTCACGCCAAAGTGCCTTATTGTTGGGTAAACGATGAAAGGGCTGTCCACGGTACGATTTTTTCCCCTCTTTGACAATATACATTTCGGGATGCAGCAGTGAGGCACCATTGCCATCAGGAACGTGTTGTGTCTAGCAACAAGTGTAACCCTCAACATCTTTTGAACGTTCTGGGTGAATAAGACCTATGGCCTAAAACATAGACCATGTTCTTGCTACCTCCAAGATGGATAATTTATTTACATTTATTATGTCAAAGACACAACAAATTGGAGTAAATAGATCCACTTATATACTAAATTTAGAGGCTTTAGTAAACACCGTGTCACCAGGTGCTTTATTAAATTAGTCATATTCCAGCCTTTGCATGTAAATGTCTTTAACACATGTAGCATATGGAAGAATCTGGAACTTCTTGTGAACTGTAACATCATGGTCCACCTTTTCACCACCGCTGTGTGTGCACATTTCTGTTTAACAGTTTAACATGCAGAGAAGGGGTGCTACAGGGGTTCTGGCACTTGCCCCTTTGCTGATTGACATGCAAAGTGCCCTTTTGACAGGGACAGTTTTTTTTGGCTTTTTGTATTTTAAAAAAATAAATGAGTTACAACAGCAAAGTTCTCCACAATGTGGCCTTGATCATATGTGAAATTATAGATTTGGAAAAAATATTTTACACGTAAATACTAGGGGCGGGAGAAAAAAAAATCGATTCACATATGTATCTGGATTTTTTTGTTTTACGATTTTTAAATCAATTTTTTTTTTCAAAAATCGGTTTTCCCCCATATTTAAATTACTGATTTTAAGGTGGAAAAAATTACAGCTTGTAAAGATCTTAGACAATTGTATGAGTCACTCAGATGTATAATATGTGTCATGGAATACACAGAAATCACCTCACAAGTGATTTCTTATGAGGTGATTTCTTTCACACAGACGATAGCTAGCTTATTATCGTATTAGCTTCAAGAACACACCAGCGTTAAACAGCATTAACTTATGCACAGATAGGCAATACACTATGCTAATCTCTATTCCAAATGTATTGTGTTCTTAAACTCACCTTGTGGAATTTACACACAGTAATAAACCAGGAGTATATGAATTAGAGTTGGGGATAGCAACAACACAATGGCTTGCCTTCAGGACCGTTGAAACATCTCTGGTGCGTTCAACAGCGTGGGATATCTGGAAACCTGGAGAAAATGAGTTGTTCCTGAATAAATAGTGAAACAATTAACAACAATTAAAGTGTGTGGTCTTTCTAACAGAAGGGAAGAGCAGAGTTGGAAATGTACACTTTATTATGAAGTATGTTCATTTAAAGGCTCCTATTTGTGTTGTGTGCAAATAAATGTAGCAGTTTACTTCCTAAAGTCTGGTTCAAATATATTACTGCTGGATAAATCTTAACTGACTCACATATGATGTGCATTTTTTGGGAAATAAGACTCCTGATATGATGTGTAGGCATCATCATTCAAGTTTTTCACATGGTCTGGTGTTAAAAGGGAAGTGAAAAATCCCCGAATCACAAGATTGTGTCATAAGGCGTTACAGAGTTAATAAGAACAAAACAAAATCACAGAAATAGATGATGTTCGTATGCATCGCTTGTACTTAGACCAAAACCTAATTCGAAAGGAGAAATCTCTGAGAGAACCACAGTGAAGGAGAGATCTACTCCCATGGATGGACAGGCTATAAATGAATGTCCATTTGTAGATGAAAGGGACGGGGGAGGAGGTCCATCCATCAGACAGGAGAAGGTGAGGGAGGAGGTCTGGGGTCACAGGTCAGCACAGGACACAGGTAAACTGGTGGGTAGTGATTGGCAAATGAGGCTTCATGAAGTTTTATGAAGCAATTGTTTTTTTAGGCCTCTAGATGGAGCTCTCTGTTCAACCCTTTCTTGAACAGACAGCTCCATCTAGAGGTTTGAAAAAACAATTAATGCTTCATGAAAATTCATGAAGCCTCTCTTTGCCTATCACTACTAGCAGGCCACAAAGACAACTGCCTGACCAATCACTGTCTGTCCACCTTTTAATATCACTTGGAACCTGGGTGAAGGTGATACCAAAAGTCTAGTATATTCTAGATTCTAGGTCCTTTTTAGCAATAGAAAAACAAAAAGGCTGAGCCGAGTTGAGCCGGTAACAGTGGAAATGTGGCATTAGTGGATGTGACACAGGCATTGGAAAAAAATGTCCACACTAAGGAAGAGATACTGGCCGTAGCTGTTACCCAGTGATTGATTTACCTACTGGTGCTTCTGCATCATGTCCCCTGTCTGTAAAAATTGGCAGAAAAGTTTGCTGCTTTGTCTGAGAATTGAACCTCTGTCTCCTACAGTGGAGTTTAGATTGTTACCTTTTCATCTACACTTTGTCTCCGATGTGGTTCTACTTGTAATTTTTAGGCTGTGACAGTTACTCCTGTGATTGGTGCTTGGATGTGAACTTCTGCTCCACTGATACTCTCTTATTTCTTGTAATGGAGGAAGGGGGGTTAATTTCTAAATATTTTTTTCTGGTAAAATGAGTTAAAACCCAACTGAAGTTTGATAATCTTGAAGAGATAAGAATTGTCTGTTCATGATAATTAGAATTTATAATATAGATGAAAATCAAAAAAGGTATGGAATATATTATTAGAAACTGGGAAAAACTGCATGACATTTCCTACAAAAGGCAGTGAGTGAGTGAATCATACATACCTGTAAAACATAGGCCTGTATCTAACTGGTGTATATACACAGTACATTTAACTGCATTTAGTGTAGATGTCAGCATCTTGTGAATCATTAGTGTTTTGCTTGACAGATCAAGTATTCTACATGTACACACACATTTTCCTTTGTGAACTACTAGGTCTAGTAACAAACAGGGATGTATAGTAACGAAGTACAACTACTTAAGTACTGTACTAAGTAGTGAAATGCAGTATCTGTACTTTTTTGGAGTATAATTCTTTTTTGCCTACTTCCACTTCTACTGCACTACATTTAAAAAATTTTTTTTTATACTTTTACTCCGATACATTTTTTTATGTGCCGAAACGTTACTCTTATTAAAATTGTTGGGAAGCATACCAAACCCATAGCATATCAATGCCAGAGCGATAAATAGCTCTGTCACCTGGTTTGATGATGGTGTCTCATCATTGGACGAGTCAGCGATCAAACACTACATAATAAGACTGCACGCTCTAATCGACCTTTTGGTTCAGAGACAAACCAGAGTAAGTTAACCTGGAGGCAGTGGTCAACCTGCCAATGGAAGAGCCCTTTGGCATTGTGAGAAGGATGCTTCTGGACTGTTCTATTGTAAGGTTGACCATTAGGCTTGACTTGCCCAGGTTTGTCTCTTGGCCATATTGTTGGAATACTCTGGCCTTTGAAAGTTGTAGTTTTTTCATGAACATTTGTAAGTGAACTGGTATGTCCTTGTACTACTGCTGCCTCAGCTGAAGTTGTACCTTTCATATTAAATATATAAATGTGTTAAAACTTGTGACTGCTTTCATTTAGTATATACCTACAAAGTACTTTTAAATTTTACTTTTACTTTCAGTACTTAACCCTTGTGCGGTCCTTCGTAAAAGGCACACTGGCTGTGTCCTATAATCGTGTCTTAAAAACCCAGATTCCAAAGTTCAGTTCCATAGACTCATCACCCCACCCCCCAAGGATATATTACTGTTTTCAGTAGTAAGCAATGGCATCCTACAGTACGTATAAAAAGGTACATTTGTGAGCCACCGGGTCTCTTTGACCCGAAGGACCGCACAAGGGTTAAGTAGTATTTTTTTCATTACTTCTACTTGTAATTTTACTTCTACTTTTACTTTCAGTACTTGAGTAGAATTTATTTATTTTTTTACATACTTCTACTTGCAATACTTAAGTGAAATTTTCTTTGGATACTTTAGTACTTTCACTTGAGTATGATGCTTGAAGAACACTTCAACTTTTACTCAAGTCAGTGTATATTGTGTTGTGAAATATGACTAATACACAGCATATTCTGCAAACAAAGCAGACAGTCCTACTGAGCAGGAATGACAATTTGTTGAAGTATATCACAAGTGAAGGTATAATGTATTATATCTAAACTTGAGTGGACAAGCCCTAATCCAATGATTTCATAATGTAAAGTAAAAATAGAGACTGTATTTAAGGATTCATCTGATCTAGATGGTCACAGACTGGAACAATAATGACTCATAAGTCCA
This sequence comes from Siphamia tubifer, assembly GCA_020466265.1. Classification (NCBI taxonomy): domain Eukaryota; kingdom Metazoa; phylum Chordata; class Actinopteri; order Kurtiformes; family Apogonidae; genus Siphamia; species Siphamia tubifer. The sequence goes on along the minus strand of CM035794.1, from coordinate 19,224,021 downwards.
CATTAAATTGAAAACAATTATGGTGTGAGTGTCTTTCAACTGAGATGTTTATGTGACATTGAACCACTTTTACATTTATTATAAAGTAACAAAATTATTTATAATATTGGATCAAGGATTGTGTTTTTTTCCTGTTATGGTGTGAACAGTGTTGAAATTGTAACGAAAAAACACACAACACTTACAAGATAGTGTATTTAATCAAGTTGCAACCAGTAAGGTCCAGTAATTCAGAAAGGAAACATATTCACCAAAAGTAGAAGTCAATTGTGGTTATAACTAAGGCTGTCAAAATTAATGAGTTAACACAGATTAATGATTAATTAAAAAATGGTAACGTAAATAATTCATCTGCAGCAGAATGACTCAACGTGTCTGCCAATACAGTTTGTCCAAATAGAGTTAGCATGTGCTAATGGTCAGCGGACAGTAGAACCAACCCATAAAGATGGGCGACAGAAAACAATACACTAACCTCTGGATGGAAATATGATGACAAACAAAATCAAAATGGAACAGTCGACCCACATAAAGTATGAGACACACTCTATAGCAAAGAGTTTTCCATTCACCAAAACACTTTCAAATTATAATACCACATTAACACAAAGCATACGGTACTCTGGGATTCTGCTGCACTAAAGCTAATGAATTGCCTAGTTTGGACGAACACATTAAGTGCAGCTATATTTAGAAGGGTCCAGCTGCAGCATTGACGGTTCCACCTTAATTTAAGCACACCTATGGGCGTTCCCAACATTGCCCGTATTGGCCAGACATCAAACAATCTGGCCGTAGGCAATTTGTATGTTTTGAATATCACAAATATTCCCTTTATAACCGGAATAATTCCTGCATGTAGCTCTAGCAGGCAGACTGAAATTAAACCTAACCAAGCTTGATGCTAATGTCTCCTAGTGCTTTAATTCAAATGTAAACTTGTGATGTACATTGGACAAATGTTCTTCTATTTTCTTAGTGTGTTTACATTGGTTCTACATCACCTTATGGGCTAATCTTTGGCTATAGTTTGTATTGTATTAAGGGTTCTCAGAATTAGCTAGTGAGGCTAGTGATAGCAAATGAGAATCTGGATGTTGAATAACGAAGTTGGATATTGATAGTGACGAAGTAAGGGATGGTACGATGTAAGGTTTAGACTGATGACCGTGACGCAGCTGGACTCTTTTGAATATATTCACTTCCCTCTTGAGTCTGTTTGCTCATGCGAAATAAAATGCAACCAATATAGATGAAAAAAATAGATTTAATTGTGCTTAATCTGATTACATTTTGTAATCATTTGACAGCTCTAATTATAACTACTCCTGCTAGACAGATTACAGCTAAATTACTGCTTTATGTCATCAAATAGAAAACCATCCTACCAAAAACAAACAAAAAAAACAGCCCAAAATACTGTTATTTTTTTGTATTTTAAACTATAAATAGCACAGTATTTATATTTTAAGTAAAAATAAATGATTTTAAAATATTAATGGCTTTGTTTAATGAATACTGAACATGTTCACATGTTCGTCTGAGTAAAGACAAATAATGCATCAATTAGTGCTGCATCTTAACTAAGATTTCACAGTATAAAAATACTGTCTTTCACATCTCGGAACAGTTACAGTTTAGTATGACTACACTTCTCATTTTCACTAATGTTTTTTTAGAGCAGTAAACAACCAACAGTGAAAATGTGAGGAGTTCTTTTCATCCCCTGCAGCAGGTTTTCAGATGTCCATCTCAAACTGGGCATCGTCACCTAAGAAGAAGGATAATTTATCATCAATATTTGAATCAAAATGAGATGAAGTGAAGCCCGTCTCTAACAGCTGTTACCTGTGCTCTCCTCTTCGTGGGGGCTGTGGATGGTGGCGGCGGTGGCAGTGTTGTTGCGGGGCGTCTCTTCACGCTGGTTTGCATCTGGTTTGAGCGGCCTGGTGACTCCTGGGATGTCAGGCAGATTTGGGGGAGTCCGGGTCAGAGGAGACGTCCGGCACTGGAGCAGGAACTTCCTGTCATAGATGATCCTGGTTCCTGTAGAGCACAGCATCAAATACAGAATATGTGATTAAAAGTATTTTTCATTCATCTTCTGAACCCACTTTATCCTCACTAGGGTCATGGGGGTTTGTCGACTCCTCCAAATTTAAGTCAACTTGTGCTACGTGAGTCGACATGTTGAGGTTTTAGTTAATGCTCTACTCCACACATTTTGGTTTGTTCTGTACATAGGGTAAACTTCACAGGATACTGATTGTGAAATCTGTACGTGAGGCATAAAACAGGTAATTCTACTCCTGTCCCCCTGAACCACAGATGAAAATACAGATTTCAGCTCCTGACATGGAAACATGTCCGTACACGTCTGCTTGTTCAGAACGTCTTCCTTGGCTCCTTTGGGTTTAGGCTAAAAGTGAGCGATACTGGGAATTGTGTTATCAATCTGATACCAAGTAAATACAGGACTAGTAAGGCTGCATGATATTAGCAAAAATGGACTTTGGAATTTTTAAAAACACTGCAATATATATTGCGATAATCGGCAGAGGAGGGGGCGGGTGGACTTATCTCAAGCCAAAAGCCCCAGATCTTTTTTTGATCTTTGAAAAAAAAATAAGTTGCCGTCTAGCTACTATGCTCCATACAACACATATTAAAACATAAACATGGGCAGAAATCGTACATTAAAACCCAAATTTCTCTCATTTTTAAAATGTTCTTAATTTGACTCATAACTACAAAAATATCATCCCACCAACAGATATATTCTGTGTGTTCTAATTCTAAACAGTAATGTTTCCTGTATGGAGTTTTCTTGTTTGTCAGAAGTCCTCAAGCATTGGAAAAAAACAAACAAACTAGTGGTGTTAATTAAGGTTATAATCGTTAACGAAAACATAGGAAATAACAAAGTAAAACTGAAAAATAATTTTCATTAGCTGATAAAAACTAGAATTAAAAGGAGAAAATTATAACTAAGTGAAACTGTATTGTGTGTTTACAAAATAACTAAAACGTATAAAAAAATTATGGATAAAATTCCCTTTGTTTTCGTCTTTGTCAATGTTGGACTGATTGATTTATTTCACTCCAGCTGTTTTAGCGATAGCACCACATCACACTTTACAGTCTGTTATGTCTGTGGTTTACAGTCTTCTGTTCTAAACTCCACCTGAAACAAACAGACTAAAGCTGGGACATAGTAGTACAGTCAGCTCTGGGATTTACTTTAGTCAGTTTTTAATTTTTATTTTTCCTGAACTCGGGTCCTTTTCAGATAAACAGAGCAAAGCGCAGCATCAGACAGATATAGCCTAGCCTGGTGTTAGCTTAGCCTAGTGTTAGCCTCATCTGCAGTAAACATCCAGATAAAGGAGCAGATTTTATCAGGATAAAAAAGTTCTTCCAAGCCCGAACCTTCACAGTTTCACAGCAAAAAAAAAAAAAAAAAAAATAGGAGGCAGAAGAATAACCCCATTATAGAGGTATGTAGCCTTTTATAATGTTAAAAATAGTTTAATGTGACTAGCAACAACTAGGTTTACTACTGATGAACTGGTTTATATATATATATATATATATATATATATATATATATATATATATATATATATATATATATTTTTAAATAGAATAAGACTTTATTTATTCCACTATGGTATAAATTCTACAATTACAGCAGCTAATGTAAAGTGCAGGTATGAGAGCAGTCTGACTCTGCGTTGTGTGTATTAATATTGAACAAGACCCGCACGTAACCACTTGGGGGACAGTCTTTATTTGGGGCTCCTGACAGAAAACACATAAATCCCTCAGTCAGTGAATCCACGAAAAACACACACCCCTCCTCCACACACATCCAGAACAAAAGGAAGGCAAATACGTTAAAATACAAAAAAGTAAACGACATACCTGACAGAAAACACATAAATCCCTCAGTCAGTGAATCCACGAAAAACACACGCCCCTAAACAGACCAAATTATACATTAATATGAATTGATAAAGTTTGAAATAGCCAATTAACCCAAAATAATATTTTAGAAGCCAAGACAGGAATTTAGGAAATTACATGGCCGCTTACCTCCTCCACACACATCCAGAACAAAAGGAAGGAGGTAAGGGCGCGAAAATACCTAATATATTAGGCGGTGTCGCACATAAAGTGCACGGTGGAAACACACAAACACAAAGAGGTTCCACATCTTAACACTGGTCTTTTAGCTCTGTCAGCGTAAACTAAAAACAAACAAAGAATTTTGTGTAATTATAACAGTGACATACCCCCGTTGCTGCAACATAATTGACCATGTTACATTCACCCCCCTAGAATTACACAAAAGTCTGAGCAGCAAAACAATCCATAAAAATACACTGGCCATACGGAACACAATCAAATTGCATTAATCAGCAAAACAAGCTTCCTACTTAAAGGATAAGAGAATGAGAGATCTGCTCGGCGCTTAGCAAGAACTCACAGTACTCTACAGACAAGATGAGGTGCCCTATACACCACACATACAGGCCAACAATGGAGGAAAGTGGGAAAAATGTCAAGACCTTCAAAAAAAATAAAAATGGCTCAATAGAACAACAGGACACTATAATAAGAGAAAGAGCAGCTTAGAACAACATGTTACTCTGATCCACATATTCCACACTATTTTACACATGAAGAACAGAACGGGGGCTTGACTGAACCCCCAGAACAGACTCAAGTTGCGCCATGGACTCAACCCACCGGCACACTGGCTTAATGACTCTACCAAACCGTGATGTAATTTGGGAATCAGCATCTGATGTCTGAGGTGGATTGGTAGGTGGTGCTTGTGATAGAAGGGCTGGGGAAGCTGTTGGCTGGTCCAGAGCAGTGGCAGGGCCACGGGCAGTAGGTGAGCCCACTACAGAGAGAGGTGGTGGACATCCAAAAGTAGGGGCCTCATCAATGGAGAACTGTTCACGGACCCATGAAGCAGTACGGCCGTCATCCCAGTCATCAACACCTGAGGCAGAATCAGCAAGGGATGGCGCAGCCGTCACAGCTGCCGTGTTTGAACCAGGCATGTCTGACTCATGCCCATCAGATCCAGGGAGGGCATAAGTCATATCAGGGGAGGGCTTGGGGATATCATCATCCAAGACTCCCACCAGCGGAAGGAAGTTGACCTGGAGTAGCAGGTTTCGATGAACCACACGGTCATTTCCCTCTGGATCCCTAATCTTGTAAATATGCAGGGTAGGCTTGGAGGCTACTACAGTATGCATGACAGGCGACCACTTGTCAGAGAGCTTACATTTCCCCTTAGTGCCCCTATTCGCCAGGAGTACCTGGTCACCGAGAGACAAAGACTGACCCCTGACACGTTTGTTGTACTGGGCGCACTGATGTCTCTGCTCAGCTGTACAGTCCTTCTGATTGAGGCTCAGCCCGTGGACGGTGTGAGGCCGGTAACGGCCCCCGTCGCGCCGGGGTCCGGTCTTCTCGGAGTCGGGTTGTTTGGGAATGCAGCCCAAAGCGGGTGGTAAACTCCATCTAAGGCTAAATACCGGCACGAGACCGATAGTCGACAAGTACCTTAAGGGAAAGTGGATGCTAACGATTTAATTACAGTCCTTGTGCCCAAAGAGCGGGAACTCAAGGTCAAGGGAAGATACTTCTCCAAACAGTCCCTGAAGACAAGGATCTATCAAGTCCTGTCAGAGCTCAATCTTAAGAAACGCATCATGGAGTATTTCCGAACTCACACCATGACAACATCTGCCACCCAACTCTCCCACATCTTGGACCGAATCTCATCCCAGATAACATCAAAGAATGCGTTCGTTGTGAACCTAGACTTCGAGTCATGGTGCAACACGTTCCGACCGTAACTCCAACAGCCCCTCTGCAAAGAGCTCGACCGCATGTTTGGGTCAGGAGCATTCTTCCAAGTAGGATCGTGGATTCCAGTGGCTGTTTCTAGTCCAAGACCGCTACAATGCTCCATCACAAGACGAAGATGGGCTCCCGGTCGAAGATGGCAAAACATGCATTGTAGGTGCTCTCACCATGGGTGAAGGAATGAGACAGAAGCTATGGACTCTAATGACTGGTTGTATAGAACTTGCTGTCCTGCAAGACCTGGGCCTCAAAGGGGAAGTCCTCGGCTCCGGTGATAACCAAACCCTTGTTGTCCAGTGCCCAAGGAACATGTCCAAAGAAGCATGCTATAATGCGATTCTATCCGAGCTTGAACAGAAGGCACTACAAGCTGGGTTAGTCCTCAAGCCAGACGAGTGTTGGGCCAGTGACGTGTTGTATGAGTACGGCAAAAAGATGTATTTCAAGGGTGCACCAGTCTCCAACTACCTCAAGATCTTTTCGCGTATTTCAGACAGCACGGGGGAAGTTTATCCAAACATTTATTCCCGCCTTTCTTGTCTTTCATCAAGCTGTCTCTCTGCCGCGCAATCAGACTACAGCTCCTGGCCAGCCTTGATCTCAAGCATCATGGTGTATGTGGTAGAAATCCGTATCCTCCTCCCTCGACGAATCCACGAAAACCACGAGCTGGTCGCATGTTTGGCCCTTGTTGGTCCCATCCTCGGGGGGCTTCCCTCACCAGCCACGCTTTCGTCGGTGATGTACCGGGGTCTTCCAGATCCGTTGAGCTTCCAGCTCAGACTTCTCCAGGTTGCTGCTTGGTTGGGTGTAAGCCCAGTTCTGCTCCATCAGGTGGCGAAAATCAAAGTTCCAACTACCAAGAACCCGATCGCCCTGTGTGTTGACCCGACGTGTTTGAATCTCCTACCACTCAGGCGTCCAGAATTGGTCTTAAGGTCTTGGATCGAAGACTCATTGGGCGAGCAAGTAGGGTCAAGTCGACTACTTCAGATCATGCAGCTCGGCGTTTCAGAAAAAAACCGTATGTTGGCAGAAGACTTAGCCACTATGGAACCACAGTTTCCGCGCTTGATGTCCTACTTGTTCAGTCTGAGCAACGCCGCTTATGGAATGACCATGCTCGACAAGTTCCAGAAGTCGAGTACAATCATTTGTATGAGCCAAGCCATCAACAACTCAGAGTAGGGTTCACACAGTAACAGCTGTCTCAAAGGCTTCACAAATGGGTCTCTACTGAGGGCATCTTCTACCACATTCAGCCTGCCAGGAATGTGTTTGATCTCAAAGGAATAAGGAGCCAACTTAGAAACCCAGCGCTGCTCACAGGCATCAAGCTTGGGCTTTGTCAGAATGTATGTGAGGGGATTGTTGTCAGACCAGACAGTGAATCTGTGACCCTTGAGCCAGTGGCTAAACTTATCACAGACTGCCCACTTCAGAGCCAAGAATTCTAGTCTGTGAGCGGGATAGTTGGCCTGACTGCGACTGAGGGTTTTGCTCGCAAAGGCGATGGGTCTCGCCTTCTCCTCACCAGTAGGTACCTGAGATAAAACGGCTCCCAGACCATCATAGGAAGCATCAGTGGAGAGGATGAAAGGCCTATCAAAGTCTGGGTGCACCAACACCACACTGTTGAGGAGTGCACTCTTCAGATCCTCAAACGCTTTCTCACAGGCAGGAGTCCAGTCCTGAGGAGTCAGCTCTCTGAAGGCACCAGCCCGCCTCCGACCAAAAGAGCCCTCTTCTGCCCTGCAGTCAAAGCATAGAGTGGCTTTGCGATGGACGAACAGCCAGGAATGAAATGCTGGTAATACAGCACCATTCCAAGGAAAGATTTGACCCTTCGCTGAGATGGGGTGTAGCCATCATCCTTCATAAGGTCCCTCCTCCTGAAAGATGAAATGGCCTTCACCTTCTCCTCATCAACAGAGACACCACTACTGTCCACCATATGACCCAGAAACCTCACAGATCGGCGTAGAAAGTAGCACTTCTTCTGCGCCAGCTTCAGGTTGTTTGCTCTGAGACGTGAGAAGACGGTCTCCAGCCGTTTCAGGGCCTCCTCCTCAGATGGAGCAAAGACAAGCAGGTCATCCAGATAACAGAGGAGGCTTGAAAAGTTCAAGTCACCAAATACACTGATCATCATCCGCATGAATGATGCAGGACTGTTGCATAAACCCTGGGGAAGTCTGTTGTACTCATACAGACCTAAGGGCGTTGTAAAGGCCGTGTAACACCTGTCAGACTCATGGAGTGGGATGTTGTAGAACCCTGATGTGAGATCCATGGTACTAAAAAAAGCGTTACCACCAAGGGCAGCAAGACAGTCAGCCTGGTGAGGCAGCGGGTGGGCATCTTTGACAGTCTTGGCGTTCAGCCAACGAAAGTCAGTACAGATCCTCAATTCTCCTGACTTCTTCCAGACAAGGACTAGCGGCGATGCATATTCACTAACTGACTTACTGATAATGCCCTTCAACTCCATCTCAGACAGCACCTCCCTCAATTTATGATAGTGTGCTGGAGGGACACGGCGATAGGGCAGCCTGAATGGGCGATCATCAGTGAGGTGAATACGGTGGACAAATTCTTTCGCTTCTCCGCAGTCCAACTTGTCTTTAGAGAAGACATCTTGGTAACTGAGCACAAGCTCAGCTAACTTCTGTTTCCATTCATCTGACACCTCACAGCCCTCAAGGTCAATGTCTGCCAATCCACACACCTTAAGCTGTTGAAAAGGAGTAGAGGTGGCAACCGAATCAGGGTTAATGCCAGTCGACTGACTGGTCTGTGGCCTACTCACATTCTGTGAGAGGGGGAGATCCTCCACTGCCACACAAGGAAACACATCTGCCACTTTCACATTGCGGCGAAGTGTCACAGTTCTCATTGTAGGGTTAAGGATCTTCATTAGAACCCAACAGTCTCCCCACATGGGTGCCACAACCCGTCCAACAATGATGTCCTTTGGGGCTGAACGGGAGGTGGTGGGTTCCACAATGACAGTGCTCCCAAGTGACACAGGGGCATTACTGGGTAGCTTCCCCCACACCAGATACTCCCCCTGCGGTGCTAGAGTGACAGCCTGCCGCAGCCTGACTGTACCAACCTTGTCAGGCAGCTCTGGACCAGACCAACGGGTAACACAGCTGAGCAACTGTATAAAAAGCTCACAATCGGGGTCAGTAGTGTTGGAGTGGATGAGCTCCCAGTACTTCTCATCAGATTTCATCTTTTGAATCATGGGCCTAATGACATTACTTCCAATGATAAGTTCATCCCTCTGCCCTGGGACAAGGAAAGTTGGCACAATGAATTTGGACCCATAAGCTCAATTTCCAGATCATAGATACATCTAGGCTGTGTTGTAAGGCCACCACAACCGATAAGGACCACCTTCTCAGGCACAGGTTGAGGACTAGGAAGAACACCAGCGGCTGCTAGTTTGGACTACGCCTCTACATTGAGTGTGCATGACATGCTCCCTGAATCAAGCATCCCTTTTAAAGTAGACTGACCACTCACAGATACTGGAGCATAAAACAGATCACTAGCACTTTCCAGTCTATGTGAACCAACAACAATAACTGTTCTGCTATCAGGAAAATTACTACAGCAGGCCTCGAAGGTCTGCTTTAAGTCAGTTTCTACACTGAGGGTATCACCATCACTGCCCGTGCTACCCCTCTCACTACATGGGCGAGCTAGTTTAAATCAGCATTGGCGTGAGAGGGTGGTGGCACGGCTGATGAGGGAGAGGCCCGTGGGCACTGATTTCTTAAATTACCAGGACTGAAGCAGTTAAGGCATAATCTATAGAGCCTACAGTGAGCATGGGTAGAGTGGTCTCTGGAGCCACATACCTTGCAAGCGAAAGGCTCAGAAGTCTGCTGGTTATGGGGTCGACCAGTTTGGCGATAGGCAGGTTGACGTTTGCCTGGCTGGCGGCTGACTGGCTTGTGATTAGTAGCGAGGGAAGCATTACACATGGACAGAACTCTGTCAAACATCGCCACAACATGTTGAACACCAGGGTTGGTAGCAAGTGGGTCAATTGCAGCATTAGCCGGGCCTGGGATAGCAGAAGGAAGGGGTAAAAGGGAAGCAGACTCATATGGGCTATCTACAACATTGTCTGACTGGAACCGACTGGAAGCTAATGTACTGGCTGGCAGAGAGGTAGGAGGTGGCCTCGGCTGGCATGCTACTAAAGTACCCTGAGACATGCTACGATCGAGTGTGTGAAAAGGTTCAGCCACGGGGCTCTGACTGTTAGCCAATAAACTCATTGTGTTTTGGGACTGGGGAGCAGTCTGTCTTACATTTCTCACATGAGCATCCAGACGGTCCTGAACCTCAGTCACAGTCCACTGCTCAGGTGCCTTTAGTTGGAATGTTAAAGCTAACCTGGGGTCAGGACAATAATTAATGAACATCAAAACTACCTCACTACTGGGGTCCTCCACAGATTTACCCCGCCTCCGGAGACACTCGTCGGCAGCATCGATGGACTTATTAAGACGAATCCAATAATCCACAGCACTCTCACCAGCACAGGGAATTGTGCTATAGAAATCTTTCATCGGCAAGTTAGAGTATGACAGCTCACTGAAGTTACCTTTCAATATGTCAAACACAGCTGTGACCATATTGGCAGCATCCAGTTCAGGGCGGCTGCGCAGCGACACCTTCACCACATCTCTAGCTTTGCCCGTTAATCTGGACATTATCAGATCAAACATTTCTTTTCCAGTGTCACAATTTACCCTATTCAGGTAACATTTCATCTGGTCTTCCCATTCATGAACAGATAATGCATCCGTACGATCACCTCCGAAGTAAGGTGGGGCTTTGGTGTCTGACTGCACAACAACCCTCAACTGTGACAAATTAGCATCACTGGATGACTGATTTGTAGTGGGAGACTGAGGCTGGACAGAACTAGACTGTTGCCTAGCATTGAGGCTAGCTGAAATGTTTTCGTCAATCTGTTTAGCCAGATTTGAAATCATGCCTCCAAAATCATCAACAGATATGACTTGTGTGCGTCCTGGTTCTGACCGGGTAATTGGTGTGGAACTAGCAGTGGGGGTCAAAGGTGAGTCAACAGAATTATCTACTGTGTATTTAGGAACATGGGGGACATCATGGGATCCCTACCAGCAACCTGTCGGCCTCTCCCCACTCCAAATGAAACATCATGCACACGTACATCCATTTCACAATCTCCCAAAAAAATATAATAAAAAAAAAATAAATAAATATATTTAGCTTAAACACCAGCAAGGTCCACGCTAATACAACAGAAGTGCAATATTGATATAAAAAAAAAGGTAAAATAAAATAAACACCCAAAACAACAATTATACAAATTTCAGTAGAATGAATGTAGCACAACCAAAAAAACACACATATATGACCAACAATAAAAAAAGACAAAAAATAAATAAATAAATGGATACAAAAAGATGCAAAACACACTGTTCAGATCGCCAAATACTTTACCAATGTGAACTATAAGTCAAACAACCTGTCAGCAATCATAATAGGTCCCAAATATCCACTTTCGTTCCGAACAGTACTTCGTTTTTTTTTTTTTTTTTCTGCAGTCATAAGAAAATTCACTTCAGTGGATAAGGTGTCCCTTTCACAAATTAGATGGTTATAGCAGTATCACCAGTACAAAAACATGACATAAAATCACAGGAGAAAAAGGACAGATAATCCACAAATTCCAAAATAGCAGTACAGTCTATTTAACAAGCCATTAATTGGCTGGCACATCTCGCGCGCACGCGGGAGTGAGCGCAGTCCACAGACCTCACGGAGCAGCAGCGGTGAGTATGGTGGAGTCGCGGCCAGGAACCGGGTGGAGTCGCGGCCAGGAGCCGGGTGGGGTCGCGGCCAGGAGCCGGGTGGGGTCGCAGCCAGGAGCCGGGTGGGGTCGCGGCCAGGAGCCGGGTGGGGTCGCGGCCAAAAGCCGGATGGAGTCGAAGCCAGGAGCCGGGTATCAGCAGCTCTACCTCGGGGACCAGACGGGCGCTGATCGGCAATGCAACGGGTCGTAACGGCACCAAGTGTAACCGGTGGTGTCTGACTCTGCGTTGTGTATATTAATATTGAACAAGACCCGCACGTAACCACTTGGGGGACAGTCTTTATTTGGGGCTCCTGACAGAAAACACATAAATCCCTCGTCAGTGAATCCACGAAAAACACACGCCCCTCCTCCACACACATCCAGAACAAAAGGAAGGCAAATACGTTAAAATACAAAAAAGTAAACGACATACCTGACAGAAAACACATAAATCCCTCAGTCAGTGAATCCACGAAAAACACACGCCCCTAAACAGACCAAATTATACATTAATATGAATTTATAAAGTTTGAAATAGCCAATTAACCCAAAATAATATTTTAGAAGCCAAAACAGGAATTTAGGAAATTACATGGCCGCTTACCTCCTCCACACACATCCAGAACAAAAGGAAGGAGGTAAGGGCGCGAAAATACCTAATATATTAGGCGGTGTCGCACATAAAGTGCACGGTGGAAACACACAAACACAAAGAGGTTCCACATCTTAACACTGGTCTTTTAGCTCTGTCAGCGTAAACTAAAAACAAACAAAGAATTTTGTGTAATTATAACAGTGACATACCCCCGTTGCTGCAACATAATTGACCATGTTACATATGAATAAGGAAAATATAATTTAAATTAAACAGTATTTACCTTTTTACAGTTTACATTATTTACAATATTTGGATTTTTAATTTTTCTGCTGAAGTGGACCACAATACCCCCCCCCCCCAAGCGGCTATAGGGAAAACTAATAAAAACTAGCAAACCTGCTAAAAAACACATTAAAACTAACTGAATTACAGGGAAACAATTCAAAACTAACTAAAACTAAACTATAATGAAAAATCCAACACTATTATAACCCTGATCCTTAGTTTACATTTTTACATTCTACTATTTTATTTATAATAGTGTGTTAATATTCACTCAGTGTTAAATATGCACATTAAATATGCACTCATTTGCAATACATTTTCTTCCCATTGAACAGAGGTTCGTTGTGGGAAGGAAACCTCTCAGTCTCTTCTTTTAAAAATGTTTATTTCATGTCATGGGGTCAAAGATATAGAACACCCCTACTACCTCTGTCTATTGGAATGAATGTCTCAGTTTAATCAGTGCCATCTTTATATGGCGGTAACGCTGCTTGCCTTATCATCAATTGACAATATTTTCCTTGATAGTGTGAGAAATATAGGGACCCTGTACCAAGATGGCGGCTGTGGCACCTGAGGCTGGAAATGCTAAAATACTGATATACTGTATAGTGTTCTATATCTATGTCATGGGGTTAGAATTTGTGAAACAGGTCACCTTAAACTGCACTAGAATACAGGAAATTGCATTTAAGAAGTCAATTTTTTTTTCTTGGGGACGCCCCCCAGACCCCCCTCTGGACTAAACCCTGGAAATGATATATATATATATATATATATATATATATATATATATATATATATATATATATATATATATATATATATATATATATATATATATATATACCCTGCATAAACAACTAAGACTTGTGCATGATACTGTTCTGTTTTCACATCTAATATTGTTATCACTGTTTAATGTTTTATCTTATAAGCAGGAGATATTTTTTGTGATTATGTTTAAGCATCCAGAACATAAAAGTCACTCCATGTTTACTAAGACCACTGAAGGTTTCTGGCAAAAGTTACGACTGTGGTGGGAAAGCTGAGGCCACTGGCATGTGTTGGTCAGAGCTGATACTGTTCTGTATGCACTGACACAGATAACACTGATGTGGGACGCTGAAGGTGCGTCAATAACACTGGGTCACATGTGAGGCAGAAATAGGTCAGTAGTAGTGAGTAGGCTTTTATTTATTTAGTTTTGAACTTATTCTTTAATCTCTTACCAGCCTTACATCCTGCTCTGTGCATGTAGATGACATTATTTTAATAACACTTAGATATACAACTCCCACATTAATGCACAGTTGTCGCTCATTAAATGAAAGTGAATAAACATATCTTTCTGAATATATAAACTATTCTGACATGCAACAACACCACATACACAAAAGGATGTTTTACAGAAATGACAAATGTGACAAATTTGGCTTTTGAAGGCCGTCATTTGAACGATCACTTATCAGTCTGGTGTTGTTTTCCTCGTAACATTCCAGTCAACATAATCCAATAAAGTGTTTAGGTCCAAAGCGCACGTCAAATCCACAAAGGTACAGAAACTGCAGGAATTTTTTGCAAAAATGTGTGTATTTGAAGAATTCAACAGTTATTAATTTTCTCCCAAAAATCTCCAAATGTAGGCAAATTGATAATGTTTGGACTCTTGTCAGCCACCGTAAAGAAATTAACTTAAAAGCATATTGAACATGTAGAAATTCAGCATGTGATTCTTATTCCACTGTGACAAAGGGGACAGTTAACATACGTCATAATTGTGATTCGTGTAATAACTGGGGGTTTATTATCTGTTTACTTTAGGAAACAAAAAGTGTATTTCTCAGTAAGATTAGAACAAGTATGAAGGAAACATACACAATTACACCTGATCTGTACCTACATCCTTTTGGATATGCAATACTGTGCTCATGGGTATTTGTTTAATCATATATGGAGAATTTATTTAACCTATATAGACTGAAACAGCCCAATCTCCAAATGTAGCCACTTTGGAAAAATTGATAATTCCCCAAATTTGCTCTAAAACTGACATTTTGACAAAAACAGTTGTCAACTTTGAACTACAAGTCGTCAAGACATTAGTCTGTTGGTAAATGGTGTGTTTCAGTACATACCTACCAAATGCAGACAAATACACCCTGGTTTTCACCCAAAAAAACCCAAAACATTAAGGCGGGGGATGTCGAAATGTTTCTAATGTTTAAGCTTTTATCTGTCAAATAAACTGCAAAATTATTTCACTTCCAACTACAGGGTGTTATGTTTACAAAGAGTCCATTCTTTTATCTACACTCCAAACAGATGAACAACAGCTGGAATTTTAATCCGTAGAGGAATTTTTCAGATGTTTTAAGCAGAATCAACCTAGAATCATCAGATGTTAAAGCTCTTTTTTTTCCTCCTCATGTTCATTCAGTTTTTCCTTGTGCAGTCATGTGGTGTCTTGTAAACATGTTACTGTAGCTCAACAACAGCAGGCAGTAATAACAGAATGCACCTATAAATAAGACAGGACTGAGCCCAGGCCTGTGTTTGACCACACACACAATGACCCATGAGGAAAATCCACACCAGGCTGCTAGTTCTTTATCCACAATGACGTTTCAAACTTTTACAGAACTGCCAGTTCTTCCTGAAGACCTTGTCTTTGTGTACTTTTCTACTTGTATGTCTATTATTTTGGTTCAGACTGTGCCTGTGTGTGTACAAGAAAAGTTGGTTTTAACCCCTAAAGACCATGTGTCTACTTTAGTGGCAGCTCTCAAAAGATTTTTTTTTCAACGTTTTTTTTTCTCAATGTATCAACCTTATAATATTATGCTCTATATTTGTTCATTTTACCCTGAAAATCAGGTACTTTTTTGTTTTTACTTTGATCTATCTATCTATCTATCTATCTATCTATCTATCTATCTATCTATCTATCTATCTATCTATCTATCTATCTATCTATCTATCTATCTATCTATCTATCTATCTATCTATCTATCTATCTATCTATCTATCTATCTATCTATCTATCTATACGCATCAAATACGGGCATTTTCCTAATATGATAACAATGACCATCCTTCTTTCCTGGCAGCCAATACATTTGAAGTGCTTGCACCCAATGGCTGATCCAGACAGTCAGACCAAAGCAGTATTAGCATATTGTGATGAAGTTCATTATTTTCTATAATGTACTGATAAACATTAGACTTTCATATATTTTAGATTCATTACACACAACTAAAGTAGTTCAAGCCTTTTATGGTTTTAATATTGATGATTTTGGCAAAAAAGTAAAGAAAAACCAAAAAACCCTATCTCAAAAAATCTGCATATTTCATCCGGACCAATTAAAAAAAACGGGGGTTTTAATACAAAAAAGTCAACTTTCAAAAATCGGTGCTGAACTTCCTTGGTCTGACTGTTTAGATCAGCCATCGGGTGCAAGCACTTCAAATGCATTGGCTGCCAGAAGGCGAGGCAAATTTATTTGTATAGCACATTTCATGTACAGGACAATTCAAGGTGCTTTACACAACAAAACAGAAACAGAAGAAAATAAAAATGATAAAGATGCATTGAAAGACAATTAAAATCAAGACATAAAAACATTTAAAGCAACTAATAATCTAAGAAAAGAAGGATGGACAAGCCTCTGTGAAGAGCTTAGTAGCTAAGCACTGTTCTAGTAGCACTAGCTTAGCACTGTGCTAATAAAACATAAATAACAGACCCAAGATAACTCTTCAGACCAGCTACTGGACCATGACCATGTATGTGAATTCCTCATCTGGTGACATGACGTGTGGTGCTAGATTAAGAATAATGGGTTAATAAGTACACACTTCCCAAAGCACCCCAACAAATAATTTTTATAGTCTTTCTTTCTGCTCCTTTCAACTCATTTCACCCTCTTCCATAATAAATTAGTAGCAAACAATCTCACATTTTCTACAGGCTCTGCACTAGTTTTTATTATTATTTAATTTGTATTTTTCTGGGAGTGGCCACACAAAAGATCATATGTGTTCTGTACAAATGGAAAATAAACATCTTGAATCTTGTTTGTGCAGTTCAGGCTGTCGTCCAGAGACTAGATCTCTGGAACTCTAGACCTGTTTTAACCTCTTTATTTATGGGTGTTCAACAGACGTCAAAGCAGCACCAGCTCTGTCATACATCAACTGGAGAAAACAACACAACTATCGGACCAACATGTGACGGAAGCAGAGCCCTGTTTACTCATGTCTAGAACATACAGAAACAAAAAAACACTCATTAATATGAACAAAAGGTTAATACTGAGAAAGAGCATTAGATCGAGTTAATCTGTAAAGACCTGAACAGCCTCCATAAAGCATCTAAAATGTTTAATACCTGTTGAACCTGCAAAACTAATCCTATGAATACATGAAAATAAGTCAAATACAGTTTCTCATCATTTTATTGTCATCATATTTTAACTGTTTGGACGTTCACAGGTTCTGTAATGAACATGAAAACACTGTCATCTTCTACAACACAGACTCACTAATAAAAACCATGGAGTTTTATCAATGATAGTGAATGTAGATCAGGGGTGTCAAACATGTGGCCCGGGGGCCGGATTTGGGTCCAGTCCGGCCCCTGGGATAACTTTGTGAAATACAAAAATGACAGTGAATATACTGATAATTTAATTTCAGGTTCCACATACAGATCAAAATGGGTCAAATCAGTTATATACTATCATAATAATAACAACCTATAAATACTCACAACTCCACATTTATTTTATTTTATTTATTTGATAGGGACAGTGCACTAATTAATGAACATAAGTATGACACAAATGTAAATATACTGGATTTTAGCTACAAAAGCTAAATTTCATCCGCAGTCCCTCGGCAGGTAAATACATAAAAACACAACATTACATAGAAGCAGCGTGAAATCTGTGGAGTCTAGTGGTCACATGACTGATTTGTTTTCATTTTGCTCTTTGTTAGTTTAAACATTTTCATGTCATTTTACTGTATTTACAACAAAAAAACTATTTAAAAAAAAAACCATGAATAACCTGAACAAATATGAACATTTTTAAATGTCTGAAGTCAAAGTTTAACAATGTTCTGCCTGTTATTAAATGATTTGTGTGTTTGTAGATCCACTAATAAATCATCTGTACATTGTAATTGACGTTTAAATGATAAACTGAGACATAATCTTGTTAAAATTGCATTTAGTTTTCTGAAGAAGTGTTGCTTTATTCATGTTATTCACATTGTTCGAAAGGATAGTTGGTAGAAGTGAACATTTTCATCACATAATTTAACTTTTTTTTTTTTGCTCTAAAACATAGAGGAACATTTGGAGTTGACTTTATATATTATGTTATTATTTTAGTGGTTGGACCCAATTCAGATCAAATTTGGTTTAATGCAGCCTCAGAACTAAAACGAGTTTGACACCCCTGATGTAGATGCTTGGTTTTATGTTCAGTTACTGATATATTTGCATAAAAAGCAAGTTTTTCCACTGTTTTCTCTGTTTTGATTTGATTACCTTTGAATTTACTGTCAACTGTCGTGTCTACAACATCAGTATTTGATCATTAGACAAAGGAAAATAAATGATTTTCAGTTTAAATTGCAAAATGGAGATGATATAGTGATAGTAAATGGTAATAAATTACTTTGGAAAGTGTAAATGTGATGGAATGAAAAAAATGCACAATAATTCCAGCCCCAGGTTTTAATTTTCTCCTATGGAAAACTGGCCCCTCCCCCTATAGAATTTTGAACCCTTTTATGTACACTGTATGAAAATATATATATTTCTGTATCATAATAAACTTAAATATATGTGTGTAAATTGAAATTTTCAGCAGAAACTACTAAATTAATTAGTTCATAACCATTAAAGTAAATAATCTGTTATTGGACATGAAATCTACCCCAGAGTGTTGGAAAAAGTGTGGAAAAAACTAGGTTTTATTAATGTATTTTCAAATATGTATATATTATTTTAGTAATATTTGTAATAAAATCTATGTAATACTGAATGGGTGAAAACTGTTTGCTGTAACTGTTAATTTTTTTTTTAAGGCAAATAACAGGTTTGAATCACAAATAGATTTGTAATATTTCTGCCATGCATGACTTATTAATTTAGGTGCTTTTCATAACATGTTGTGTGATTATTATATACCCTAAATGAATTCTTTTTTGTATTTTTTATTATACTTTTCTTAAAATTTTTAATGGAAAAGTGACACATACCCAATAAATCACCAAATTAGAAACAAGTATTCAGAGAATGCATTAATCTCACCCCCATTCTGTGCCAATCTCAAGTTTCTATGACAACCTGTTGTTGAATTAGAGCCAATAATGTGAGTTTGTTATCAACAACAGGGAGTCATTCATAGATGATAAAATCAATCCCACTGTGTGTTTTTATCAATAAATGCCAAAAACGGTGTGAATGGTATAGGAAGCCCCCAAAGCTCTTCTGGGGTAACATCTGACTGAACAACAGTAGGTCACTGGGTAATGACATATTACTGTGGTTAAAGATGTTAAATGATACACAGGAGGTTGTTAGTGGAAACTAATATTGGGCCAATTACTTTCATTGATCTGGATTGAGTCTGAACTCAGTGAATCAATCGTAAATATAATCTGTTGAGAACTGAGGGAAGGGTAGTGATTTTAGTGACAGGCTGGAAAAATAAACAGAGTTGTAAACAAATCATTTACGTTTTGTGCCTAGTGCTTAGATCTATGTAATGAATCAATCACAATTGAAATCTGTTAAGAAATGAGGGAGGAGAAACGACGACGGACGGAGCCCAACAGCAATAGCTCATCCGTAACCCTAGCAGTACTAGCATCTGTTAGCATGTAACACTAACCCTAATAAAAAATGTAGAAAGAAGAGAGACGCAGGAAAAGCAAATTGAAATGTTGGCATAGTGTGGTAATGTGACTTTTATTTGATTATATTTGACAGGAGGGGTGCAGGTTTAGAGGCCTTTCATCGTAGTGACTGGTTCTGCTGCATTTTTTGTTTGCAGATGTTTTTCTTGGTTTGCATTGTGTCTCTATTTGCAGAGCATTTGATGATAACGCATGTGGTTTTGTTTTTTCTGGTATGTTTTTTCATTTGCACCATGTTCCTCTTGTTGAACCTCATTGTGTTTGAATTTGTGAATTTGCATGGTTTCAGTACTTCAAGCTGTTTTCTCTAACTGAGACGCACTGGGCCGTTGCAAAGTGTTTGACTCTCGTAAAGAAATTAACTTAAAAGCACATTGAACATGTAGAGATTCAGCATGTGATTCTTATTCCACTGTGACAAAGGGGACAGTTAACATATGTCATAATTATAATAATAATACGTAATAACTGGGGCTTTACTTTGGAGACTTTAAGACACATAATCTGTTTACTTTAGGAAACAAAAACTGTATTTCTCAGTAAGATTAGAACAAGTATGAAGGAAACATACACAATTACACCTGATCTGTCCCTACTTTCTTTTGGATATGCAATATTGTGCTGATGGGTATTTGTTTAATTACATCTGGAGAATTTGTTTCACCTATATAGACTAAAACAGCCCAAACTATCGACTGATTTAAACCCTTTAACACCTGTCGATTCACTAATCTTATCAATGCATGTAAATAATTGTTAGTTATTTATCTTTTCATGGTCATCAGATATGACCCATATCACAGTAAACATGTAAACACCATCACCTTCTACAACATTGATTTACATGTAAAACTTATGGAGTTCAATCAATAACACTGGAAGGAAACAGTGGGTTAATGTTCAATTAATGATAGATTTTGTTGAAAAAGTCTTTTTTTCTTCACTTTTCCCTGTTTCTGATATAACAAACTATAAATTTAATCTGAGTTTTTATGAATATGTACACGGGCAGGAAATTACACATGGGAAAATACATAATTTACACTGAAAAAACATAAAATACAAAGAATAATATAATAATAAATAGTGATAAATCAGTTGAGAATGATTAAATACACAGGGGGAAAACCTACCACAGAAGAAGCACTGAGTCCTTATGGGTTAATTATGTATTATTAGGGTTGTCTAAAATGAACACATTAACAATATTTAATCCATTATCATGATTAATCTGATTAAAATTTTAAAGCAATTAAATTGAGCAATTGTTTACAGTGATTTGTTGAAACTGTTGAATAAACATGTTAACTGCATATATTTAAATATATATTCATACTTTTAAATATGATTTTGATATTTCATGGCTGTTTTTATTTTTTTCATTTCAGCAAGTTTTGTATATTTTCTCTTCGGACTACCTTTTTGTGTTGAGTGTATTTTATGTGAAATTCGAGTAAGTGTTTTGATCACGATTAATCGAATTAAATCCAACTCAATCCTGTGATTAATCACATTTTTTTTTAAACCTATTCATTCTATGTCTGAATTAGATCAACTAAACTAAAGTGGATGGGTAGAAATGAATCAAATCACGTGTTTGAGCTGCGATAATAAAAGTCACTAGTGATTTAATAAATAAATACAGATAAATAATATGATAAATAAACATGTATAACATCCACAGCTGTGGGGCCAGGCTCCAGTTCAGTTCAGTGGGGTCATTTCCACTCTTGCAGCCCCTCCCTCTGCTGATTTATGATCAGATTTAGGTCTTTATTATTTCCTATATTCCCGTGAGTGGGACGTGTTACCTCCTGGCGTGGTACTGAACAGGGTCCCCCCGGGGGTCGTGGAGTAATCCTGGGGCATATGAGCTGCATCGTGGATGGCCACCCGTCTGACAGCAGGGATGTCGCGGCTCCTCGTGGTCTGACTTCCGGCTGACATGTCGAACGGCACCGGTCCAAATGATCCACGGACGAAGACGACGAAGTTTTCACTGAATGTCACAGAAACTGGACTCTAGTCGTGGACAAACACGGACCTACTGTCTCCACGTGGTGTGAGCAAAATCCAAAACAACTCACGGATGACTTCCTCCACGGCAGCACGTGGAGCGGAGCGCTGTGATTGGCTGGAGCTGGGGGCGTCAGAGTGTGACGTCACGGTTGGGCTTGTAGTTTTTCCGGATCAGAATGTCAGCTTAAAAAATAATAACAAAAACGGCGGAAGAACAGTCTTCGAGCACTAAACTATTCTTACTTGAGATATAGCAAAAAAAAAAAAAGAATGATAAATAAATAAACCAGAAAATAAAAATGTAGGACTAAAAACCAGACGCAGAATCAAACACCTAGAGTTTGGGTATTATTTTTTTAAACACAAGTTGTAAAAAACGAAACAAAAACAAAACAAAAAACAGCAAAAAAAAAGAGCTTTTAAAGTATTTAATATTTAATACAGTTTTGAAGGCATATAATGACCCGACAGTATATTTCTGAACATGTAAAAAATAAAATACATATAAGCTAATGATAGTAAGACAATAGTAATGCATTACAAAATGTACGTTTCCTACAGTTTTTCAGTATAAATAGAGTAATACAGTCACATTTACTCAACTACTTTTACTTTTTGTGACTTTCCATAAATATTTTTGTGCCACTATTTACTTAATAATGATTATACAGAAATAAAATGACATACTCTACTGTCATTCAATTCATAAACTGACACTTAATACTTCATCCAGATATAAATGTACAATACTGTAAAAATGTCTCAGGGCAGCTTTAGTTTTGTTAGTTAGTAGGTAGTCGTTAGTTAGTAGGGATTAACTGAACATACATATTTATTTTTCATTCTCTTTTTCTCAGATATAAAAATAAATACAGGGCATATGTGCACAACCTTAAAAGACACACGGTCAAAAAAAGTAAAAGTCATTCTTTGAGCCCATGACAAGAAGCAGAAACAGAAACATCTGATATCGACTGAATGAAACCCAGTATGAATCATCAGAAAATGTATGCAATAAATGTCATACTGTCTGAAGAAAAGGTTTAAAAATATGTTAAATGCAAAGGGAGGTCACACTAAATACAAGTTTCCCTGACATTTTCCATACATATTTACCACATATTCAGATTGTATCTTAATACAGAAAATGAGAAATACATTTGTGTGGTCATTATATAACAACTAATGTTGTCCTGAGATTATGCACACAACTATATATATTTTTAAATTAATGTTATTGTAACATTAATGTGTTTTATTTTAGGATGTAGGCATTTAAGATTTCTTCTTTCTTCTTCAATTCTTATACAGTAAATAACTTCATTTGATCTGCACTTAATTAATGCATTATATCGAATGAGCTCATCATATATTTAACCCATAAAGACGTACACTGAAAAAAATGCTCCTTCCCTTATAAACAAGTTAAAAAAATTTATATAAAGTATTTTTTGCTTGAATAAAAAAAAAATCCACAAATGGAACAAGTGAAAATTATCTTGGTAACACTTCTTGAAATAACATTTTCAAGGTCTAATGTCTAAAAATAAGTTCTGATATCTCACTGAAAAATTACTCTTTAAGTGATTATGTCTTATTTTAAGTTTGATGAGATATTTGTACTTGAAATGAGAAAAATACACTAGTAGAATATTTCAAACTACATTCTGCTACTTGTCATGTATATGTTTTTTTTTTTTTTTACCCCAACCAGTTTTTATTAATCTCTAAAATATCATAAAAATGAAATATTTTTTAAAAAAAACATGCATTTGTGTTATAGCAGTACTGTAAAACAAAACATAAATGCACTAAATTGAACATTAAAAACAATGAAAAAGACAAAGAAAAGCACAAGTTAAAGGACAAGAGCACCAGAGCATGTATGTCACATCTTTGTTTATTAACTTCTGTAAATGGTTTGAGCTGGTGTACAGGGTAAGATGATCTATACATATCTTCATGTCAGAATGACTCTGATTGAAAGGCTTGTATACATATTCACCGTTGTTTATCCTCTCTCCAGAACAATACAAAAGAAAAGAAAACAAGTGGTCATAGCTACAAAGCCTCTACATTCCCCATGATGTGGGTGTTTGCCTAGTCTAGATAATGCTTAAAGAACATCCATAACAACTATATGAGGGTGCATAGCATTCTAATTAAATATATTTTGTCATATATTTATACATATATTTTCATAAAAACATCTTTTTTTTTGTGCATGTGCGCAGTTGCATTCCTTAGGATAGAGTAATATGATATTGCGTTTACATTGTCATGTATCCATTCTAAAGGAGTATAGGTGATCTCTATTCTTTGCACAATTAAAATTACAATACTCTTTTTCAAATACATCATTAAGTTACACGTCCTCTCAAGTCACATGCCAGGGAATGACTTCACTCATTTCCACCCCCCACCCCCCATGTCCAATGAAACAAGCACACGCACGCACACAATGCAAATGTGGTGGAGATGGATTAGTCATAGTGCAGACTCTCACCGTGATTTTTTTTTTTCAAAGACACTCATGTTAAATTAATTCCTATAAACCCACTACAGGTTTCTGTAACGTAAAAACCGCGCTACACACGTGACATTAAATGCTTTTAACCGCATCTTGTGATTGAAAACTGGCTCACAAACAGACTTGGAGTTGAGGTTATTTTGTCATTTGACATTTCCAGCGTCGAGAATACATTTCAGTGCTCAAACATCCACGTTTAGCAAATACATCCTGATTTGATTTCTAATACGACTGAACGCTACACAACAAAATAGTCTCTTAATTTTACTTCAAATCAGTGAATAGTGCAAATGGGATGTACATTTTCCAAACTTAGTCTGAAATGTTGACTTTTAGCCTACGTCAGGTTTGTAGAAATACTGAGCGCATGAGTCTAAACCTTGTCTTTGACTGGTGAACATGAACTTTCCTGTGGTGTGCACAGCCGACAGATGTCAGCTCTTATTATTGTTGCCCCTCCTGTAATGAGAAAAGAGGGGAGTTCTTCACAAGCACTTGCATATGAAGGGCAAAGAACTGCATGGCTACTGACCAAAATGCTCCAAACCCTAACATTTTTGGTTTTATCTAAATGAAAGAGCTTTCAAACCACACACACAGACACACACACACACACACACACACACACACTTTGGTGTCATGCATTCCCTAAAACAGCGGTCTCAAACTCATTTTCTTTCAAGGTCCACATTCAGCCCGATCTGATTTCCAGTGGCCAGACCAGTAAAATAATAGAATAACATGTCAATAATAACTGCAAACTTTTGTCTTTGATTTAGTGCAAAACACCCCCATTAAATTGTGAAAAGATTTTCTTTGACAAACTATACAAACAAAAAAGGTGAAAATAACCAGGAAAAAAACCCCCTCAAATTTCCAAGAAAAAAAATCTATGCAATTTTAACAATGTTCAACATATCAATTTCAACTTCAATTTTTTTCCCAATTTCAACATATTTTTACATGAAGAAGCACTTTTTAAAAATTGTACTGGATTTTCTTTAGACATTTCAGGTTTTTCACATTTTACTATTACACTGTAGTTTGTAAATGTAAATATTTCCATATTTTCATGTTAGTTTTTAAAACTAAAACAAAGATAAGAATTTGAAGTTGTTCTTATCAGTATAATGTAAAAGGTTTTTCCCACATCAAACCAAGAAATTTTGTGTTGCACTGATCGATCGGCTGCCGATCAGAATCGTCCAATATTGCCCAAAAGTAGCCTGATTGGTGATCAGAAAAATATGCCGATCAAAAAGCCGATCACATAAGGTAAATTACTACGGAACAGGTGCATCTGGCCTTGACTGTTTCTGTACTTTTAAAAATATAGTTAGTTAATTAATAGAAGTTTGGGAACATTTTACACTGCGTAAGGCAGACAACAGTGTGTCCACGGCTAAATAGCATTAGCATTAGCTTAGCACTGCCTTATTTGCTATAACACCTGAACTGAACGCATCCACACTTCAACAGCACATTGTCAAAGACGACTCAGAGCTTGTTTTGCTAACTGGTGAGTATTAACATCTGTTAGCATGTAGCCTCAGTGTTGTAATTATTTTAACAAATGTACCAAGGTAGTGTAATTATTAGGCTACAACTGCTTCACATATCCAGGCATGTGCATCTCACAACTCGAAACACTTCAGTCTTCTTCCATCCCTGTTTATTGATTGATGTAGTTTAACCCTTTAACTCCTGAGACATTATTTCAGGTAAATTACCTGCTGTGAATTTGTCCTAAAAGCTGCTGTGGAGGAAAATGACGACAAAACTGTAAACCATAGTAAAAGCATACAAATCCCAAACTGTTTATTTTTACTCTTATTTTCACTCACTGCTTTGTTTTGCTCCATCGTATGTTCAGAATAATTAATATTTAGAATAACTCATACATATAGAACACTCACCAATGATGCATCAGAAGTTAAAGGGTTTTAAAAAATGGAATTGATCTGATTAATCGATGAAAAAAAAATCGACACAATACTCAATTACTAAAATATTTGATAGTTGCTGTAACTATTCACACCTAAATGAAAGGTATGGACATTTAAAATTCCTTCTGTGATCGGCAGATCAAGTTTTTTGGTGATGGGGGAAAAAATGCTGATCGGTGTATCACTAAAAAAATGTATAGATTTATTATTGTTTGTAGGTTTTCATGTCGTTTGACTTTAGATAATATTGGTCTGTATGTGGAACCTGAACTAAAATGAGTTCCACAGCCTTGACTGTGGAATTATTGCACTTTGCAAATTCATCCCAAGGGCCGCATTGGAACCTCTGGTGCACCCCACTTGCACAGCATGTTTGAGACCCCTGCCCTAAAACATCTATACATCGCTGTCCCACCCTTACAGCCCTCAAAACACTCTGTTCAGGTCCCGTGCTTGTCTTCGAGAGGAGGACATATAACTAGGAAAAAAAAAAAAAGTAAATTCTGACAAAGCAAAACTGAAAACCTGAGTGGAAACAGTGGAAAACACGTGATATGTAACAAACGTGCTGTATCCCATGAGGGTTTCATGTGCACGATCCCGGGCATGAAGAGTATATGCATGTGAAGCGAATGTATTCACCCATTCAGAGTCTCAGTCGTTCAGGCTACAGTAGCATTTACAGTACGTATGGGATACATATTGTGATATCGAGGAAGTGTATGTGCTACTATGATATGACCCCCTTCATGGTGCTGCTGTTTTCTGCATAAAGTGTTGAATAGAAACTTAGTTGAGATGGTTACATGGATGTGAGTGGACTGTTGAAATGTTACATGATGGAAGAAAAAAACCAAAAGAAAAAAGAGGAAACTATCCAGAGTGGTTTCTGTCTCATGGCAGCAGCGACTCCTTTACAGGTATGAGTGTATTCAGTTAACATATCCTGGTTTATAATTTGCTACGTTAAGTGCTGAAAAACAAAAATCCTTCAATCCAGACTCCTACAGATGTATATCTGTTCGAGTAAATGCCGTTTGTTCAAATGGAGGTTTTTCTTTTTCTTTTCCTGTCTTTGCTTTTTTTTTTTTTTTTTTTTTTTTAAATCTCTGTACACATTCCAGATTCGGTCATGTCAGTATTACCCACAACACATCCCTGCTCTGTTCTTGTAAGTTTTTATTGCTGTGACAAACTCTCTAACACTCTGACCAGGCAATATTTCATTTTATTATTTCGTGGTGTTTTGTGTCTCTGGATATGTGTAGGGTTTGCTTTTATACGTGGATCTGTCTGCGTTATGTGCTTTGTGTTGGTGTGTTTTCACAGTTCACGAGTCTGGGGTCAGTGTTAATAAGACAATCACAGTGCTACCTGTCTGTCCTCGTTGCACGGTTCCTACGTCACAACCACGTGTTGTAGCGGTGCAACGCTAAACCACGCCATCTCCGTCCTGACGGTCACTGTATCCTGACGTGAATCAGATCCTCGGTCCACTTTTGCTTCAAATGAATGAACCAAAATGTGCCGGTGAGGCGCTACAGCCATTGCAAAAAACAGATAAGAAGGGAGCACGAAAAAGTTCGAAACACTGGATGAAGGAGCTAAAAGTCTTGTGGTTTTTACTGCATATTGACTGAGGCTACTGTTTCAGACTGTGGAGCAGGATGGCATGCGCTACATGAGGGATGACAGAAGAAGGTAGAAAAGGCTAACGACCCCTGCCACCAAAGGACAATAAAGTCTGTCTTTTTGTGTTTTACAGAGCTGCTGCACAATGCGATCGAGCAAAACCGACAACTTTGCGAAATAAAACATTCCAGTTGTCTGAAAAAAAAAAAAAAGTCAGAACAGAGCTAAGTCCCCCGTCGAAAAAAAAAAGTCAAAAACAAAAGCACTGAATAAAAGTGGACTGGCTCCAAAGAAAGAAACACAAGAAGGGAGCGTCGTCCGCGAAAGGAAAAGACGTCAGCGCACACGCAGAAGACAGGAAATACTCACGACGAGCGGGGAAGCGCAGCGGCTTTACCATTCCAGCACTGAGCACGCCGTGACATCACAGGGGCCACAAGCCAATCATGAGGCGGGGCTCAGCGCCAAGCCGGAAGCAAGTAACACATGCTGTAAGTTGGAAGGTAGAGAAGAATACACGCACACGCACGCACACACATACGCACACTGACACATGTCCACGTAGCATAGAGTGCATGTATCACATTGAGAAGAAGGGGAAGATTGTGAGAAGCGTAAGGAGGCTCAGCTGGTTCACAACCGTCCACGGGGACAAAGGACTTTTTTCTTTTCTTTTCTTTTTTTTTTTTGGCTGTAGTGTTATTGGACTCGAACGCGCTGACACAAACCATTCCAGTTTGGGGGGTAAGGTCCTTACAAAGGTCCAAGTGTGGGTCTGCTCCGTACCTTGTACCCCTTCAGTTAGATAATGACAGTTCAAAAGGTCAAAGGGCATGCACCAGCAGTCATCATGCGATTACAGTTCACAGGAAGCACTTTTTGTTGCTTTTTCTCTCAGTTGTTTGACTGACATTTGCGTTTTGTTTTTGTTGGTTTTTTTGTTTTTGTAAAAAAAAAAAGAAAAAAAAAATCATGCCTTAGATTAGTTGATATTTTTCTTTACAAATGTTATAAAACTACAAGTTGAACTCCTCTTTTTTTCACGTCTTCTTTTGTGGTGCTCCATGGTCACACGTTGAGGATGTTTGTACTTTTGTCATTTTTGTAGTTTGCTTTGTCTTTTGTCTTTGTTTTTCATTCCTCTCTGCTCATTTTCCTCTGCGCTCTGGATGTGTTTTTGTGGAGGATGATTTGGCAGTGGCTTTCCGGTCCTACAAAAAACACACAAGTAGACACCGTAAATTAATCTGACCGTTGAAAAACCGAGCGAAAAGTTGTAATTGTTTTATTACAGGGTTTCTGCAAGTCAAATATCAGACTTTTAAAGACTTTATCTTACGTAAAATACCAGAAAAAACAGGTGAAACCCACAGTTGAAGTTCACAGAAATGACAGAATCTGGGAGTGTAGCTTGTTGCTCAATGATGTCATTAGTGTTTTCATAGGACTGATGTTTAGCTAGTGTGTAGTCCAGAAGTGCTGCACTATTAAAAAGTAACTCCACCCTCCACTGAGGATGGTGAGGATATGTGAAGTGGAAGTTAATTAGGGAATCTTACCACCCTTAAAAGTTCACCTGCAGAAAATTAATATCAGTGCAAAATGTTGTTCCCTTTAATGGAGTGTTGACATGTTACAATTCTATCTTTTTACATTATATTTCTGTTGTTTTTTTTTTAAATGAATGAATGAATTTTGTTATGAATGGCATCCAATGTTACAGTTTATGTCTGAGTTCATATCACTTTAAGTTAAAAGAAGAACGGACAAAACAAATCCTGGACTTCCCTAGTGGATGCCCATGGTTCTTTGTCATCATCATTTGGATTACACTGGGGAACATTTTGACCAAAATATTCTGTGAAGTTAGATTTTTATGCCGATTGAACTCCTATGTGGAAACTTGTTTGTGCTGTTACCATGGAGACAGTACAGTGAAAAGTGTGTGCCGCTCTCAATTCGCTTTATTCACCTGGTGGCCATTTTTACGCTTTAGGGGTACAGAAGTTAAACAGAAGTACACAGTTCTGCACGTTGTCAATCACTATCTTCAGTGAACGTTTGGGTTATCAACACACCAGCAGTTTGGATCTCTCTGTCATGCCGGAGTTAACGATCGATATTGTTAAAAGATGGGCGTGTAAGGACTGCAATATTCCCCTGGCTGTCATGCTGAAAGGCTACAGTAACTGGATTGAAGGCTACATAAAGTTTAAGTAAGCTAATGTCATCCTATAGTTAAAAAACTTGACGTGATAGACAGAGATCGGAGATCGGTTTTGGATTCTGCACCCCAAAAATCTGTTCAAAACAGCTGACAGACCCAATTCAACAAAAAATGTGTTCCCCAGTGTTATTCAACTGGTTGTAATGTGCAACTAGATGTCACTAAATACACAAGTGTCCTGTATGCCATGAGAAGAATATTTTTTTCCTTAATTGCTCCTGCTGTCACACTGTCCTTTTCAACTGGGATTTCAAGACTTAAAAATACCACCCATTTCTGGTATGAGGGTATTCACACTGATATTTCACACAAATCTGATGATGTGGAGTGATCCTAGTGGTGGACTCTGCATCAGCTTCAGTGTTGGAGGGCTCATAGGGATTTAAAAACCAGAAGTGGCCTGTCAAACCATCTATACATTTTCCAATTGTTGTAGACATTCATACCAACACTGGATTCATCACAGAGGAGTCATAACAATATATTTTAGTGTTAAATACATCATTAATGATGGGTCTCGAATTCAGCTTATTTGGACTTTTTATGATTATTTAAACTAAGCAGAAACCCTGTATTAACAGATTCTAATGTCAAAAGTTTGCGTTTTGAGCATGAAGCAAAAGAAAATGCATGTGCACTGCAAAAAATGCCCCATTTGAAATGAAAAAAAAAATCCTTAATATCTGGTTAAAGTCATGTATTTCAAGCCAAAAAGAAAATATACCAATGCGGAATCTATCTATCTATCTATCTATCTATCTATCTATCTATCTATCTATCTATCTATCTATCTATCTATCTATCTATCTATCTATCTATCTATCTATCTATCTATCTATGGTTGCTTAAAAAAACTTTGTGTATTCTTGAATTCAACTTTAACATTTTAAACATGACAGAAAAAGCTGACTTCAGATCACTACATTTGCCTTGTTTGTTCATGATCTAATATGACTTCTGTTTTCTTATCTCGTCTTATTCAGTAGTTCAATAAACTCAAGCGATTTGTGAACAATTTAGTGAATGGATTCAGTGACTCAGCCATTCTCAGTCATACTTGGGACTTGGTTGCTTGTATTGCACATTATTAGAGCTCATTTCTAGATCATTTGTACTCAAAAATAAACTGTGAATTCTAACCTAGAAAAGGGAAGTTTATACAGTATGTTCTAAAAATAAGGTTGTCATTCTTGCACTGCCAAGATGTTTTTTTTTCCCCATAAGCACATAAAAGTAGAAAAAAAGATGAATCCACCCAAAATAATTAATTTCCTTTCCTGAAAATCACTTTTTGCAGTGTGATAGTGGGGAAGCTATACTGAGAGTCCAACATGTTCTTTGTGGAACATGTTTCTGAAGAAGTGCAGATTTCAGATGCAGGGCAGGAGGTGAAAAGGAGAATGTAAAAGATGGAGAGAGAGGTTTGTACAGAGTTGATATAATATTGGCATGAACAGAAAATTATGATGATTTCTTGGTGAACAACAATGTTTTTTTTTGACTGACTGGGAAGACTTGTCTAAAAATGACGGAGGTAGCAGTTATAATAACCAACTAACAACTCCACTACAACTTTTTGGTTGAATGGTCTGTGACCTTGGTATCATGTATAAACTGTTGTGTAGTTTTTGTTGAGCTGAAGCCGTTGTCTTTAATTGTCCTGAGGAAATCTGTGCTCTTGCAGCTCTACTGTATCTTAAGACTGAATATGCAAAATACGTGACAGTGGTGTCATCGCGGAAAAATTAAATCTCCACCCCAGGGTAGGTGAACGGCCATGTTGGTTTTTGTTTTGAGCCACAAAGGTTCAGCAGCAGCAGGTGATTACAGCTGTGGGTTACACAGATTTAAGTGTTAATAGTGTGGCTTATATATAATATTTTATATATAGTAAATCACAGCACACCTATAAATAACATTGACACTAAACACTGAATATGAAGGTTTAACCTATAAAGACCAAGTGCAGCTGTTGTATCACTTCCCAAATTATTACTTTTTCTCTGTTTTAAGTGATTTATCACCATTTATTATTTTATCCTCTGTATTTTGAAAGTTTCACTGTGAATCGCAGAGTTTTCTATACTTAATTATGTATATTTGATTTAGACATTCATAAAAAACTGAAGAAAACCCGACTTTTTCAGCAAAATCTATCATTAATTGAACATAAATCTAGTGTTTTCATCCACTGTCATTGATCCAACTTTATGGGTGTTACTTGAGAATCAGTGTTGGAGAAGATGACGATGTTTCCATATTCACTACGGAGCCTCTGAACATCCAAATGGGTCATATTTGATGACCATGAAAAGATGGTAAACTGCATTTTACAACAACTATTTACATGTATTAATAGATTAGTGGATTGACAGGTATTAAACAGTTTACATCAAGAAATGATGGTGGTTGACAGTGCATGAGTCTTTATGGGATAAAATAATTCAATTCCTTAAATTCTCCCTTTATGAATAACCTTTCCCAGTAAAGGCGCCCTGTGGACTCCCTCTCAAACCAGAAGCATTTTTGAGAAGTCACTTCCTGCCCTCCATCTTCAGTTTGTGCTACAGCCATAGTACTGATGTGACGTCATATGCAAACATGTGACAAGTCACCATAGGTTCCTTTTATCAAGCACTGGGATGCACTAGTGCTTGTGGTGGGTCCCATACCTTGAGGACTGGGCAGTATGTGTATTTCAGTGTTTAACTCTCCGTAGACTGGTGCGCTGCACTGACTGAGCACCCTTTCTCACATCCACCCCCACCTGGAGCAAGGAGGGAGGGAGGAGGGAAGGAGACAACACTCGGACCAGTTAACTGCAGTAACCTCTGTATGTAACCAGAGCGGGAAACTAACATATGCATCCACTGGTCAACCACTATAGCCCTGAAAAGAACCAGTGTACAGAGTGTTTCTAAAGTGTCTGTAAGAACAGATCATAAAGCGTGTATGTATTTGTAAATATAAAATACTCTTGGTGTCATTTCAGTCATAGTTTTGTTGTCACTTTCACTGACAGACATAAGAAATATTTAACCAACATTTATCTGGTGGCTGCTGTTAATTTCCCACCCTTTGAGCCAGACTATGAGTCATAGTAAAATGCTCTTTGTATATTCAGTGTTTGTGTGGGAATATAAGACTCGGTACACTTTGTGAAAACACAAACATGATGGGTCACCTTTCTAGCGAGCACCTTTCCATGTTCCTCAGCGAACTGCGCCTCAGAAGCAAATTCTTCTTTCTCTTCCCTCTGTAAAACATAACCCAATGTTAATATTCTTAATAGATATTTTTAATATTTATATTTGTATAATAATAAATTGCATATCAGCCTAAATGTAAAACAGAACTAAAAGAATTGTATGAATCTCTAACTCCATGTGTTGTAACATACAACACATTTTTCTCATCTTCATCAAAGCCATCAGTTTTGATGATAGTTGTGCTGCTGAGTGAGAAAAAAAAACGCTGTTGATGGTTGTGAAGCATAAACTCAAATTGTCATTTGATAATACAAAAAAGAGATGTCAGGATGGACAGGATGTTCCCCTCGGGCGCACGGAGCCGCGGGTGGTCGGCGTGGAAACCTGACCTGGCCCCGCCTCTGCTCCTGTTCCCAAACTCGCTGCCCCGCCTCCTGGTGAGAGAAGCCCAGCCCCTTCTCAAATGGCTGCGTGCTTTGTAGGAGGCGCCCACGTAGCACATGAGAATAACCCGTGTCACACACCGGAGTCAGCAGAGCCTCCTGGGCCACACGCAAGCCTGGCATGCTGCTGTCATGTCCCGATGATACAGAGCCCACCCAGCCCTGAAGGGTGTCCTTCTCTGGCAGGTAGGGTTGGAACGCTCCACCTCCCACAACCCTGAGAACCACATATAAACAAACCAAAGGGACATAGAAAGATGAGGTGTAAAGAAACATCCAATACAGAAAATGTCAATATTAATGAAATATCAATGCTATGAACCAGTGTTGAGGAACGTTCATTTTGTTGTTAAACATCTTTTAAGGATGTGAGAATTAGTTGTTTTCATCTGGGAAAGTCTTTCTATTTGTCAGAATATGCAGAGTTTGAGTGTTATGTTGTTTTAACCCAATCAAATCAATGGACATTTCTCTTAGTAACCTTGTCTGCCATGCCTGATGTCAACAGCCAAGCACGCCAAGGTGGGAAGGTAAGTTATCGGCATAAGAGCATGGCCGTGGGAAGATGATTTGGGTAGGGGGTGGTAATTGACCAACACTACCTCTTAACACAATAGTGTAAACACCACGCAATTTATTTTTCATTTATCCGAAATGAGATGTGACGGAGCCTACGCATCTGGCACACACGGCGTATTTTAATTCAAATGTTTGACATTTGCAACCGTAGTGGATGAGTCACCTTAGAAAAAACACTCAAACAGGCATGTACAGTAATGTTACTCTGAGGACAGACAGGAAAGCACAACCTTAAAACTATTCTCTCAACTGAGTGTATAGTTGGGAGAAAACATAATAAACACAATGCACAGGATCATCAAACATGTTTTAAAGATTTTGTCTGAATAACCATAATGCATAGCGGTATGGAAAACAATTCCCATATTACTGCTTGTCAAACTATTTATATTGTGCATACTATAAAATGCCATTTTATTTGCATTTTTAAAGACGTTTATTAAATGCATTTTTTTTGTCGTCCCCCCAAGTTGTAGGAGTGCTGCTATGCCACATCTGTCCAACAGGGGGTGCTGCAATGCCCCCCAGCACCCCTAGTTCCCACTCCTATGCATAAGAGTGTCTTTCAGTCCTGAAAACACCACTGTATTAAAGTGCACTTTAACAACAGTTAGAGCTGACGTACCGGTTGTCCTCACTGTACTCGGGTGCTCGACTCAGTCCTGTCATTTCACATCGCTGGGCGTACACTTGCTGGCCTGCAACAACAGAAATCCCTTCTACTGAACCCAGCCCTACACCTCCTCCTCTCGTGCCTCCCACGGCACCGAAGGCCTCCCCTCTCCTCCCGTCCGACCTCTGACCTCCAAGCTGGCCGTTCTGGCTGACCTTGGGGACAGCGCCACTGGCTCTCACCCTGTCTCTTTCAGCCAGAGCAGTTGCTGGCTCATGTGGCGCCTCCTCCTCCTCAACCTCTCCTTCCTCCTCATCCTCCTCCTCCTCCTCCAGCTCCATGATAGAGCCACTGGCTCCGCTGGCACCGCTGCTTGGGCGACCCAAGCTGCAGGGAAGGGACAGCGTGGCCCCCTCTGAGTCATCAGCACGACTACTGCCTTCCAGTGACGAGTCCTCTACTGTGACCAGAGAGGGGCTGACCCCCGCCGGCCACACCTGAACGTCTGACATCTCCATTAACGTGTCTTCCTCTGTGGTGGCGATGGGGGCGCACTCCAGGCTGGACACTTCCTGCCAGTAGGGCTCCACGCCGAGCGGAGAGGGCAGGCTGTACTGCATAGAGGCCGGGGACAGCAGCTCCTCCTGCACCAGCCCATAACCTGCAGGGACGACAGGGGCGAGACAAGAGAAAGACTAACACCACGCAGGCACAGCGAGGGGTGGAAGAGGCAGGTGGAGGCTTGACTGTTTCTCCAACCTAATAGAGAAACAGTGGGGCTCAGCCCTGTCCCAACATGAGAGGAGTCAATCCTGATTGAGCTTTGAGCATTCAGTTAGGATTTTGAATATTCCTAAACTGGATATTCAATGGGATATGACTGGAATCCAGTTGCCAGAATAAATGTTAGAACTGTCTAATTTTGTAAACCATAGATACATATGACCACGTAACTGACAGCTCTGGTACTGATTCTGTACATCTGTATTTTATCAATTATCCTCAATTTTGAAGTTGTTAAATGTGAATAATGATGGTGCTCTGCTTAGTTTTAGAAATAGATTGTGGTTTGATTTCAACATAAAATATGTAATATCTGTTTTGTTTCCACACAAGTGCATCATTGCGTACACTTCATTTTGTCTACATACATGACAACTGCCTACAGACTCATTTTAAAGCAGAGGAATTGGATCAGATTTTCCATGACCTTCAGACCTTTTTCTCTTTACCTGCAACACTAGCTGTAGTTACCTCAAAAACTGTGCCTGTCTATGTTCTAAAATGCACGTCTCCCCACGCCAGAGCATATTGAATCTTTATTAGCAAATTGTGGGTGATTTGTTATTGATAATCATATGAAACACTGAGATGATATGTATCCATTTGTTTTCATTAATGTACAAAATCAACATTTCACTCTGGCAAATGGGTTGATTGCTGACATGTTGAACAAATAAATACATTAATTAATAATAATAAAAAAAGCCAGCTATTTTGTTTCAATTTCAGGGGAAGAACACAAACTTTAGGTTTACTGTCATTGGGACACAGCGAGGTGAGGTGAGGGATAAAACAGAAATCGTGTCTCATCCATTGTGAAGTGACAGGCACAAGGCTCCTGTTTGTCAATATGTAAAAGTGTGACACTGCAGATCATTTTCTGTTGCTTTGACAAGAGAGAAGAGGTGAGTCTACAGTTTCATTATGTTGGTCGGGTTGGCACGATATTCATTGTTTCATATTCAAGTATTTTACACTGATCAGAAGTTCAATGAAAACACCTTGACCACAAATATTTATGCCCATGCCATTCCCAGACTTAGAAAGATTCATTATTGTCTCTGATGGTTAAATATAATACTGGTATTTAAAGAGTAATTGGTTATCTCTACCCAATTATAACTGACCAGTGAACTGAAGCAGAGGCTGATTACTTTAGCTGACATTCAGATAAATGGCAGATGATTTTAAACAATTCACAGCAGCTGTTATAGAAAATACAAAGCTGTATATATAAAAAAATCTTTACTATCGTTCCAACCCTTGTAAAACAGGTCCCTGGGTGGGAGTCAACAGCATCTTGCACATTCTGTAAGAAAGGCAAATTACTGTTGCTCTATATTGTAATTCAATTTGTACAAAACCATGCACTGTTCTTTGTTCATCCATGTCTCACACACTCGAACACAGCTCACTCCACACACATAAATACACACATTAGACCAGACTATTAGATTTTACTGTCATAGTTGCCTTAAACGTACAATTCTGTTACTTCCTAAACCATGATCCACTTTTGTAAAGTCATATAAAGTTTTTAGTCATTAATTTCTGAATGACTTTTGACTATCTTTAAATAAGAAACATTTTAATAGATAGCTATTAAACACATATGGATGCGTTTGTCTCTTGTCTCTTTGTCTGCTGCTGAGAAACACTTCATTAGAGGTACAAAATACACAAGGACACACTTACTGTATGCACACAGTCACATACACATAAACACATAATACTCAATGTTAATCTTTTTAAGCTACTTTTAGAAATACTACTTTCAAACTAAGAGAAATGTGGGATATATTTATAATGTGGGTCACGATGAAATCACACTAGTTTTAAACAAAGAGCTTTTTCTTCACACTCATTTATGTTTCTTTAACATGTAAATATGTATTTTACAACATAATCACAATGACTGGAGTAAGAACACTAATGTATTGACTAATATTCATGATTTTCTTTTCCTTTTCTATAAATGTCCACTTCTCAGATGTACCACTTCTAAATCTTTTGCACTGCCTGAATAATGACAATAAAGGAACAGTGTTTATTGTGTTTTAAGAATATTGAAGCCAATGTTTCACTATTTAGAATGAACTAACCATTTTTAATTGGAAATGTTACATGAAATAATCACCAGGTTATGTTTGGTAGAGACAGGTTTGGACTGGGTTTTGTCTAATAAATAAACATTAAAGAGAACTTCAGCTAAGTGATTATCATTCTAATAGATAATACTGTAACAGAGAGCAACACTCCACTAAAAGACCTAAGGTCTGGTTGGTAAGGATGAATATTTCCCTATTAATAATAAATGTTAAAGTACTTCTGATACAACTACTAGTAATTGAAATAATAGTAAAGCACTTTTCAAAAACAAGTGGATAAACTGTTTCAAATGCCTGAAAAGTTACAGTCAAGTTAGTCCAGAACAGTACTGTACTAGCTTTCCTTCCAAGAAACATAACAGGCGACCAAACATCTTTAGGAATCAGTTATTGTCCTGTTTTACTGCAGTCTGTAAACTCAAAACTACTTTTCACAAACATATTCAGTTGTTGTTTAGTATATTTAATATAGTATATTTTATATACAGTTTCTTAGTTGCTAAATACCTGCCATTTATTCTCACTTTAAACACATCTGAACGTGTTTTAAAGTTTAAAAATAGTCTGCGTGCGAGTGAATAAATGTGGCAATAAGGTTGTGTTCTTATCCAAACTGAAGATGCCTCAGATGAGTTGGATCAATGTAAAAATAAACATAAAATATCAAGTGATGGATGAGACCAAAAGAGAAACATTCATCACTATAGTTATAGAACTGCATTAACATCTAAAATCTAAAGAGCTGGTCAGGTTACATGGATTCATTCATTTTTTCTATACTGATATTGATTTGTATTGATGACTTTGATGAAAATCTACATGTTATGTTTGGTTTTTCATGCGTCTAACTTATTTAATAGTAATGTAATTTATGTGATAAGCACTAAACACAAATGACATCTGTCAGTGGATAAAATACCTCCTTATTGCATTACTATATTGTACCATATGTTATATAATTGATCCCCAGGGTGTTTTTTTTTAATGTGTGAGTAAGCATGTGTGTGTGTTTCTGGGATGGTATAGGGCCAGGATGATGAGAGGTGGCGTCAGAATGAGGTGAACAGGGGGGAATGAGAGTTAGAATGAGTTAGATGAATCTGGGTTAGCCTTTCCCTTCACTCCTGCTATTTTAACACAAACACACACATACAGGTGTCAAAGTCACAGGATGTGGTGAAGCACAAATACCACACAGATTGTCATGGAACAAGGAATAAAAGACAACACAACACACAAAAACGTACAGCACAGCACACAACTCATCACTGTACATACACACACGACACACACACTAAAACACACAATATTCACTTGAGTTGAAATACAAATGATGGCACACTTTTGGCCAACAGGTGAGGCCTGATTAATATCTGCACACGCGCAAAAACATACACAAACACACCTCACATTGTTATCCCTGCTGGCAGATAACGTTTAGACAATGTTAACAGTGACGGTGTCATCAGACGTGGGCAAAAACATCTTTAATTCAGTTCTCAATTTGGGAAATGATCAGATTTTAATTTAAAATTTTACTTGTAATGAAAATTATTTCACAATGTAATGTCTAAGCAGCATATTTTTGTTCAAGAGGTCTTTTGTTTTTTATAAAAACCAAAGTACCGCTTATGTTATTATAGAGTAGAAATCATTTATTCGTGTTGCCCATGAATGAAAGCCATCTCGTCATAACAACATTGCACCTTAAACATTATGTGCTGTGCAGCTGACCATGTGTTACAGTGTAGCTTTAAAACACACCATTTGTTTTACATGAAAAGAAAAGAAACATTTGCTTGTTAATATAGCATTAAAAACAAGACTCAAATACATCCATTGAACAGAGAAAACATTTTACACTGTGAAGAAAAAATTCATACATTGAAAGCATGCCATGCACATAAAGATGTCATAAACAGCAAACAGCAAACTTTATTTCACTCACACAAATTGACACACACTCGCTGTATATTTACAGACAAAATTCATCGTAGGAGGACCTGGGTTGAAATGTTTTTGAAGAATTAACTTGAGGTTTAACTAGGAAACTTTAGCATGTCTTACTTTCATAATAAGACAAAAAAAAAAAAAAAACAACTGTATGGTGATACATAAAAATCATTAAAAAAATTTGACTTCCTTCCAGTTGTTTTAGAATACAATTGTAAAAAAAAGATGCATCTACTCTTTACTGTAACCCAGGTGTGAAATACATTCACACACATACAAACCCACAAACAGAAAAAAATACCGTAACAGCACAACATGCAGCATGCACATGCACAAACTGTAGTACACACACAGAGCTGGACTGAGAGGAGGAGAGGGTCCCCGCTCGACTGAACGAGGGAGGAGCGCAGGAAAATAAGATGACAAGAGAAGAGGAGGCCCAGAGGTCAACATGAGGTCATATGAGGTCAGAGGTCGGACAGGAAGAGCTGTGAGGAAGAAGAGCAGGAGAGGGGAGGAGGAAGAGGAGCAGGGCGACTGGGCAGCAGATATGACATGTCATAGGTTTAGAGGTAAAGACTGAAAATAGGACAGACAGAGAGACACTCGCCTGAGGAAAAGACAATAGATTACACAAACTACAAATAATGACGCTAGATTTTTTTTTTAAGATAATCACCCAATATCTAATCGATATTGCTGATTACAAATATTGTTTATTCAACAATTCCTAGCAATATTATATGCAAGTATTAATATTATGGGATGGTAGAGAATCAGGACTTGATACGTGTTTATTTATTGGCCACAAGTACAACACAAAGACATAACGTAGCACTCTGTACATTTACTGGAAACTGCCATTTCACTGGGTTTTCATTTCTAATGTTTTGTAGAGGTCATCTATTACATCTACCTACGATAAGGCTAAGTATTTCGCAACTCAGTGATACAAGCCTGATGAAACTTTGTCTTTTTCTGAGGCAGAAAGAGAGGAGGGAGAGAAAGGAAAAAAAGATAGGCAGAGGAATAGATACAAGGTATGAAGGCCCAGAGCACACTATTGTCTGTGTACTAGCACCACTTTTGATTAGTGTATCCATCCCAGACATACACACGCATGTATGCACACGCAGTCTGTGCACACACACCAGCACTCAGCTACGCATTCAAACACATGTATTCTTAACAAGCATCCGTGGGCAAAAATCCAGAATTACTGTTGGATTATGTGTCACTTTGGCCTTAAAATGTCTTCAAATGCTGTCAGTGAGCATGAGAGCATGTTATCCTCGTTTCTCATATTAAGTAAGAGAAGTAAAAACCATCATGTTCAGGGCTTAAGTATGAGGTGTGAAAAAACTATAACAGAAAAATGAGTAGTGCCCCAGTGAGGAATGTACAAAGGCAGTGTTAGTGCATGCTGCAAAAGGCCAGGTTCAATGTGGGAGAATGACACCATTCCTCAGACCCCAAAACATCACTTGAGACTTCACCATAACCATCATCATCATCATCATCATCATCCTCATTATGTACATGAGCAGCAAATCACCATGCACCCAGAGTTCCCTTCAACTTACCCCTTCTGAAAAACGGGGGTCTAATAACTCGTGGTTTGTGCACAAGGCGTGATGGCCTTGTGTCCGTGATCTCTTGTGGAGCAACAGAGACAAGGTAAAATAGCTGTTACCCAAAATCACGGGAAGGAGGGAGGTTTGTCAGATGTGGAAAGTAAATAAAAAAACCAAACTAACCTCAGTGAGTTGATGAATTTTCCTCAAATTGTCCACACTATAGTTACAATCTACATTCTATATCTCTTGAGCTATATGCTGTAATCTACTGAAATGTTCCTC
Organism: Siphamia tubifer; assembly: GCA_020466265.1. Lineage (NCBI taxonomy): Eukaryota > Metazoa > Chordata > Actinopteri > Kurtiformes > Apogonidae > Siphamia > Siphamia tubifer. The sequence goes on along the minus strand of CM035794.1, from coordinate 19,182,543 downwards.
CAAATTCTGCTTAACCATAAACATGTTGTAAACCTTTAATTTCTGATGTTTACCTTTAATCAAAAAAACCATGAATAGACTATAATTTCCAAAATTTAGCTTTCACTTTAAATTGGCTGAAAACAGTGCAGTACCTATATGGACATGTGTTGCATTAGTTTGACTCCTGTCTTACCATTAATGACACTCGGGGACAATAAAGTGGAGTCACGGTCTCCGAGCCGACACGCTCCCTCCTCTGAAGACCCAGGTGCTGCTGGCTGTGCAGCCGGACCCTCCAGGGAGCTCACGATGTCTGCGCGGTCAATGTTCTTCAGAGCGACGTACAAACTCTCCACTGAGAGAGCCACCAGAACGCCGGTGGGCAGGTGGTGGTGGTGGTGGTGGGGGGGGGTTAAAGACAGAAAAGAATGACAAAAAGTACACGAGAAGCATCCACACAAAGACACAACAAAGAAATAAAGGAAAGAAAAACTGTCAGGGATAAAATATGACAGTGTACTAGGGTCAGCGTATGTAAATGAAAACCATAGAAGGTGACATTCAAAGAAAAAAAAATATTCTTAAAGAAAATACTCAAGACATCAGGAAAAAAAAGATTCATACATTTGTAAGAAAAAGACAGAAATTGCAACTATTGTTTATTATTATTACAACTAATAATGTACTGTTTTCATGATACATTTTTTGGTATTCTGTGCTTCATTCAGTTCTTTGCATATAAAATACTATTAACTTTGTTGCACAGAGCCTAATGTATTCTCGTATTGTACAACTGAGTTCATATCTTATTCATCTACTTTAGTATCCAGAGCTATCAATAGTGAAGAGATGTTTTTACATTTTCCTTTGTGAAACTAAACACAAGACCATATCATTCTTAGTGCATCACATGAAAACATAACATCGATATCTGTGCATTTGATAAACTGCATGTGTCAAAGCCACACATGATCTCTGGAGCACTAGCTCAGTTAACATAATAAATAATGCCATAATTGATGATGTTGTATATTATTATTATTATTATTATTATTATTATTATTATGGAATTACTTGGTGTTTTACAGCTTTGAATTAATGAATATTTCCCTCTGTCTAATATCTGTGATTTATCTTCAAAATGTTTGCAGTAAATGTGTGACTTTCAACTTGAAAATTCAAGCTTTTTCTTGGAGTCTTACCCCCTTTTCCTGGCTCTTTTTCCCCCAAGAAAAAAAATAAATAAATCATGCTATCTTTCTTCAAATAATTGACAATTAGAAGCCAGGTCTCTGATAAAAGCTGGGAGTAAGATAAAGGTTTTCCAATGACAGGTAACATGCTGCCATTTAAACACAATGTTCTCTTCAATAAGTTTAATATGACACCTTCAACAACATAATGTGGATATTTTTAACAGTTTGTTTATTCATATAAAGTGATATTCCCTGGTGTCAGTCATTGCAGGTGTGTCCTACTTTTATTTGTAGGAACCTATAATCCCCAATGAATACTATGCCATTGCATTAAAAGCAGTGTTGAATAATGACTATATATACTATATGCCAGAAGGCATATGGTTAAAGAAAGGTTGCAATGTTTATTTAACAAATGATTGTATCTTACACTTCACTACTAATTGACAATATTTCAACTTATTAAATAGGAGAAAATTTAAGTAGAGGCCTGCTTCAACTACAAGGTTCCTCAAAATCAAGGCCTGGTATCTCCTACAGCGAATCTAAACAAGGGCCAAACCCACTACCTTTGCAAATATTACACATTTGTAACCTGGAACTAGTTAAAATTTGGATTGTTATACCTGCATATGTAGCACATATTGTTAAAATATAACTGTAATGAAAAATGAGTATTTATAAATGTGCAATTTCTAAGGTATGTACAGTCATGCTGGACTCACTTTTAGCCCTTTTTCCTTCTCTGCTGGCCCACAGGTTGAGCAGAGCAGAGCTCTGGTCAAGCAGGGAGTTGGGATTTTCCACACGAATCCTGTTGATATCATCAACACCAAACTGTAGCTCTCGAGCCAACTCTGCCAGGTGGACAATGAGTAACATAAATAGACTGATCTGGAACCAGACACAGGTAAAGGGCCTTAAGCTGCAGCACATAACCAACCTGCCCAGCTCAAACCCAGCTGTTCAGATATGATGTTGATTTTGATCTCAGTCCTCTCCATGGCATTCACTGTGGCTAAATGTGAGAAGAAAAACCAAGAGGTTACAAGAAATGCAAGATGCATGAAGCCAAATCTATAGCAAATATTGATGTGCATTATAAAATAAATAATGGAAAGTTTGTTGTTAAACCTTTTAATTCTGATACTGTCTATAACAGCTTGGACAGTCCAAAGCTGACATGATCTGTGAAAATTCAGGTCATTTTAACATTCAGTCAGAGATGCCAGATGCCAAAAAATTGACAATTGTATGTTAGTTTTTGATAATAGAAAATAAGATTTCTGGCTGAAATAAATGAATGATTCTCTAAAAGGATTATAATAATTTACACTGCACTGCTTACGGCAGTGACATATTTAAGATGAACTGTAAACAGGCTACACTTTCAATGTAACAGGTCCATGGTTATATGAGTCGGCCTTATTTTAGACTTTGTCTTTTAATACTTTGGCCAACTAAGAAAGCAAATGTGAAATGTGATATAATGGAACTTCCTGTTTGAGTATATTTGGTCAAGTACATGATCAAGTATATTATAAAAGTTCTGATTAGAGGTGATTTTAAATACTGTTGGATATTTACTGACTGTGCAAAAGTGACAACAAACATCAATCTCCTTTATAATAACACACCATCTGTTGATGGTTGGATTGTTAAACTCATTTAAATCATCTAGAATACTGTGTTTATGCCAGAGGCTGCTTTTTTATCACAGAGCTGGAATTTGATTTAGGGGGGAATATCAGTCTTGGACTGCCCAAATGTTTTTGAGTAATTACTTAAATTATTCTACACTTTTACTGAAATATTAGAATATTTATATTTTTAAGTAAAACATACCAGAATTAACTGATTGATGCTTCTAATATAAACAGGTTGTACTGATACTTACCTTAGGACATAGCATTGCTCGGGTGAAGAGAATACCCATAACATATTTTATGTCAAAATGTTCCTCAGAGTTAGCACACCATATGGGCAAGGGGGTTAGAATTTAGGGTTCATTCAAGTGCTAGTCCCACCAACCAAGGTAGCATTCAGTAATCATTACAGAAGGACTGAAATGCAATGTAGCAGCGCTGGGTATTTGTAGACAGAAAAAGCCTTGTCCTGTAATTAATCTAACCGACTATCACTACCGTTGTGACTCTGTACACATATGTCAGGCCAGCTCCTCTGTCTAGCTCCACTGCGAGGTCCTGCCCATTCTCAGTGCTAAGCAACAGTGATAATGCTAACGGTAACTGCTGCCATGCCATTGGAAGTCGCAGTGGAGACACCCGCACCATGCAAAACCAATCACAGAAGTCATTCATCTGTTCTCATAGCTACCAGGACACTCAGGAGAGAAAAAGTTCATTTGCCGTGTGCCATGGAGCCATTTAAGGGTGTATTGAGGACTGCTGCTTAAGTTTTGGTGCACATTCAATCATTTTCTCTAACTGCACTGCAAAGGATTCTGGGGCATACTGTAGAGCAGTGTATTGCATCCAAGGCTCAGTCTTTGTGCCATGCGTGCACGCAAGACAGAAAGGGGAAGATATAAAGGGCAGAGTTGGAAGCAAAGGGTTGTGGGTAAAGGGGCAGTGCAACATTCAGTGCCCATCTCCACTGTGTATATATGAGGAGAGGGCTGAAGGTCAGGCAGAGAAAGACTCACCCACACCCGGCTCATTCAGTGCACTGTAGCGTTCCCTCAGGGCGAGAGGGGTCAAAGTTCGTCTTCGCTCTTCACTGCCCACAACCTAAACAAGACAGAAAAAACAAAAAAACATGATATCTTATATGTTTTCTTGTATCTATAATATCTTTTCAGTATCAGTGTCAGTAGATTGATTAGACTTTTTCCATTTTATGGCCATTTACAAAAAGAATATCATGTAATATCCTGCAAAAGACAAAAAGTGCGCAGAAAAACACTTTCAAACATGTGCTAAAAAGTAAATTTGACATTTCAAGAATCCAAATCCATTTTTTTAGTTAAGGACTGTAGATTTAAATATTAAAACATTATAAGCTTGTTTATGTAATTATTTTCTATAGCAACTAAAATGATGTGCTTGTTTCTTTAAAATTAATTTGAATGTAACTGTAATTGTAATGTTTATTTAAAAAAAAAACCCATCTTATTTTGTCTTAAAGTATTATTTAAAACATTATTTTAAGAATGTTCAGCCCATAACTTTCAAAACTGAACATACCAAACTTCACTGAAAAACTGAGACTGAAACTGACTTTAAACGCAGAATGCCACATGGTCAAACATCTGTCTCATGAAGCACTTGGACATCTGGGAAAATTCAAGAACAAACATTTCTAAATGTCTCCTTGCAAGAGTGAGTTTTCAAACTATTTCTTACCTTGACACAAGGTGGCATGGTTATGTTAAGGTTACACAGTACATGCTGTGTGTCTTCATATTTGGTGCACTTCCGCAGAAACGACAAGAATCCAGTAGCATCTTTGTTACTATCTCTGACCTAAAAGAAGTTGAAAGAAAGAAAGAAAGAAAGAAAGAAAGAAAGAAAGAAAGAAAGAAAGAAAGAAAGAAAGAAAGAAAGAAAGAAGTAAAGAAAGAAAGAAATACAGGAAGAAAAAGAAAGAAAGTAAAAGAAAGAAAGAAGGAAACAAACATAAGTAACAAAGGAAAGAAAAAAGAAAGAAGCAAAACAAACAAAGGAAATAAAAAAAAGAAACAAAGGTGGAAAGCAAGAAAAAAGAAAGGTAGAAAGAAAGAATGAAGGTATAAAGAAAGAAAGAAACAAAGAAACAAACAAACAAAAGAAACAAACAAAAGAAAAAGAAAGAAAGCAAGACAGGAAAGAAAGAAACAAAGATGGAAAAAAGAAAACAGAAAGGTAGAAAGAAAGAAAAAAAAAGAAAGAAAAGAAAGACAGTAAAGAAAGAAAGAAAGAAAGACAATGTAGAGGGATGGAAGAAACAGAAAAAGAGTGTAGGAATCGAAATAATTGGAACAGAAAGAGTGATGAACAAAACAAATATGCCAAAAAAAAAGGAAAATGTATAAGACAAGAGAAAAGACATTTGAGAAAAGACAGGATTGTAAGAGAGTCGGAAGAAGAGGGGGAAAAAAAGAAATGAAAACAGATATTAGACACCCCTACAAAGTCACGAGCATGTGGCGCAGTAACATGGGACGAGGAGCAAGGGGGAAACAGGGATGGAAGCAGTCCACAGGCAGGCGAGAGGGAGAGATTTACCTGCACATTTTACCTGGACGTCTGTCAGACCAGACAGTTACAGAGTGACCGTGAGAGAGAGAAAGAGAGACAGTGAGACAGACACATACAGACAGGCAAGGCCGCAAGATAGGAAGGCAAGCAAAGAAAGTGAGGGAGTCACAGGACATGCAAACAATTACCCAACAGATGTCACATGTACATAGGTAAGTTGTTTGTGCTGCTACATAATAGTGAAATGCTTTTAACAGAGTATTGAGCTAACTGAGGTTGAGATGTGTTCATGACATTGACAGAGACATAGACAGGAGACTAGAAAATAAAACAAGAATGACACAAGGATGATTAGAAGACGGACATGAAAGGAAAAATGAAGGAAATCATATTAACTAGTTCTCTGGAAAGAAAGGTACACAGGTAGACTGACACATGTACATAAAAACAGGATATGAAATGAATACAAAGACATTTTACATTTTATTTCATGTATGACTAAACATCTAACCTTTAGATGTAAGCAATATAGATCCATAAATTAGGGATAAAATGTGTATTTAAAGGAGAGATATGTAGTATTGCTACTTTCAAATATAAAAAAGGGCAATGGTTACTACCACAGTACTGTGACACAAAACTGGTTTGTCTGTTGCCACAGACCAATCAAATGTTAGCATTTGTTCTGGAACCAATCATTGATATTATTACATTAACTCATTAACCTCTTGTTGCCTCAGTACTCAGGTTCATAATGCAGTCCATAATAAATCAGTGCATTTTGTGCATTAATTGCCACAGTGTTTTAATGGAAGAAACAACAAATTAGTGATATTATATATTAAATAATAGGAAGTATTGTTCTAAATACTCCATATGATTCCCACACCAGACCTTTCTGTGTGGAGTTTGCATGTTCTCCCCGTGTCTGTGTGGGTTTTCTCCAGGTACTCCAGTTTCCTCCCACCATCCAAACACATGCACTGATAGGTTAATTGGTTAATCTAAATTGTCCATAGGTGTGAATGTGAGAGTGATTGTTTGTCTATATATGTTCAGCCCTGAGATGAACTGGAGGCTCATACAGGGTGTACCCCACCTTCACCCATTGTAGCTAGATTAGGCCCCCAGTGACCCTAGTGAGGATAAAGCAGGTTCAGACTACGAGACGAGACTCTATATGTTCTTTGTTCTGGACGATAGAGAAGGTGGGCGGAGTCACATGTTGGATGTGTTGGACAGTGTGTTGTGTGACTTCTCAGTTCTGTGTATATTCAGTGCTGTGGACATCCTGTGGGATTCTGCACTCTTAATGTCGAATTTAGCTAACCTGGAAAATCTTTAGGAAAAAAAAATGTCCATCCATGGTTCAGACTAAACTGTGACATTTTGACCATGTTTGGATGATTCTTAAGTGCAGATATAATGTAAACCTTACATAAAACAGAAGTGATTTTACGGTGTCTGATTTCTGTCTAAATACAGAATCAGCTGATGCAGAACTTGATTATAAGAAACAGTGTTACATTTACAAACTGTAAAGATAACCAATGACTGGTTGTGGTTTGAAGAAAGCTTGATTCAATAATACAAACATTTGTAAACAATGATGTAGTAACAGTAACTGATAAACCATGTGGATATTTATTTGTTCATGTTTTTGGTAGTTAATTGTGTTCTGCCGCATGACTTCCTCCTACTGCTGTGAGTTTCGAGCATCAATACTACACATGACCCCTTCAACTTCTCTTATTCAAATTTTTTTTTTTTTTTTTTACAAAATAATAAACCACAGTCTTGAAGGAGCAACATACAAACACAGATAGACAACATCTAATGAAATTCAATAACAGATGAGTATATTGAATATGTACCAATAGCATTTACATATGAGATTGTGTAACATGTGATTGGTATCTAATTACTCTGTATATCTTATATTGTATTTAAAGCATTTATATGTGGACAGTAGGATCACAGAGCTGTGCTGTTTAACGTTTTCATGCTGACATATACTGTATGCAAGTGAAAAGCCACAAAAGACACAAAATATATCATCAGCAGGTGAACAGAATGGAGTATCTGGCGAGAGGATCCTTGACACACCAACCCCAATAATGACACAAACAAAACCACTGTATGAATATGTAGTGTCTGATAAAACCACAGGCATGTAGACGGTAAGAGTGAGACAGACCTTGACAGAGACAGGTAGTCTGTTATCTCTGAAGGCCTGGAAGCTGAAGCTACGAGGCTGCTGGGTTGCCTTCCTGATGGGCACCAGGTTCCCAGAACACTCTAGATGCAGTGGCATGCCCTCCATTAGCTGTGGAAAGCATTGTAAAATATGAAGGGTGACAGGGTGAGTCATGACAGAGCAGAGTACATGTGAAGGATTGGACCCTTATAAACCAGCCAGAGTGTGGATCGATTTCACATCATCCCAGAGAAACTCATTAACTTCCTACTTCTCTGCACATTTTCAGTTTCAGGGTCACGGTCATTTCAACAGGAACTGAATTTAGTTGCTTTTTTTTTTTTAAAAGTAAGCAATTATAGATTACTATAATGTGTTGTGTTTAAAATGTATATATATATGTATATATATAATGTAATGTACAGTTAGTGTCACATAAACTATGTTGCAGGTACAAGCTGTTTCTACAGACAGTCAGTGTGCACCTGCAACCTGGAACAGCATGAAAAAATGTTAAGCTTGCTTCATTTTTCCCCCTCATTTCACTGTTTTAATTATAGTTGTTCTTGTTTTCGATGCTTCTACTGTGGTACATTTCAATGGCCTAAATTATCCTTGATGTTTCTAGGTATTCCATTTTGTTCTTGTACTGAATTACCTTGATTCCAGTAATTATCCTAAGTTTTTTTAAAATCAAACTCATGGTTCTTATCACCTTTATTTTCTTTGCTACATTACAATCTGTTCCACTAAATAAAGGTTGAATTAATTACTTCTAAGTGATCCTGAACACTTTTATAACACACTAACTGTAAAAATTACATCATCATTTGTAATCTATACTTAAGGAAGTTCATGTCACTGTCCATTGTGGTGTTTGACTACGTCTGCTTGACTCTAAGACTCAAGTTTGGCATTTTGACCATTACAGTACTGGTTTTGGGGTCATGTAAAGATATAACTGGAAACTTTGCAAAATAATGATACCAAAAAACTATTCCATTCCCAAGCAGCAATATAATTTAGGAAATGTTCAGAGCAATATCAGCTACTTGCTAAATGTTAACACATACAGTTGGAAACAATTAGCAGGCGAGTAATGGCACAACATAACACTGAAGTAATGCTAACATTAGCTGCTAAGTAACAATACACTTTCTAAAATATTAGTGTAACAAAATCCTGTGCCCATCTCATTAGTGAACCTTCTTAAACACAACTACAGATGAACTCTCTTATTTAGTAAGCAGATGCTCTGAAAGACTAATTCAGTGGTCTCTGCAGACTACAGTCATTTCCCAGATGGCAGACATCAAGGTCTGCTAATTAGCCCTAAATCATAATAACAGAGGAATAGTTTACACAAAGACAATCAATACATGGTCCCAATAAAGTGACTGGCTGATTTCTAGAGGGGTGTTAATACTTTTTAAATAGGAATCAAAAGGATTCCTTGAGTGCAGCGGTTCTCAACTAGGGGGGCATCTTCGTACATGCCTACAGCTGCGTTAGCGACTACAGCTGTACACAACATTATAAATCATTCAGTACATACCCTACTACACTCATGGATCGAGGTCTGTGAGTGTGTGTGAGTGGGGGGGGTTGCATATCATCTGGCACATTGTCCCTTAACTTTCACCCCAACGCTAACCCAGGTCAATCACATAACTTTTAGAATTACGTAGCACCCCTCTGGGTCCCACATTTTTTTTTCAGGCAAATGAGGGATTCCAATAGGCTTGTGAGGAGTGGGGCGTGGTTCAAAACCAGTTGAGAACCTCTGCTCAAATGGCTGTCAGAATTTGTTGCACTACAGCATAACCACTCCTCCATAAAACCTTCTCTTTGGGTTACTTTTTAATAATGTCTCTACGTTCTGACCTCGATGTCTCGACTGCGGGCCACTTCAGTGAAGTTCTCATGCAGTTCCAATGTTTTGTCCATCTTATCATCTGTCATACAGTAACAGCGTAAGCGCCCCTCTCTTGCTTCATTCATCTTGGCAAATATAACAAACTTAGCCATATAGGGAACAGCCATCAACTCCCGGTACAGCAGGTTAGCAAAGGTCACTGCTTCTGCTGTGCGTGGACAATCTGCCAGCCAGAATCTGAGGAAAGAAAGTGAAAAGACAAGCCTTGGTTCATATGAAGAAGGAAGAACAAAAAACGTGGCTGGTTTTACAGTAATTTATCTTGATTCATGGAAAGACAGTCACCTTGCAGAAACATTGGTGGTAAAGTTGGCACAGTTATTAGCATACATCAGCTTGGTGGTTCCGGTAATGTCCTCCCACTGAGCTGGCGCTGTCCCACCTGAGACAAAGCACCCACACTGAGTCCTTGTCCTGATAGCATAGGTAACAGCTGCAGATTGACACATAGCCACACCTATCTCTATAGTTTTTAGCAGTATGCCAGCACCGGAGATGGGTCTAGCTTAATCCATTATCCTTCTGGAATAGTGAAACAAATCTCTAGGTTGCTTGGCCAGCATTAATTTCTTCAAACGATTCACACTCGTGATGCTAAGCAGAGGATGCAGCAACAACACCTTTCAATAATGTCTGGGGAGAAGGTGTTTTGGTGGAACATTTAAGTACAAGTGTGGAACAGTGAGCCTTGGTGTTAACCCTTTACGTGATGGAGTATTTCATTTATTTGTTTTTTAAATATTCAATCAACCAAGATTTCAAAAAGCTGTGCGTTTCACTCAGTTATGTTGGTTGTTGTAACAACACATATGTCTCTCACAAAACTTGCCAGTTTGAGTGTGCAGTTGTATTTCACATTAGAAAACAATTACATACAACAAGGAAGTTGGAGAAAGCTAACTGAAATAGCCCAATGACAGGATTATTCCAACAAAGTATATCATGTGACCAAGAAAACTAATAGAACACATTGACTAACATGTCTAAAAACCTCACACCTATCCAATGATCCAATCACTAAAAGAAAAACTCCATAGTGGAAAAAAAAAATCTGATCCTACCAATGACACTGCACAAGAGCCGCAAACTGGTAGTGTCACCCTCCCCAGCATCCCGAGGACTCTCCCTCCAGGATGGGGGCAATGGGATTCGCAATCCGATTGGACGGTGAAATTTGCGTCGTCGAGGTTCAATGGTAACCACTGGGCTGAAGGTTGCCTGGTTACCAAGCTGCCGAGTCAGCAGCTCATCAGGGATCGGCTGTGCCTAAAATGGAAGGGGTGAGGGAAAAGGTCAGTGAAATGCAAAACAGCAGAGGAGACAGAAAGAAAAGGATAGAGAGTTAAACAAAGGGATATGTGTGAAAAATAAACTCAAGCACAAGCATGAGTCCTACCTACAGGAGGTGAAAAATTGGAATAAAGGAAGGAAGGATATAAACAAGAAAACAGAGCAACATGTGAACGTCAAACCCACAGTCAAACCCACACATGCAACCAATGTGGATTTCACACCTCACCCAACTCAGATCAGTGCATCAGCTTGGTCAGTGTGGCTCACAACTTAAATCAGGCAACTGAGGAGTGATGAATGGCTAGGTAAAGGAAAACATAAACAGAGTTGCATAAGGCAGAGCAAAACAAAATTCAGATACATGCGTTGTATTTTTTTTGTTGTTGTTTCTTTTGTTTTTTTCCAGAATAGCAAGTGTGCAGTGACAGACAGTGTAAATAATATATATGACATAGTGATAAAGAAGAAGCAAAACAAAAAACACTCATTGCATAATCTGTGCATAGTCTTTCACGGAAAACAAGCCAGGAGGAGGTGCAAACACAAAATGTCAACGTCAGTGCTTGCCAACTTCCATTGTGTGTGTCTGTAGAGGTTTGAGTGAGTGACAGCCACGGCCACAGGAACCATAACAAATACGAATTTAGAAATACAGACTGAGATCAGTGTCTCATGTAAAATCACTACTTTTTAGTGTAGGTAGAATAGAGTGCTATACTGTATGTTGTAAAACTGTAAAAAATTTAATTGTATGGAATAAGCTGGGTAGAGGTTCGTATTTTATAAGATGAATGGCACAGACTGTCAACATCTAAAACTAAAGTATACAGTAGCGATTTAATATGAGAAAACACTTTAAATGGAGAGAAAAATATATCAAAGAATGAAAATGTACACATGCAGCAAAAATGCTATCATGCTTTAAAATATGCAGTTATTCTATAGTGTCCTTGGTATCTGTCATACATGCAACTCATTCAATATTTCATGAACTTCCTTCAATCATCAGAGGTTACAGTGATAAGAGAGCAAATGAATGTTCCGCAGTCAGCAATGCAGCGCACGTATCAAACTGTCATGATTGATAACCAAAGTCTAACATTCTTCAAGCTCATTTGTCAAACAGACAAGCCATCAGTTTCAGGATGTGACTTGTGTCAAATCTCAACTCAACGAATGCAGCACAAACAGAAGCACAGGTAAACATGCTAGCAACCACTACTGAGTCACAAACTGAGAATCAGCTGTGTGAAGATGAAAACATCTGCTGCCACTCATTTTGGAAAAGCACGAGATTTTCTGTGTTAATGAAACAAAATAACCATCCACTCAAAAGTATCTGTGCTGTTGTTCAGATTAGCGGTTTCCTCTCCTCTTTTTTTCTCATCATTCTCTCATGTTTTGCTGTGGTCGTACTCCATCTCACCTGCAGCCCCAGTCTGACTCTCTTGGTAACAGCTGTCTCAGGGAAAATGGCCTCGACGTGGGGAACCAGTTTACTGGTCAGTCGGCCTCCCTCTGGACCAATGAGATCGCTCTCCTGCTGAATACGGGAGACAACGGCAAAGTAAAGTGGGAAGTCGGTGGAGATTATCCGCCGGATTCTTTTCTTCTCCAACTCCTCCTGACTCTCTAAATCTAAAGAAAGAAAGAAAGAAAGGAGGGGAAATATTATAACAGAAGCATGAAAGCTAAATTTAATAATACATAACATGCATCTAGGTTGCCATGCAGCTGTACACTGCAAAAAATGTAAAACCTATCAAGTGTATTGTTTCCATTTGTAGTCCAAATATCTCATCATACTTAAAATCAGACATAATCACCTGAAGAGTAACTTGTCAGTGAGATATAAGAGTTTGTTTTTACCCAGTCCCCTGAAAGGGGAGAAGGGTATGGGTTTTGCTTCAGTTTTTTTGCCTGTCTGTTTGTCAACAACTTTACACAAAAACTACTGGACCAATTTCAATGAAATTTCCAGGAAAGGTGCAAGGTGGTCCAGAATAGATCCCATTACATTTAGGTGAATGTAGGTCAAAGGTCAAGGTCACCAAAAATGTGTTTTCACAATGATAACAAATAGACCAAATAAGGTCAAATGTTTGCAGGGAGTAGGGTGTGTTGTGTCTGGCAGCACTTGGTTGACGATAGTTCTTGAAAATCTTATTTCAACAAGTGAAAATTACCTCGGTAAGATTTTTCCCAGTGTAAGTTTGGCTAAAACAACTTGCATCCTTTGTGTCTTTGTTCTGTATGGTCAAGGGTCATGTATGAAGATTAAATCCAACTGGACCTTACTGTACAAGGTTTCACAAACAGAAACATCCATTTGAAACACACTGACCTTCATCCATGCCATTCAAAATGGTTTCGAGCACTTCGTCCCCATAGCGATTGCGATGTTCCTTCCACACGGAGCCATTTTCACTGCGAAGGACCACAAGCTCACGGTCTCCTCGGCCCAGGGAGGCGAAATGAGGGATTTCTACTATTACTGGCCTGTGAAAAAACACAGCCAGATGTCAGAGGGACGCCCACATTTAAGGAAAGGAAACAATGGAATGTCTATGTAGATCAGTAATACTCAGAACACAATTTAATGTTCACAATAAAATGTTTTGCAGTTTCATTTACAAGCTATCTTTAATTCAAATCCCTATTTTATTCCTGTTTTCATAACCTATATCCAGATTTATTTGCAACTAAATGTTTTATTTAATTTAAGTTATGAAATAGACAACAATAACAGGAATATGATAAAAGTACATCACTGCTAACAGACTATATGCATTAATACATCTTTAAGTTCTGTTTTGGACTTACTGTACTGCAGTTTTTGTTGACTAAAAATGCTAAGTACAAGTAATAGTAATAGTAATTGCTGATACAACTGACTTTTTGGAATTTCAGTGAGATAAAATAAAACATCTGATCAGTCTTCAGAATGACCTTTACTACCTAGAGGGACCAGATAAGACAACTAATTTAAACATTTATTTGTTGTCCTTCAATAGACTGAAAAAGAAATTGATCACTTTAGAGAAAGAAGAATGACTGCACATGAGGAAAAGTGTAATACTATATGCTTTTATTGCATGTCAAGATGAGTATCAAGTTTAATGTAGTGCTGTATCTTGCCTAATGTAAACATATCTCCACCTTAAATTAGACTAATAAATAAGCATCATAGGAATGTAATTTACCCAAGAAACTGCATACTGGATGGACCTAGAGAGATAATGCGGCTTGCGAGTCCTTCGCCCTCCACGAGAGGAGGAGGCGTCGTCAGTTTCTGGGGTTTGACCAGACGACAGGTGATGCGTGTTGGTGCAGCGCAGGTACGAGGGGGGATGATCACTCGCAGGCCATGGTGTCTGCTACCTCGCATGGAGCCTCCTCGAGCATCAACCATGAAACTCACAAGGAAGCTTTAGATGAATGAATTAATCAAATTAATAGAGATTGACATGAAAAATTTATTACTACAAGAGCTGTTTATTACAGAGCCAAAGACAACATTAAGCTGTTGATTATTTTAATGGTCAATGTTTTGATCTGGGTATTTTTATAGATTTAAAGATGAAGTCATAATGTTCTGATTTAAGTATTTTCAGCTTTCTTTACTCCTCCATGACAGTAAACTAAACACTCTGTGCCATTAAAAATATATGGGTCACAATAATGTGTATATTTAGAGATTATGAAATTAATTGGTTTGGAGTTGCCTTCATATTAAAGAGGGAAGCATTGGTCACTAGGGAATGAATTGTGGACAAATTGTGATCAACTTAACATGTTTATTCAGCCACTGAATACAGGTACTCGGAAATTGAAAGTGTCATTGTTCAATATTAGATGTGTCCACCTCTGACTTCCAAACAAGCAGTGCAGTGATAACACATGGAACTAAGTCTGATGATCCTGAGGAACCAATCACTCAGACGACTGATGACAGTGCAGAGGGTGAACGACTTTACCACAGCTCAGACCTGCGTGTAACATGTCAATGACATGTTCTCTCTGTTGTATCATAAGTCATGGCATTTTGAACAATCAAAAACAGTCCGATGTTTTCGTTGCTGCCTTTATATTGACTCTTGACTACACCTAAAGTTACCAGTCAAGACTCTGTACAAGAAAGGCAACTGAATGTTCAACGTTAAGGGATTAGTCCAAGCACAACCATCATTGCACATATTGGGAATGAACAAAATACAGCTGTTAACTGTGTTACTCATATTGTGAACAACATCTACAAAATACACTGCATGTGTTTTAATGAATATATACCTGTGCTACTAATATATATATATATATATATATATATATATATATATATATATATATATATATATATATATATATATATATATATATATATATATATATATATATATATATATATATATATATATATATATATATATATACACACACACACACATACATATATATGATGTATATATATGTATACATAATTATATATATGACATTTGAGGACAACATCATCTTAGACTTTCTCATGTAATTGTTACCATCATCCTCCTCCTGCTCATCATCATCATCATCATCATCATTTTTCAACATTCTCTGTCATTTTACAGACAAACAACACCATTTACTGCAAATAATTTAAAAACAGAATAAGAAATATAAATAGAAATGAGTTGCATCCCAAGCCATTATGATCATAATGTATTTAGTAGCACAGTGGAAACACCACCATAAAATTTGAGGACACTGAAGAACATTCTCCCAATTGATGTGGTTTATTTTGCAAGGTCTTAAATGACTGATTTGTCTTCTGCTTCATGTAGAGTAATTCATAGAGTCGACATCACAGTGGGTGTCCTTTTTGTCTGAGTGTCTAAATATGGCAGATGATTGAACATCTGAAGTAGCCAGTGAATGCTGCTGTAATGGCTGAGACACTGAAGGAGAGGGTCCAGTGTTGTTTGATCCTTATTTCCACTGGCAGCATCCTAGTGGTGTGTAGATGTGTGTTTGTTTCATAGCTCTTCTCTTCTTTTCTCATTTCTTCTGACGACCCTTTCTTCACCTTCTGCTATCCCAATGCTGACTCACTGTGCTGCACATTAATTATGTCAGCAAGTCTGCTCTGTATTAACATTAAAGAGACTGTTTCAGTAAAATACAGGTGTGCATCATATATTACTGTATAACCAAAGGTCTAAGTACTGTATCATCTAAAATCTTTGATGTACTACTCTAAGAATCATTGGCAAGCTATCTGTGAGCCATTACTTATCATCACTGATGTTTCGATGTCAGTGATGTCAAAACATCAGGCATCATAAAAGATGATGAATGACAGCAGCATATACTGTTTAGATGCACTTTCTACTGTACATCTTATGGACACGACTTTCTTCCCCAGATAACAACAGTGGTATCTTATTTCATAAGATCAAAACATGCCTTCATGGTACTGCTTATACCTCCAATGACAATCAGTAATGAATCATCTCTGAAATGTTCAGAATTAGATGTCATGGAGTCAACAGAAAATGACTAGGCTGCATTAAAATGTTTTATTAGCTCACCCTGTGTGAATAGGACTGGCTATGGGGCTGACATTGTCTGAAGTCTCTGTCGCTGGACTGCTTGGGATGAGAGAGTCTTCGTCATACTCCTTTGGCAGAGGGACAGGGGTGTGCTGAGGTCAAACAGGGAGAAAATGGAAAGTCAGTGAAAAACTGAGTAACAGTAAACAACAGAAAAGGCCTTATCAGTGTACGGAACAATGGAGAAAAAAGATGGGATGGTGATAAAAGCCCCCCCACAAAATATGATGAGAGGAATTCTGAAGAAGAAAAATCTGTAGAAAGTTGTAATAAGTGAAAAAGATAAGACGATCTAACAGAAGACAAAGTAAAAATGGATATCACATGCTTTAAAAGTAATGTATCCTTGAAACACTGTCATGGAAGTATACCTGATCCAGTAGGACAGTCTCTGGAGACACACAAGGGATTCTGGGAATAGCAGGAGAGTACGGCCTATGGAACAAGATATGAAAATAATACTATACAAGAGACAATACTTTGTTGTATAATCAATAATGATCAATAAAATGACTCAAAGAATCAGACTAAGAGACTTTTGGGCAGAGTTTGCCAACATTGCAGGTGAACAATAAAAGATGGGCTTTGGTCAGATAAAAAAAAGTGCTCATGGTCAAACACTTGCCATGATCAGCTTTTAAACCACAGAAGAATAACTAAAAGAAAGGAAAATGAGCCACAGTGGCACATGGGCAGAGATGGAAACAGAGTTTTTAACAGTGGTTTAGATGAGATCATAAATAAAAGTAGTAAAAGTCAACTTGAATGAACACATAAAAAACCTTTTATGTATTTTCTGAGATTACGAGTGAGAGGTTACAAGAGGACAAGAGAGCAATAGTACCCCTAGTAATAAGGCCATAATGACTACTATATATAATTTAAATGAAGAAGGCAAAGTACTGCAATGACAACTGACAAACTAATCAACAGGTTTTACCATAAAATGATAAGTGATTTTTGTATTTAAAAAAAAAAGGCACTGAAATGTGTGTGTTGCTAGAAACTGGCGTGGACAAATAATCCAGACTGCATAGGCAAGTGTCTAAATTTTCTCCCAGATTTTTTTTTAAATGTACCTCTTCATTTTCCAAAGTGAAATTTCAAGTAATGTAGGTACATGTAAGAAAAACCGTACGGTGTGAAAAGACCCTTATTGACTTTTACAACTTCATTATAATAATAAACATAACTCCACCAGTTCCTTGGCAGACTAATAATATACCAGGGTAAATGCAAATTCAGGCCTTTGAAAATCTTACAGGACATCTTTGGCCACATTTAAGACCTTACATTCACAAAAATAACAATACATGGGATCACATATTTATATTCTTGAACCAGTCTTATCCATGTTCAATCCAGCTAACATTATATTTCCATTTAACCATGACTGATGTTTCTGTTACTGATATTCAAGCTGCTAAAGTTCATACTTGACACTCTTCCACCCTTGACTTGTTATTGGTGTCTCCATTATGCAAAACCCTAATTACACATTTGGTTATTTATTTTAATTAATTAATTTTTACAAAGTACACCAAAGCAAACAGATTGTTACCATTTATTGTATCTGTGGATTTTTAAGAGCTTAGATCAGGGGTCGCAAACATGCGGCCCGGGGGCCAAATGCGGCCCGCTGACAGTTCTAATGCCGATTAAAAGATCCCATGTTTTCTTCTCAGCTTTTTCTTTGCCTATAAATGATGACAAGTTCCAATTTGTCTCATTGTTTGACTGCAGAAAAATATAAAATTACGAAAATATTTACATTTACAAACTATCCCGTAAAAATAAAATGTGAATAACCTGAAATATCTAAAGAAAATTAGACACAATTTGAACCATTTTCTGCTTCTGTTACTAAACGTTTAGTGTCTTTGTAAAACTGATCCATAAAAAAACACATAGACTAATGATAAGTCGAGGCAGAATATTGTTAAAATTGCCCTTATTTTTCTTTTTTTAATATTTGGATAGTTTCTAAAAGTATTTTCTTAATGTAATGGGTGTTTTTTTTGCACTAAAACGATGACAAAAAATGTGTAGTTGTCAATATTTACAGGTTATTATGTTTTCTTTTTCCTGGTCTGGCCCATTGGACATTAAATCAGGCTGAATGTGGCCCCTGAAGAAAATGAGTTTGAGACCCCTGCCGTAGATGAAAGGATTATGGATCAATTTCAAGCATAATTAGGGTTTTACTTTAGGCCAATCTCATATAAGACTTTTGAAGACTTTTTAAGGATCTGTAGATACTCTATACTCTGTGGCTGCTCGACTTACGTGGTGCCCATGCCACCTTCAAAGTCTCTGAGCGTCTTCTTAGGAGACAAGAAGTCATCATCCTGGTCCTTGAAGTCATCAAGTTTCAAATAGCGTGCTCCGTCCATTCCAAGCAATTCATCTCCTTAAGGAAAAACAAGCAAGTCAGACAAATAGTAAAATAAAAAGGAAAGAGACTGGGAAAAAACAGACTGGAAGTAGCACATAAAGAATTAAGAGAGAAAAGGACGAGACCAGGGAAAAGCAGGGTACAAATATGCTGATTGAATGGTCGAGTTCTTCCACTCAGTCTTAAAATAATTACTTTTAGCATTTCAAATGATCAATGACATAATGTTTTGTTTTAGGTTTTTTTTTTTTTTTTTTTGCACATTTTGCTTTGTTTTGATGTTTGTAAGTTAGAATATCTTGAATTAAAATCAAGTCAATTGACTTGATTTATTTCTTGGTGGAAGTAATGTAATAGCTATCCCTCCCATCCCTTCACCTTCATGAAACCACAGAAAAAAATGGTCACAAAGCAATTTCAAATAGTTTAGTCCAAGCAATGGTGTCAAATCAACAACATCCAGAGCCAATGAAAACCGAGGAGTGAAAGAAGAGGCTTGGTAAGACAGTGAGTATTAACACAGTTGAGACACTGCATGGACGGCAAACTGCAAGGCACCTGGTGACAGCTTTTTTAGTGAGCATGCCCATTAAAGATGAAATCACAAGTGGTGATGGTTGTTTCTGTGTGGGAGAAAATATCTCAATTATTAAGAAGGAATGACACTGAAATAATGGTCACAACAACAATTGACAAAAACAGAGCTGTTTACAGACAATTAAACATAATACAAGCTGTATACACATAAATACGGGTTGTTCAGATAAACCAAAAAATGTTATAAAGGAGGAAAGAGTCAATGAAAATAACACAATAATAAAAAATGAACATATTAGGTTAAAGAGAATGTAAATTGTTATATGTCAAGTTATGTTGTTTAATTCTGTTTTTTTTGTTTTGTTTTGTTTTGTTTTTTTTCTCACAAAAAACAACAGTGTTGTTTGCAGGATTGCTTCACAGCTGGGGCACAGCATGTGTGAAATAAACATATTCATCAATTAGGCTGTTGAGGGCTGCATTAAGAGGGAGATGTTTGCACTTTAAAGTTCCAAAATACTGTTGATTTGTCAGTAATGAGTCCACGAACAGATGTGCATTGAATGCTGAGAAAAGGAAAATGTTGTGACTACATGCTGATGAGAAACAGAACATTTTTAAATTAATCTTTGAGCAAGTGAGAGAAGAAGGCAGAGGCAAGATAGAGGAGATAAAGTCAGAGAGTAATGAGGAGAAGAGCAAATTGGACTGGAGTTGAAAGCGGTCACAGGAACTGATTAGAAAGACAATTAGTGACGCACAGAGAAAATGAGAAAAGTGCAATCGCAATGAAGGCAACAAGTTCACGAGCCACCGGACCGGACAAAGCAGAGATATACACACAATCCTACCCAACGTTAGCTGGGCAACCCCTACAAAACAAATGGAAAAGTGTGTTATAAACAGTCATGTATATACTTGAATTCATGGTGGTATTTTGATGTGTCAGAGTACCTCCTACAGTATACTGTTGCCTTTTAACACAGCAGGAGGTCAGATTGAAAATAAATTATTATAGCTCAACACTGAATATATTACACAAAATAAAATGTTACCTTCATCTTCAGACACATCCAAAATCTCATCTACTGTCTCTGGAAAACTCATCCGATGCTTCTCTGTAGTGATCTATGTTTGAGGAAATGAAAAATAAGAAAGAGAATACAAACAAATCAAATGAAGTTATGAGCAAGTGGGTGAGCTGATCTTCCCTCAGAAACTGCTTTCACTGAAAACCTCTGTCACGGTGTGTTTCATCTCTACATCTTTGCGTATGGGTGGAACCTTGTGGAGCAGGCATCATGTGTTACTTACCATGGAGACAGACTCCTCGGTAACCAGTTTCAGCACATCAATGACTGAGATGTAACCCAGCCTCTTCGCAATGCCAAGTGGAGAAGTGCCATTCTATTCAGTAAAGATCAGAAACTCTGCTCAGAACAGCTCTAAAGATATTCTGTTACTCATACATTCACTTTCCACTGTCAGATGGTATTGCTACTAAACAGTCTCATAACTAATCTATCAGGTAATCTAAACAGAAGGGAAATATGTGTAACAAATGATAGTACGGCTAGAAATATGAATTGCAAATATGAGTATAAATATCAATAAGTACAACCATATATTTATCAGTAGTAATACTGTATTTGCATTGAAGTGAGAATAGATTCCAGTATAAACAGATTATGTAAATAGCAACAAGGGTGATGATTTTTAATTGTGGAGTAGTATATTATATACATAGCAGCATAGTGACAAATGATGTACATCCCGAAACATGACCCTAGTAGTAATTTGTTTTGAGGAGGTAAAACTGATGTTCTATGAAGTATTATAATTAGATCGTATATACATTTGAGCAGTTTTTCTTTCAGTTTCTAAACTCATCTGAAATATCAACGCAAAGAGATATTTTACAATTGGTACCACATAGGCGTGGGACATTTGGACTTTTAGGCACAATGCTTTCCAAAATAACCATAACAGTTAAGTGACAAATCAAGTAATGGTAATACATCAATCACATTGTAATCTATTTATTTTCTTAGATACAAAGACAAATCTTTGAGATGATGACACGTTTTTTTCCTAAGACCAAACAGTTTGACAAATAAATCTCACCGAAGTAATTTCATTAGGCTGGGCTCCGTGTTTCAGCAGCAGTGTGACGATATCAGTATGACCTTGTTGGGCCGCTTGATGAAGAGGGGTGTAGCCCATCTGAAAAACAGATAAGGGTACAGAACAGAGAATTTATTTCAACCCATACAGATCCAGTGTGACTTTTGTGGTAGATCCCAAATCATTTTTCCTCTCTATTTAACCTTTCTTAAGTGATTTATCACAAGTTATTATAACCAATGGTATTTTGTGACTTTTCAGTGAAAATCAAGGACTTTCTTACATTTAATTTACTGATGATTTAGATGTTCATACAAGCTGAGATTAAAATAGAGGGTTATTAAATGTGAAACAGAGAAAATAAAAGGAAAAATGACTTTTTTAGCAAATCTTTCATTAACTGAATATAAACCCATTGTGCCCATCATCTACTGTCATTGATCCAACTCCATAGGTTTTATGGTGCGGAGACAATAGCTACTGTATGAGCCTGTGAATGTTCAAATGGGTCATATCTGTTGACCATGAAAAGATGACAAACCGTATTTTCTACCAATTATTTACATGAATTGATAGGATTAGGGATCAATAGGTATTAAACAGTTTAGGTCAGGTTTTGCGTCTTCATGGGATAAAAATAATTTTGCAGTTATCTATGGTGCTTTAACAACCATTACACAATAGCAGTTTGTTAATGTTTTATAATAAGGCAAGAAAAAGTGTAGTCAATAATATCTACTATGAATGAAGGCAGAAACAGTTTACCCTTGTCTTGCTATTCACGTGAGCCTGTTGCTGAAGAAGGAACTTCACCATTTTGATGTTGCCATAGTGACAGGCAACATGAAGAGGTGTGTAGCCCATCTGAGAAAAGAGACACATCAGGTGTTCATTAATGTATTTTTATATAGATCACCATTGCGCATGCAATGTGTGAAACAATAAATAAAAATAGAAAACTTTCTCCAGGTGACTGGACACCTGCTGGATCACATACATACGCAGAGAGTATCCTCACAATGAGACACTTGAACATTTGAATATCTAATACAAATTAATTACATGGAACCTCAAAGCATAAAAGTATAATTACATATACATAGAGTCAACAACGCAGTATCAGCTGAGCTCTATTTCATTGCCAGCTCGACAACAAACTCCACTGAAGGTGCTATTGTTTGAAACTCAAACCTTTATGGAGCTCAAGAACACAAAGTCTATTTCACATCACATCTAATTTAACATAACTATAATAACTATACTCTAAATATCATGTCTCGATGACACACTGCATCTTACCCGTGAAGCAGCATAAACAGATGCCCCCTGTTTGACTAAAGTGTCAGCGATTCCCACGTGACCCTCCTGAGCTACGAGATGCAGAGGAGTTAGTCCATTCTGAAAACACAGGAAACCGAAGATGGAAAATGAATGATCTGTCTATTGTCTGTGCAAAATTATATATAAAGTTGACAAAATGTATGTTTTTTATAAAGAAAACATCAAATGATAGATGATGAGGCTTTATCTATTTTACTGTAAATACCTTGTTTCCCAGATTTACGTTGGCCTGTTTGGAGATAAGCAGAGCCACAATGTCCGGCCGTCCCTCCTGTGAAGCCAGGTGTAGGGGCGTGATGCCTTGGAGGGACTCGGCGTTTGGCGATGCCCCATTCTGCAGCAGACAACTGGCCACCTCCATTTGGTTCTGCTTGGCTGCTATGTGCAGAGGAGTGTAGCCGTTCTGTGGCGGGAAATGAGGGCACAGGAACAGAAAACACTCAGCACTGCTTTGTCTGTGAGCCATCAGATGTGTTGTCAAAGAGATCATCACAATTTATATAGGGATGTTGCACAGATTGCATTGTTACTGTATCATATGTTTAGGCATCACATACTCTTTTGAAGTTGTTTTGGTTATCGTATGTGTCAGCGGCAGCTGACATGCTGTGTTGGTTTGCGTGAGTATGTGCCCACCCAAATGTGACTATCTTACTCGGGCAGTGCTGTGTGCAGATCCTCCCTTGCTGACCAGGAGTTTAACAACATCCAGGTTGTTGTGATGGACGGCCACATGAAGGGGTGTCAAACCATTCTGTTAAACACACACACAGACACATGTACACATATATAAAACCAAATCCACAGACACACATACATAAAAAACATAGAAAAACACATACATATGAAACATTTACTGTCTTGGCTTATATTGAGTTATCAGCTGATAACCCAAAATCCTCCCCATGGGGAAGCTTTTCAGCTTGAATCTCCCATCACAACACTGGAAAAAGTGTATCCGCACTTTTCCCTTCCTCAGGGACCTGATTACTAGGCCTACAGGGGGAACTAATCATCTCACCTTCCCAGATGCATTAGGGTTGGCTCCTCTTTCTAGAAGGAGCTCAGCCACATCCACCTTCCCATATTTAGAGGCTACATGGAGGGGAGTGAAGCCTTTCTGTTGAGAAAAAAAGCAATACAATATATATTTAAGATTACTGTTGTATATCATACCGACACTGTAAAAATATCAACTGTCAAACAGACACTGCTGTTTTTGTAAAACTATGGTACTCTATAGCTGTTTTCAGGCTGACAGAGAACTGTGCCAGTGCCAGTTCCCACACCTTGTCTGGAACTGACAATCTAACTGGCAATATGAGAAAGCATCACCAGGTTAACCCATGTTCACCTGCAGAAGTTCAAACCTATGGATCAGGAGTTCTTTTCCATAGCAGATATTCTAGCATGGCTTGGTGCAGATAAATAATGATGTGATTTAAGAGTACAAAAGCTCACAGGTCGTCTATAGCACTGTACAGCACATGATCTATAGCAGTATTGTTATTTTCTCTCCTGTGAACATGTCCACTTTCATATGGGCTTTTCTTTCTTTTTTTTGGTGGTGAAACAATGCCCTCTCTCGATGATGCACCAGGGGCTCCCATCATGGTATGAACATGTACCATTCACAGGCAAGCACTTGGGTCCATAGTGTAATCAGTGCAGGAACTGGTTCCGACACCAGGCCGGCCAGTCCGAAAACAGCATATGAGTAGCTGTTCTGTTGCAGGTGCTTTGAGAGCAAAACACTGATCCCATAACATGGATTCTTTATACCTTCGTCATCTTTGTCTGCTGTGCCCCAGCATCCAATAAGATTCGAATAGTGTGGACATGTCCTTCACGAGCAGCGATATGTAGCGGTGTGTGGCCTGCAGTTGTTGCTGAGTCAGGACTGGCCTTGTGCTCAAGGAGCAGTTTGACAAGCTCCTTATGGCCCATACGGGCAGCACAGTGTAAGGGTGTCTGATCATCCTGGACACAAACAACAAAGAGAACAGGTTCATTCATTGCATCAGATCATTAATAGGACATTCTTAAAGAACAACAAATAGAACCACACCACTAGCCACCATGTGATATTTATATTTCAGATGATTATGAGGTGGTGCTTGAGGTGCTTATTGTTTAAAAACTAATGTGGACTTTTTCAGCACCAAATGAGTAGTAACTATTGAGAGACATTTGCAAGCATAACCATCATGGTAACTAAAGTGAAGGACAAACAGCCCATATTGTACCTTAGCTTTTGCATCCACTTGTGCTGCATTCTGCAACAGAAACTGAGCAACTTCACAGTGTCCTGCTCTGGAGGCCATGTGGAGAGGTGTCTCCACTTTCTACAATGAATGAACACAGGAAACAGCGCATCATTTTCAATTATGTAAGAAAAATTTCATTATACACTAATAAATAATTGTTCTAACACTGAAAAACTCTTTAGAATTTTGCATGTACTTTTTCTATATGTGATCCATTAAGAAACGTAAACCAATTTAGTACAAAAAAAAAGAAACCAAAAATCAAATGTCCTTTTGCAGCAGTATAATGCACAGTATATGGAGCAAGAGTCTGAAATTCTTACCACATTGGAAGCATTAGGTGAAGCCCCTCTCTGGAGCAGGTTTTTCACTATGTTCAAATGGCCCATGAAAGCTGCTACATGAAGAGGAGTGAGACCAGACTGCAGGCACACAAACCAAAATAGAAGGAAAGAGTGTTAATAAAAGAGTGTAATACACTCCTTGTAATTTCAAAGTCATATACAACTTGGTAAATGTTTAACCCCCACTTAAAACAGTGTCCTAGCTGTAAAAAAAACCCATAACACAGGTCAGTGTCATACTTTCGGTCTCTTTCCTTAGTGTTCTAATCATCTCACCTCTGTGACAGCTTCTAAGGAAGCAGAGTGCTTAAGCAGCAAGTCCATGGACCGCATGTGGTTCTTCTTGCACGCAATATGTAGAGGTGTAAAACCATTCTGAAAATAGAGAGAAAAAGTTCATAACACCAGAAAATGTGGATAGGTCTGAAGTAGGGCATTAACGACTTCAGTTTTTTTCAAGCCGACTTAACCGTCAATAGAGTTGGAGTCGAGTCAACGTGTCATGATGACATCATCACATTGTCAGCTAAGGAACAACAGAGACACGCAACTAAAAAAACAAAACACCAAAAAAAAAATAGACAGACACACGTCTGTCCAGCAAAGAGCAACTTATATTAAAGTTCACTGCAACGTAACAATGTCCACTGACGAGACACAAGCATCAGCATTTTAACCCCAACAAAACAAAGGCTAACGTTAGCAAAGAGTTTTCTGTTAAATGTAACTCAACATCAGTAGGTGAACACATGTTCACATTTTGTCTGGACCCATGGGTCTAAAACCGGACTGACCAGACGTCTTTCACAGATCCTCACATCCTTATATTAAGTGCAAAAAGTTTAAGGCAGCGGCCAAACACACACCACACTGTCCACATCGTGTTTGGAAAAAAGGAGCGCGTTGTCTGCGCTGCTGCTCACTCAGGTTAGCTAGCAGATGCTGATTATATCAGGCAGATTAGCTAGTGAATGCCTCTTCAGATGGCCGTGACGTTTTTTTTTTTCATGTAAGGTGAAGTAAAAGAGTGACAGACACACATCACATGTGTGTCTGTCACTCTCTTTTGTTTTGTTAGCCCACCACAACTGTTTTACCTGCGGCAGTCATGTCTGGTTTAAGTCTGACTGTGTTTATGCGCTGAGAGAGAGAGAGAGAGAGAGAGGGAGGGAGAGAGAGAGGAGGATGGAAAGATTAACATGCAACTTGTCGACTCCTCCAAATTTAAGTGGACTTGTGCTACGGGAGTCGGCGTGTCGACAAGTCGACATGTCTGTTAATGCCCTAGTCTGAAGATTAACACTATAAACATTGTTCTAGTAATGGTTTGACACCAAACACCAAAGCAAACATCCAAAAAAAAAACCAACTCACCAGAGCACGTGCGTTAGCTTTGGCTCCCTTGTCAAGCAGGACTTTGGCCATGCGATGGTGGCCACAATGGGCTGCTACATGAAGAGGAGTTAAATGATCCAGTGTGATATCATCAATCTCAGCATTGTATTGGAGTAGCTGCCTCACACACTCCATGTGGTCCCCCTGAGCTGCCATGTGGATGGGGGACAGCCCATTCTGTACAGGAGAGGTTTGGACACATGAGAAAAGCAGGATTAGTGAATGAGATAGAGACAGAGAGTGAGGAGAGCCAAACAGAAAGGTAAATTCCCTGGAGGAAAATGCTTTCAATGCAGAACTCTGTAATGTTGATCCTTTGGTTTTGATCCCGTAGACCAGGGGTGGGCAGTCCTGGTCCTCGATGGCTAGTATCCTGCATGTTTTAGATATTTCCCTCTTCCATCACACCTGGAAGCCATTACATCATTATCAGGCTTCTGCAGAGCCTGCTTATGAGCTGATCATTAATTGGATCAGGTGTGATGGAAGAGGGAAATAACAAAAAAACATGCAGGATCCCGGCCCTCAAGGACCAGGACTGCCCACCTCTGCCATTGTGGATGAAGAAGTGTAGCCAAATTAAAATTTTTGCCATGCCACACAGACTCTAAGACCAAGATTTAAGATGTAGTTTTGTGTGACTTTGTAATACAATTCTGAGTCAGACTGATGTGTATCCTTGGTTGATTTAAATGTTAATTTTATGATGACCTTGGGAACATCATCTGTTAAGAAAGTAAGATAAAGTCAACATTCTGAACTCCAAATATATCTATAAAAGGAAACTGATCAAGGTTTCTACAGGTTTCTACAAGGTTAATTTAAGTATTTTTTAAAGATTATTTATAACACAATTTAATGCCTATTTCATGGTTACACTGGCAAAAATTGTGATACCTAGACTTTAGGAAAATGTATTTATATACTCCACCTTGATTGTCATTGTTTTGAGTCATTCCTCACCAAGGGCTGCACAGTTATCAATAATTGGTTCCTAATTTTAACAAAAAATATTTGTTGGGATGGTTGAAACTGAGTAGACTAACATTATTGTCTTTGCAGCTTGGCCACATTTAAACACAATACCATAAGCAAGTTTATTGCAAGATAACAGAAGACCTATCATAGTAAATCTAAAGATCCTTTTAAAGATTTATGCAGATTTGAAAATTCAAGCCATAAGACTTTTTAAGACCCCTGTTTGATAACAGTGTACAACATTTTTTTTTTCATGTGACACATACAGTATATCTGAACTAGAATCTGATGAGGATCTCAAAAATGCAGTTATTTATTTATTTATTTATTTATTTTTTACCTTATACAGGTATATTTTAAGTAAATTTGGAATTTATGTTTGTGCAGTTTATGTGTTTTATCTATCTACTGTTATCTTCATAAACAAATAAACATCTTTTCTATTATTGGTTAGAGTTAGGGTTAGCTCTGATGTGTCGGATTAACATGGTGAAAGATTGATATAAATCAGATGGAGGCATGTTCCAAAGGAAAGCCTACACCAGCGCTTCTTGCTGACTACTGCTGGGGCCTTGTAAAATGTTAAAAAAATATATTTATCAACTAATATTGGATTCCATTCCATTGCATTGTTTCCATTTATTACATGCCATTGTATGCTAAACTGTATTTTAATAGATATGTATTGTGTTATATAATTGTGAAAACTAAACAGATTTCAATCTTAAAACAGTTTTTAAATTTTAATATTACATACCACATCAAAACCTATCTGTAAAAAATATTTCAGAAAATGTTGTACAGTGTAATCAGTGCTGACTATAGGATGGGACTGACTAAAACAGTTGTTGTATTTTATCAAATTCATCTACCTTGGTTTTAGCTTGGATAGGAGCGCCATGTTCCAGGAGGATCTCAATGATGCGAAAATGACCATTTCTAGCTGCACAGTGGAGCGGAGTCAGCTCATCCTATAATGAACACAAATCAGAATCAGAAAAACAGTTGAGAAGCTGTTAAACTACATGACAATCTGATGAGAAAACCAGCATGGGAACACAACACGTCTCTGACACTGACTTTAGACATTTCTACCATCAGTAACAAAGAAAAAAGAACAAACAAACAAAACGAACCACACACAAAACGATTATGTGCACATTACCCTACCTTAGTTTTGGCATCAATCTGTGCCCCTCTGTCCAGCAGTAGTCTGACCATCATCATATTTCCCCTCCTGGAGGCTATATGAAGAGGTGTGATGCCATTCTAGTGATGGAAAATGAAAAAACAAGTTTATTTATGATCATTGCTGAAAGTCCCAACAGCTAAAATTACTTCAAATTTCAACACATTTCTAATAAAAAAAAAACATTCATTCTAAATGTAGAAATTGATACTTAAGATTTTTTAGACTTTTTAAGTTCATCTTTCTTTGTCATTAGAATTGTTGGTAAACAACGCCAAAAATAAACTGACCTTGGGGGTGAAGTTTACATTGGCTCCTCTGTTAAGCAGCAGCTGGGCCACACTCATATTCTCATAGTGGGCTGCAATATGGAGAGGTGTGAAACCAGTCTACAAAGAAAGAAATACAGTGGGATGGTGTCATAATAAGAATGTAAATGAGAATAACAACTTAATTACAGAACATAATTATAGAATAGACATCAACCTGCAGTATTTCACAATATAGCAATATGTTTTAAGTGGATTTTTATGAAAAAATCTTTAAATATCTTTCTTCTGTTAGTTGGAAATTAAAAGGTATGTTTTAATTCATATACAGATTGCTATTGTCACTGTGAATTATTTTTCCTTTTGCAAGTTTTGTCTGACTTCAGTGTCAGAGTGAAACAAGCTAATAACTGTGTCTGCTGATGTCACCAGTGCTTCAGCATTTACTGTACCTTGCTGAGAACATCAGGGTTGGGGTCATTTTGGAGAAGAACTGCAGCAGTGCGTGTGTCGTCATTTCGTGCGGCGATATGCAGAGCAGGGAGTCGGACCTTGCCTTTGGTTCCATAATTGATAAGCAGCGCCACGACGTTTTCGTGGCCCTGCTGAAGGGCCACAGCCAAGGGTGTGAAGCCATCCTGCAGGACAGAGCGAAAGTCCATATGATTAAAACACATGTAAAGGTTATGAGGTGAAGGGGAAGGTGTGCAAGAAAAAAATGAGAAGTAAATAAGGCTACGTTTTGTATTAATTCTTACCTGTCGAACAAATATTTGGAATGAACAATATCACTGTGTTCATATTATTTTGTTAACTTTAAACCATTATAGTTTATATTTAATAGTAATTTAATTAGACACATATGCCTTGAAGAATAAAAACAGTTATTTACTGACATATCATTTTTGAAACACATATGAATTATCTGTTTGGAGCGCTTGTTCTCCATTGAATGAGGTACAGGAGAAATGTGGGGCATAATGATATGATGTGGAGGATGTTATTTCTGTTACTTCCCTGAGCTGATTTTAAAAAGGTGAATGGACAACATTATCAGAATTATGTAAAAAAAAAAAATTAATAAAAAAAAAAAAAAAATAATATATATATATATATATATATATATATATATATATATATATATATGAATATGATTATTAAAATATGTACAATATGACATTTATATGATAATCATGTCAGTTATATAGAAGAGAGGTACAAAGTGTATGTATTTTTAAATAGGTACAATGACAACTATCCAGTGAATTGAGTGAAATAGCTCATAATATATTACATACATATGTAGGGAAATACTTTGAAATGTCAGCTGTGTCTCATTTTGCTTAGTTTATTTCTGAAAACAACGTATAGTTTCTCACAGCAGCATTCATGCCATGGATACATTTCATACACATATCCTTGTTATTTCAGGTGTTAATTAATAAGCAGCAGGTTTGTAATGATAACTTCACACACATTAATTAGACAGTATGTGAGTAGACACATACCTCTGTTGGGAGACTTTGATTGGCACCGTTCTCAAGCAGGAATTTGACCACCTCTAAGTGGTTCTCCTGTGCTGCCATGTAGAGTGGACTGAAACCTTTCTGTTGGTGTACAGTTACAAAAAGTATAATAATTATACATACATGAAAACATATGCATCTGCATTCAATACTTAAGCAACTTCAGGTAAGAACAAACCTTCACACTTGAGTAGATATGAAAATCAGCAAACCAGTGAAAAGAATCAAAAGGTGTTTGTCTTAATGAGGACATAGAAAGTTACTCTATGCCAGCGGTCTCAAACGTGTGGCACAGGGGCCAAATACGGCCCACCAAAGGTTTCAATGCGGCCCCCTGGGATGAATTTGTAAAAGTGTAAAAATTCCTTTTAGTTCAGATTCCACATACAGACCAAAATCATCTACACTTAAATAATAACATAATAACCTACATTTAAATAATACAAACAAAATAATGACTCCATATTTTATTCTTGGTTTGATGTGAACATAATAATATTGCATTATGCCAATAAATAATGACAACTTCAAACCTTTGTCTTTGTTTTAGTGCAAAAAAAATAACATGAATGTGAAAATATTGACATTTCCAGACTATCTTGTGACAATAAAATCTGAAAAAACAAAACCAATAAGAATAACCTGAAATGTCTCAAGAAAATTGAGCACAATATGAACCATTTTGTAATGTTTAGTGTCTTTGTAAGATCTGACCTACAATACATAGTAGAAATGCTAAGTTGAGGCAGAGTATTTATTTTTCTTTAGAAACGTTTTTTTTTTTTTTTCAGATTAGTAACATCTTTTTTGTTTGAACGGTTTATAAAAGAAAGTATTTTCACAGTTTAATGGAGTTTTTTTGCACAAAAAGTCATCATTATCGATCGATTATTATACTTTGATTTTATTGCTGCGGCCCAATGGAAATCAAATCAGGCTGAATGTGGCCCCTGAAAAAAACAAACAAGTTTAAGACCCCTGCTCTATGCAAAGTGTGTAAATATATAGAGAAGCCTGATCTGTTCTGTAGCTGTGTCATATATAAATACAAGAACTGAGAAACCCAAGCAAATGCACAGACACTTGGCACACTTGATCACACACTCCACTGTTGCTCACAGCTTGTGACGACTCACATGTGACTGGGCATTAACGTTGGCACCATAGTTGACAAGCTCAGCCACCACTTTCTCTTGCCCTGCCAGCGCTGCGATATGGAGAGCTGTGTTTCCTTTCTGGAGGTCACACACATGGCCGCACAAAAGGAGAATGAGAGGGAATTAATGAAAAATGAGGCCCACCTATTGGCCTAGATCTTAATACTAAAAAATGTAACTCAAGACTTTCAGTATATTTGGGCTGTATTAACATAAGAAAACACAACAGTAAAAATATTATCCATTTTGTAACATTAATATTGATGGAATTTAGCCATAATTTTCAACAAGAAAACTAACTAACTAACTATTACAGCAAAATACCCTGGATATACCTAAAAATATCATACAACCATTACTGAGAACTGGGCAAGAGAAGTAACGTCTGAATGGGGAAGTTGTGACAAGTAACAACATTCATTTCCATGTTAAATACTAATTTAGAAGTTTCCAAAAAGAGAAGACAGACCTTGGTGGTGGCTTCAAGTTCAATGCCAGAATGTAAAAGCTCCAGGACCATCTTGACGTGACCTTCTTTAGAGGCCAAATGTAACCCGTTGAGACCATTCTAAGAGAGAAATCACACACACTTAGTCACATAGGAACAGCCACAACGGATAAAATATACACTAAAACATTGTTAACTCATTGACTGCCAGATATCTATATTCATTCATTCATTATCTGAACCCGCTTTATGCTCACTAGGGTCGCGGGGGTCACTGGGGGCCTAATCCGGCTACAATGGGCGAAGGTGGGGTACACCCTGTATGAGACGCCAGTTCATCTCAGGGCTGAACATATATAGACAAACAATCACTCTCACATTCACACCTATGGACAATTTTAGATTAACCAATTAACCTATCAGTGCATGTCATGGTGGGAGGAAACCAGAGTGCCCGGCGAAAACCCACGCGGACACGGGGAGGACATGCAAACTCCACACAGAAAGGTCTGGTGTGGGATCCGAACCAGGGTCCTTCTTGCTGTGAGGCACGAGTGCTAACCACTGCACCACCGTGCCGCCCATATATATATATATATATATATATATATATATATATATATATATATATATATATATATATATATATATATATATATATATATATATATATATATATATATATATATATATTAATTAATGTTCCTCTCGCCCCACGTGGGCGGTGTCTCCTTCAGACTCGGGTCCTCTACCAGAGGCCTGGGAGCCTGAGGGTTCTGTGCAGGATCTTAGCTGTTCCTAGCAATGCGCTCTTTTGTACAGAGATCTCTGATGTTGTTCCTGGTATCTGCTGGAGCCATTCTCCCAGCTTGGGGGTCACTGCCCCTAGTGCTCCGATCACTACTGGTACCACCGTTGCCTTCACACTCCACATTTTCTCTAACTCCTCTTTATATATATAGACATATAGACATATATATATATATATATATATATGTGTCTTTATATAAAGTGTTTTACATCATAGACACATAGAGTTTCAGATTTGTGGGAAATGTATTTCTGTCCCAGTCGGGCGCAGAAATGGTATTTTCCAATAAAAGGCAATTGTAGATTTGTGCCTCGAGGAAGATGGAGGTTGGTGAGTTGAGAGAGTGAGAGAGAAAATGCCGAAGCGGAAGATGAAATCGAGCAGATCAAAAAAATACAAGCAGCTTACATTGGCACAGAGTTTGTCTGGCAGTGGATCTGCAAGTAAGAGTGTTGCGACCAGGATTGATAAGTGTGAGGTGGCAGAGTAAACCCCACATCTCCTGGAATCCAGCAGAGGCGTCACTCTGGGAGTGCAGGTATTATATTACTGTTAAATGTGTGCTGGTTTGGTACATACTAAACGTTGTCTGATTGACAGCTGTGCCCACCCAATCACAAGCTCAGAAACAGAATTCTAGACTGATTTTTTTTGCATCATGAAACTGAAATGTTGATCAATATCCTTAAAATAGTTATTTATTTGTGAATGTCAATGGAAATAACACCCCGCCCCTCATTTTGTCAGATGGTGCCACATATTAGTTAATTAACTAATATGTGGCACCATGAAAGGTGGCACCATACTAATATTAGTTAATTAACTAATATATTAGTTAATTAACTAATATGAGCAGTTATGTTCTATGTTTACCTGGAACTTTCTTGTTTAAGAGAGTGAAAAACTATTCCAAGCGCTGTTCATTTTTTATGGGTCTGTTTCAGTATAAAAGGGCTTTGGCCTTAACCTGTGTCTGACCCTTCCTCTAACTTTTACAAAAATTGGTGGTGTAGTTTTTATCTAGTAATCTAATGGACAAACAAACAAGGGAGATCACATAGCCTCCATGTTGATGTAGATAAAAGTGGACATGAAATACATGCTTGCAACATGTGACATATTTTCTCTAGCTGTGCAGATCATCATTTTTTCTCTTTATAAAATGAATGAGAAAATTATCAGCCACAGAAACAGCAAGAGGACACTGCTCTGATGAAATGGACATTAGAGTAGTGTAGGGGGAAGTGATAGTTTCGGGTTTACAGGAAGAAACAAGGTTGTGACTGGAATCACAGACTAAACTGACATCGCCTGGAGATGACTGAGTACAAGAAGCTGCCAGAGCTCAAAATGATATAAATAGGAACTGGAGGCCACTTTGCAGCATATCACATGACATTACCTTGACTATGCAAAAACACCAGTTTGAGATTCTCTTTATTTCACATTTTTTGCTTCCTTCACAGCCAAGACATTGAAGGATGAAAGGGACTTAATTAATAAGTTTATTCCTTTTTGTCAAAACAGCACAGTAAAGCAAAAACTAAATTAAATATGTGTAATATAACATATGTGAGAACTCCTCTGATTTCATGTCTTTTGATTTATCTTCTTAACACCTTGTAATGCAATGATTTTTTGTTAATTTATCAGTGGTTTGGTCACTGTTATTTCTTAAAGATTTAGGATTTCCCATGGGAAACCTGCAATGAACAGTGAGTAATTCAGTCAGGAAAAGTCTGGAGAAAGGCAAACCTAGTCAAAGTGTGCATATGTCATACACATTTGACGGAGGGACAGCCCTGAGCCCCCACAGACTTAACAAGAACAAGCCCCGCAGCCTGTGAGTGTGGACACTGTGCCTCAGGCCAGTCCTTGACAACCAGGTTTAACTATGTCTCTACCAGTAACTTACTTTTCCCCCTGAGATGTCCATGACAATATGTTGTTATATCTTTCAGAAAAAGAAAACATGGAGTGAAGCTTCCCTCGCTGATAAAAATGAGTAAAAAAAAAAAGCAGAAGTGAAAGGAAATGCACAACTGTTTTGTCGTTTTGTCTGATTGTTGAAGGTTGACTCTGTGGAAGCTTCCGGCTATACCCAAAGTTGCCACCAGGAGGCTCAGTTCCCCATAGTGATCTCAGGTCTGCCATCATCATACTGCAGTGTCACTCAATTCGAATGGGTAACACATTCCCTCAGCAAGCATGCGCAGAATGATGGAAACACATTGTAAATCACTGGTGAAGACAAGCACTAAAAATGTTTTATGGTGTGCGTCAATATCTACAGCACACACCAGACAAACTTAACAAGGCTTTTAGCACAAAAGAACCAAAAAATAATATAAAATAAATTAACAATTTGTCAATATATTTGCATATGCTTAATATCTGTCTTCATGCATATATTGTTAGATGAGTATTTGACAGCATATAGGTAATTATACTGTATCTTTAAAAATGTAAGTACAACAAGAGAGGAAAGGGAAGGTGTAGAGGGACTGTGCCAAAAAGGTATGCAGGGCTGTACATGTAGCAAGGACAGGTTACTGCTGCAGAATCTCATACATCATATAAAAATATCAAGTGTGCCCTTGCCTGAGTCCACAGTAAAAACACATCAATACAATAGCCAAAAGAAAAATAGAAGGGAAAAAAGAAACAAATATTTTTGAAAAAAAAGAAAAAAAGAAGTAGATAGAAATTAAAATCAATATACAGGGTTCAATATTAGGGTTTTAAATATTAATATATATTTTTACTTTCCTCTACACAAATTAATTATTTGAAATGTTCAATAAAAAGTCAACTAAAGTGTCATGTTTAATGTACATTAGCAGCTCCCGATGAGAAAGCAAGAGAGACAGATGTGCTTATTACCTGTAAAAGTCAGGTGACCCCCATGATTTAACAATCCTTTCATTTGCAAAGCATCACTATTACTTCAAATCCACATATTTTTTTTTTTATAATACTCTATGAGTCCAAAACAATCACATGTGCATTCAGGCCAAATGTTGAATTGTGGGTATTTGTTCTGCTATAGTCATGATGCAATGAGGTGTAAGAAAATAGACAGTATGAGTAAGATTGAGGGAACTATAATCTAATATAGTTAATTATTTATGTGCACCACTTTACACAGACAGGGAACGATAAAGGCTAGACCTCTTGAATTTTTAATTTTCTTTTTGGTCTCTTATTTTACATCCTTTGCTGATGCTGCAGAATGATGTTCCCCTGAGAGTACGGTGGCATGGCATGCTGTCTTAGAACATTCTACCTAAGATGGTGAAGCCCAAATTTTGCACAATTTGTACTTTCCACAATGAACATGCAATTGCATAGTGTCATTCTGTACTTCACCTGTTAAATAATCATGACCTTTTTATGGGGGAAAGAGCCTTTTCTATCTATTCTATCTTTTAGATATGTTTTGAAAGATATGATCTCTGCACATCACAAAGTCTTAAAACTATTTTGAGACATTATATGTTTAGGTTAGGTTTTGTGCTTTAATGTATAATCCCTTATACACCAACACTTTTTACTTTACAAGAAAATAATCAGATGATAAATATCTTATAAATACACCCAGTGTTTATCCCAGTACATTATAGACCCATGCCTTGCTTACCCCACCCCAGGCTAAGCATCCCTATTTATTTAGTTATTTATTTTAAAGAAATGTATACACATTACAATTAGTGATACTAAGCATAATGTTAACATGAATGTTAATAATGTAATGTCAGAGTTTGGTCTGGCTCTGGATATAGATTTAAATATAGTATAATGTAAGCTTTACAATTCATTGATATTTCTATTAAATAAGCCATAGTCAAACCTCAGTATGAATAATCTCTATTCTACTTCTCCCATTTAGTTTATTCTGTCATTGACATGTATTTATTTATTCATTTATTATTAAAGCTGATTAAGGTGTATTTCAGAGTGTGCATTTTTCTTCGCAGTTGGTGTGAAGCATTTCTAATAAATGTTGTGCAATAACACATAGTGGATATAATTTCATATTTCTTGTCAACTTTTAACTTTTTTATTTTATTTATTTATTTATTTTTACAAAAACATGACGGGCCACCAATGGTCTTCACTAGCGGTCCTACCACCAGGTTTAGCAAGATTTCTGGGGGAAACCCTGACACCCACATATACAAAACACTATTTAAAAATACAGTGTAAGAATATTATTGCACCACCCAATATAATGCAGTATTTCTGTCAACATACTGTATATTCACAGAACATACAGTGTACATTACGGTGCTTTATCATAAAAATCTGGTATCCTTTCTACATTTCCATAGTAAGAGAACGGTGAAGGTTTTTAGATTGTAGAAATACTTCATGCTTTTGCATATTTATGCTTTTCATGTCCTGAGTAAAAGGTGTTACTTTCTTCTGCTTACTAACAGTCGGCTGGATGGCAGTACGTATGGCGATTTGTTATCCCAAATGTATACAAAGGGTACAATTGTATGCTTTGAAAAAAAGTCCATCCCAAAGGCACAAAATAAAGAGACCAGACAAAGGCCCCTTGACATTAATAAAAAAAAAATGTAGAAAGGTAGTTTCAAGAAAAATAACTTAAAAGTGTAATGAACTTTCATGCTTCTGTAATATATAAAAATATCACCCAGACATGCACCAGTGGAAATTTCTCATGAGAAACATTAACATCTTCAGCAATAAAGGTCTGCATCTACACTGTGCATGGAGTTAGCAGTACTCCTTTCTTATTAACTCTATAGTGACATCTTCATAACTCAAATCAATCGTAGATTAAGGCATATGTGGAACCATTACATTTCA
Organism: Siphamia tubifer; assembly: GCA_020466265.1. Lineage (NCBI taxonomy): Eukaryota > Metazoa > Chordata > Actinopteri > Kurtiformes > Apogonidae > Siphamia > Siphamia tubifer. Next base: position 19,144,538 of record CM035794.1, on the reverse strand, counting down.
AATGGTGTGAGTTGATGTAGTTTTATTGCATTAGTTTCTACTGGAATATAAGGTTATATTATTATCATTACTATTATACTGAAACTGTGGTTTTATTAACATTTCTAACATGACTGAGGAGCATGTGGATTTCTTGAATCCTTTTCATAATTTCGCATTGTTATACTGTAACTGATAGAACTAATACAAAAAGATCTGGAAGAAGTTAAAGGAAAAATGAACATCGAGTATCTTAGGAAAGTGGTCCTTTATGTGCTATCAGAACACCTTCACTTTACACCGATTCTACAAAAACTGTGAGCTCTACTGAAGGTATAAATGCTTGTTTTTGGAGGTCCTACATCTGTAATAGGTGCACTGATATCAGTGCACCTATTACAGATGTAGGACAATCAGGTGACAACAAATGATTCTCAATGTTTTTACTTGTGTCCCTACAGATGGAGGCACTGCCATCCTAGATGAGACCCCCCCCCACACACACTAGATTTTCCATTTAATTTGTCACCGACTGAACAGTAGAAATCTGCCAACAGTATCAGTTAACACCAGTGAAATCTTACTTAATGCATGCAAAAAGAAGACTTACTTCAAGACTGAATTATGTTACAGCCTGTTATATTACACATGGTGAATTGTAAGCACATTTTATATAGCCTTAGGTTTATCACACACACACACACTAAAACACACACTAAAACACACAAATCCAATTATCAACCATCTTACTTGATTAGCTGTGTTGATGTCGATCCCATTCTTGATGTGATCCAGAGCTTTGTCCAAGTTCCCTGATCGAGCTGCTCGCAGAAAGCTGGTGGCTGCATCGGCCTGCGACAAATAACAAGACGCCTATAAATCAACATGGATTAGGATTATTATTTATAGCAGTCTGAAAATATACAGAGATGCTGTTGAGAGCCAAAACAAAGTCATTCTTTGACCCGCACCAAATGTTTGAAGCTAGGGATAAAAACAATGCACACAAAGCCAATATAAATAGGTCTTAGTTATGCATAAACGGTAAAAATATACACAGATCATCTGTTCCACCAAGCTCTCCAAATAGCACCAGTCCACTAGAACTACAAGCCCCAGTTAGGTTACATAATTTGTCATGATATAACAATCGCAGTCAGGAGAGACACAAGGCACAATACTACAGTACTATGGTGTTACATCTACATTCACTCTCTCCCCTGTCATCTGAAAAAGGCTAAAAATGTCAGACTTCTTAGTGTCGAGCTTCGCCCACACTGTTAGTTTGGCAGGCATTCATAGCTGAATGCACTCCAGCCACGAGCTCCACTGTCTGCCTGTCTGATCTCAGAGGAAAGCTCCTGTGGTTTGCATCTTTGTGTGTGTCAATGTTTGTACGCCCACCTCTGAATTCATTCATCAACCAATAGTATAATATGACTGACCTGCAGGATAAAATGCCTCCACTACCCTGACAGAAAACACTACGTAACATACTCTACTCCTGACCCTTCCTCTCCATCCCTGTCTCCAGCAGATTTATGTATCTGTTGGAAATGCTATTCTCAAGTGGTTTCATTATACCCAGTTGCTGGAATATGCCAGCTCAGTTCATATGACAGACTTTTGTTTGTTTCTTCGTATCACGTATCTGTGCAGATGAAGAAAAAGACTATGTTCTCTATTTGATGTAATTCTATATACAACTGGCTTTTCTGCCTTTATTCCCAGCTACTCTTTTTGCTTCTTATGTTTTTTCTTCTTCTCTTCCCATTCCATCTACACTGTGGAATTTGCAGTGTTAATTTGGAGACAATGGGACCAAATACACTCCAGAAGAAGTTAAATAAACTCTCTAAGTGTTGATTTAACACTGCAAAATTTACTGTGTATGACTGTCAGACCCCTTTGACATACTGCTATATAAAATTTTAGTATAAGACAACATAATATATTCTAGTTGTTATACTTTTCTCTGACATATAAAATCCTCTAAGTCATTTTCCCCCCTTTTTCTTCTACTTTTTTTTTTTTTTGTATTTGAGCAGCAATCTTTTCTACAAGTCATCTTTTCATCTATACTTTGAACATCAGAGGTTGCACATTTTTATGCCCAAGTCTGCATCAGACATCAAACAGTGTTACTGACAGGAGCATATTATAACCCAATTCATGGTCACTATGGAGGTTTCTTTAATTTATTAGTTGGCTAGAATTAAACAGAAATCATCTAGGGGGTATTAATACAGGAATAGTCTTGGACTTGTATATGTAACTACATTACTTTTTTTTTTTTTTAAACTGTTCCAGTCATATAGTACTGGTTGGTCTAAACAGCATTATATTGCAGATTCTGAAACTTGTGTAAGTGCACACCACTATAGACTGTAGTTCTGACTATATGTAGCCTCAAGCCATTCAAAATTTCAACCTCACTTCTTTCATCTTTTCCTTCTTCTGTCCTATGCTTTCTTTTATGTACTCTATGACTAATTAAAGAGACACTCCACCTGCATCCCTCCTCCTCTTTCCTACCAGTCCTTCATGAACTAGTTGGCTACGGGCATTTATCATCAGCAGCACAAGTTGTGTTTGTGCATGGGTGCTGGTGTGTGTATCTGTTAACACAATAACAGTGTGACAGAGGAGTAGACTACCCTGTGCAGAAAATGAAAAAATCCTAATAGCAGTACCTTCTGGAAGCTCATTGGAGACCAGACCACATTTCACACTGCTATGAGACTGGAATCCATTTTCCTCTTTGCACAACTACCATCATTTTTACGTAATAATATGACCTTTCTTTGTGGATTTCTCATATCTCTATAACATTAGTGGATAGTTACTGGTGTGCTTTCAAATAAAACTGCTAATAGACACTAGATCAAATTAACTTACACAATACCAATAAAATAATTGACTGTCCTAATGCCACAGGGCAATATACTCTATATAATTCACTATTTTACTGTTCTGTCTCTTATGGTGTATAAGCCTTGGGCAAGTAGAGTTGGACCTAAAGTGTAACTGACTCATAGCCGCTCTTTCAGGTTTATTCAGTGAAAACATCTCCAAGGTACATATTAATCTTATTCCTACTTTTCATAGTGGTGTATGGTAACACTTCAGGGAAATGTATTAATTCCTATCATGACACTTGGATTGTATTCAGTTACATAATTTTCAAACCTCCTCCAATAGAAGAAGCTGTTACAGTTCACACTTTGGATGAGTATTGAATTTTGTGCAATAACTTGCATTATTTTGCACAGTCTGAATTACTTTCGTACTTTGTATTACTGTTTTAAAATAGTCAATTCTCTTTATTGTTTTTTTATTCTTTGCACTAAAAGTATTCAGTACTAATGTTGTTAAATTAGTATACTGCATGTATCTCAAAGATCAGTAAAATATCTATCTATCTATCTATCTATCTATCTATCTATCTATCTATCTATCTATCTATCTATCTATCTATCTATCTATCTATCTATCTATCTATCTATCTATCTATCTATCTATCTATCTATCTATCTATCTATCTATCTATCTATCTATCTATCTATCTATCTATCTATCTATCTACCATAATACATTATAAATGATGACCATTCTCATGTTACAAAAAGGATAAAAACTCATAAATGCCTTAACACGAATATACATAAACAATGAAATGAATGTGGGTTTAGAAAAGATAAAAGCATCTCATCCAACACACAGAATAGGTACAGTTGAAGTCACTACAGCACAGGAAAAGCACGCAAGCATTGACACCAACTTGTCAGTGAGACACACGATAACCAAGAGAACATAGACTAAGGCAACACTAACACATAACCACCAGCACAGTGCAAAAAAGTCCTTCTAAAATGCCAGTAAATCTTGTATAATATGTGTCATATGTAATGTTTGTGCATTTGTGTTTAAGGCCCTGTTCAGATTTTGTGTTACTGTAACATCTGTTCTGGAAAATGTGATCACATGAAAACAGTTCTACGGTAAGTTCTGAACAAACTCCAACTGCACTTCACAGGTGTTCTAGGACATATGTGTCTGTATTTTCCAGCAGTTTAAACATGCATGTGTTCTCCGATGTTTTGAGGGTTGTGCTTTGACTAGTGACCCAACAGCAGAGTTGCCAAGATGTCTTAAATTTTGATGGAGCCCATAAAGATGTGCCAATTCTTAATATGTACAGGTAGGTACTACTCACAAAACTTGAATATTGTGTAACATTTGTTTTATTCAGGCAATTCAACATAAAAGGTGAAACCAATACATTTTATAGACTCATAGCATGCAAAGTGGGATATCTCAAACATTTATTTGTTGTCATTTTGCTGATTATTATTTACAGCTTATTAAAACATCAAACCAAAAAGCTTGAAACATATTGATTCATGTATAGTATGTAGTTATAGAAATGCATGCACTTTTTCAAGATAGTGCCTATATGTGATGAAACTTCACCTTTGACACCTTCTGGTTCCATGTGAAATTATAGGATCCTCTTTTCCCATAATTCAGTAGCAATTCATGAAGATGCTTTCAGTGTTTGATGAGTCAATCATCAATAAAGTGTATGCCATGTAAGATGTCCAATAAAAAAGAGAAAGGTCAATAAAATGTAAGGTACACTGACAGAGTCACAACATTATGTCATGTAATGAGTGAAAAGCAGACACGACTCCATCGTAAATGCTGAGGCCAATTGCATAGAAATATTACATACAAACCTGGTAGCTTGAAATTACTATGTGTGCTATATTATACAGGATGTCTGCAAAGTCTCTTTACAAATGAACAAACGTATTACAAAATCAAATTAATTGATACATCTGCTGAAATTATTACAAAATGAAAATTAAAGTTTAGGTTCTTTTTTCTTCATTTAATCCATAAAGACCCAGTGCTAATTGTGTGGTAGTTTACACATACATTTCTCTATAGACTTCACCTTTTTTAAGCGATTTATCACAATTTATTATATATTATACCGTATCTTACATTTTAGCAATGAAAAACCAGTATTTTCCTATATTTAATTTACCTACCATGTAGCTGTGCATTAAAGCTCTAATGAAAGTTGATGGTACTATATCAGAAAAATTCTCTGTCATTGATCAAACTCCACGAGTTCTACTGGTGAATCAAGCAGAGCCTCTAAACTTCCAAATAAATCGTATGTGATGACCAAGAAAAAAATTACGAACTGCCTTTCACACCAATTATTTAGAAGTATAGGATTAATGGATCAGCAGTTAAACATTTTATATCAGTACATGAATTTGGTTGTTTGGGTCTTTAGGGGTTAATTAATACACCTGTATATGGGCACCATTAGTTACATGAATCACCATCAGGAGGGTACTCAATTTCTTGCCAAGTGTGTTGTAGGTTATTGACGTTCATTGTCTTTGCTTTTTATATATTATAAAAGTGTGTGTGTGTACCTGTGTGTGTGTGTGTGTCCAGAAAGAGCTGACTGCTGCAGTTTGGCATACTTATGTAGTTTTGGTCAAGAAACAGCCTAGCAAAAACAGCAAGTTGATATAACCAGTATTTTAGGAGCAAATAGTAATTTCACAATGCTATCCTGTTGCTACACCTAGAACGCTTTGGTGGTGACTGCTGGACAAATGCGGTACATCATGAATGGATACACAACAGCACAAAAACTACCACATCTAAAACCCGTGGGTTTCCACTGGTCAACATGCTAGTTTAATATGACCTTTTAGAAAGAAGTCCAGGGGAGTCATATCTGGTGAATGAGGTGGTCATGAATAGGTAGGTTTCAGTCACGTGACTACAGTATGATGATGTTGCGATTTCAGCTGGAGAGCAGGAAGTAACCATGGAGGAAACCATTGAAGACAGTGCTTATTGTCCGGATTTAGACCCAGTGTCGAAAAACAGAGATACATACAGTTAAGTTTAAAAAATTATTGAACGTATCTTATGAAAATTCATGATTTTTCGACAGAACCCAAAGATCGACCAACAATCAAGGCTGTGGATATTACTAACTACCTGCTCCTACAGACATCCTACTACACCAGCAGCAGATGAAAGCCTAGAAAAGTTTGGAGGCATAAAACGTTTTTGTCAGCGGGTGGGTCCACAACCTCGTTACCGAAAGGCTCAGCGATAATTATCGTTTGGTCTTCACCAGGGCAAGTTTTTTATTTGTAAAGATGCAACGTCAAGATGTGTTGCATGTTTGTTTACATTAGTTGTGCTGCTAGTTGCTAGCAGTAACAACTAATATCAACAAACATGCAATGCACCTTGATGTTGCTAGGTAAATCATAGTACAACAGTGTAAATGAGCATTTAACGACAACCTAATGATATATAGCACATCCACAAAAAAGTTAGCTTTGGAACATACCTCTGACGAAGTGGACACAACATTAGCATTAGTATTAGCAGACTCTGCTCCTCCTGACCACAAATGCAGATTTAATATTCACTTTTTACAGTGTTTTTCTGTGAGTTTTTTTCCATTTCCCACCTTTGTGAATGGCAATCTTTTGGTAATCTAAAAAAAAAAAAAAGCTTTTCTTTCTCTCAATTGGCATAGATGTAAACTACACAAAACATAGGCATTTTCCCAAAGGAAAACTCACTTGGCTTCACTTCCTGCCCTCCATCTCAAAGTCATGTGCTGACTATATAGCAATGTGACGTCACATGAAATCAACCTACTGGGGGATCCTTTCAAATTCACCGGTCTGGAGATGTTAAATTTAGGAACCCATGAACATGTAGTCCCTAATGTGGTGGTGCATCATCTTGCTGGAAAACAATGGTTGGTTGATGGTCATGGCATTGTGGTTGCCACATGTTCAACTGCTTTTGTAATTAATGTTTTAAATTGTAGAGAGACAGTGTGGTTACCCTGTAGGTTATAGATGAGCTTGTTCATTTGCATATCAAATGACGAGAGACACATCTGGAGATGCTTCTTTTTTTTTAATCCAAGGTCTGAACAGGGCCTAACATGGTGTTTGGGTTGGATTATGTGTTGTACTCAGATGTTGACATTTCTGGACTATATTAATGAGCTAAATTTAATGTTTTGGACACTGGTACTGTTGTAGAGGAGCAGAGGAGTGGTACTGCTGTGCTCCAAGGTAAACATCTGCTTTTGGATGAAAAATGACTTGAGTCAAAGTGTGTCAAGTTATCAAATAGCAACTAGAAGGAACTTTGAACAAGACTATTTTGTTGTCTTGAAATAATGAGCTGACTATTAGACTGAGTAACAAAGGGTTTGGAAAAGTCAGTGGAGACATTTCAGCCACGTACAAAATGAAAAGAGATGACATTTTTTGCAGTGCTGAGAGAAATCCCAGTGCAGCTGATGTGAAAACACAAACAAAGAGTTGAGAAAATAGGCACAGTTTACACAAGGATATATATACAAGCATTATATTGTTTAGCCTTTCATCACAAAACCATAATCCTCAGGCTTTGGCCAAACTTTACTGACCTTATGGACAAGTCAGCACTGAACCACATGAGCCTAGAAGACAGCAAACATCAGCCAAGACAACACCAAGACAGGACCAGGCCGTTAATAAGAGAGACATACAAATAAAGAAAGCCAGGCAGACATGTATTTAGTAAGTGTCCATAACAGATTGTAATAATCATGGCCAAAAATCTATTAATTCACTTGCCCAAAAGTTGACTTCAGAAATAAATGATTATTTTCTAGTGAAATTAGAGATATGTCATCAAAATCAAGGTTTGAATACACAAGAGCACACAGAAATAAAACTTTATACTTAAAACATACAGCCAATATGTAAAACGATACATCTCTTCAGTGAACATGAAGAAAACTACAATATCAGCTGTTTCTTTTGACAAATTCCAGCCAAAGACAGTTATTTCATTCACATCACGCAAACATGCTATAATAATAAAAATTTAAATGTTAATTGATATTGACTTCAACACGGAAAAGATTCACACTAATAAACCCACATCCTATTCCATAGGCATTTCACTGCTATTATATAATTGTCTGATTAGAATAATTTGCAAAGTGATGTGCCAATCAGACGAATTTCCGACTACTCCAAAGACTGATTGGACATGGTACGCTGTGATTCGGAGAGGGGTGTCATCCCTCTAAATGAAGTAATGAGGTAACCTGTGCAGCGAGCCCACACCAACTGAAACATTAATTAATACTTCCACTGTGGGGCATACTCACATACTCTGCTGAACTAAATATAGATCACTTTAAAAGGTGCAAACATAACAAAGCATGGAGGATACAGAGGCTTTGGATCAATTGAATGAAAGCCTAGGAAGTGGTTTAGCTTTTGGTTTGCTAATTAATTAATTTAACTTAATTTTATCACCATGTGATTGGATTTTCTATCTAAACAGAAAGACAGATATACATATTATGTTTCTGGGTCTTATTTTGAAAATAGGTAGCTAAAAATTTTGAGTGGGGGGGCTTACAGACCTGCAATCTCTGAATATCACAAAAATCTCTATTCCTGGTAGTGTTTGATTTGTTTCTGCACTGCGGGTCTTCTCTGACAGAAGCCATTGGCAGAACATTGGTTAAATGTACTTATTGTAGTGACAGCTCCTGTCGCTTCTGATTCTGAAATGAATCCTTGTGTCACTTCAAGTTGCTACTTCTTCTCACAGTTCAACATGCATCTCATCGCCTTTGCTTTTTTTGTAAGTTGGTGCTTATAGTCGCACAAGAGCTACTACAGTACCTACCTACTGTGATAATCGAGTGTAGCCGAAAACACATTTGCTATGTTAATTTGGCCAAGTATTTAATTATTTTAACACTTGAAAGGGAAAATAACACATAAAAGAATACAGACATATTTTCAATCTATTTGTATACACACTGGTTTACATTATGTATGTTGGAGTAACATAAACCTAAATATGCTGCTGTAAACAGGAGTACCAAATAAATACTGTCTGATGCCATTACATTTACATTTAAGACAGTATTAGGAAGATATAGAAAGAGAGACAAAACGTACTGAACTGGTGGACAGTTAATGAAAATATTTTGTCATGTGTATGTGTTGCTGCAGTGCATATTTTGCAATGGATTATTGGATGGATAATTGATTAAATGTATATTATATGTGTGTATGGACAAATAGCGGCTATTTGTCATCGGAAACACAAACAAGAAACTCATTCACATTATAATACAAAAATACATATGAAGACGAATTACCTACAAACACACAGGCATGCAAAACAGCTCTAAAAATAACTGCATAGACGCCACAGTATGTTGATGTTGGCATCAGCAGGAAAGGAGATGGATCACAATAATGAACCCTCATGGGTTTAGACAAAGACCCACTTCCACCACAAATGACGAACAGATTCCCCAGCACACTGACAAACACATGAAATATGGGCAGACACAAAATGTAGCAAAACAGAGTTCCACAGCAGTGGGTCGATGTACACATAGAGCTACATGCACTCTGTTAGTAGCCTCTGATAGCAAGAAAAACTGATAGAAACACTGCCGGTGACTGTCTGCAAGTCTTTGAAAGTAGCTAATATCTTTGCTTGAGTTCATTTTGATGTGTCATAATTTGGCATTTCTCCAAAACTCAGAGAACCAGGAGTACTCATGTTTTTATCATGAGTTGTTCAAATGGGATGTCATCTTCAAACCCTCTGAAGGGCATTATAATAGCTTCCCCTTCAGACGCTGACACACACACACAATAGACATTTTAAGTTTAATGCTGTAGATGTTATATTAATCATCCTCAGTTCATCTTGATTTCATGGCTCTTTAAGCCACTCTTCATGTTGCCCTAGTTCAGGCTTTAAAATACTTGTTGACTGACAATATGTGACAAATAATATGACATTTTACTGATGGCAGTGTTTTCATCTCTTTGTAGGACTGGATTTTTGAAGATATCGTGAGGAAGATACTCTAGAAATAGGGGCGGCTGTGGCTCAGTTGGTAGAGTGGGTCGTCGCCCAATGACCGAGAAGTTGGCAGTTCACGTCCCGGCTCTGGCTGTCCACAAGTGTCCTTGGGCAAGACACTAAGCCCTGCCTGACTTAGCCTACTGGTGTATGAGTGTGTGTGAATGGGTGAATGCGAGCCTAATGTAAAGTGCTTTGAGCACCATGAAGGTGGAAAAGCGCCATATAAGTGCAGACCATTTAGCATTTGTAGGACTGGATTTGTGAAGATAGCGTGAGGAAGATACGTTAGAAATAAAGCAAAAAAATAAAATAACACGAGTTCCACCCCTAGCTAGCATCATTGTCTATTAGTTTATTGTGTCTTGCAAAGTACTTAACCTAACCCATAAAAAAATACTTTGCAAAGGAACAACAGAGTTATGTTTTTGCTGGTATATATCTGTTTGTATGTCTGTCTGATTGTTAGCAAGATAACTAAAAAAGTTAGGGATGGATTTGGCTGAAATTTTCAGGAAATGTTGATACTGGCACATGGGACAAATGATTAAACTTTGGTGCTGATTGGTGGCGGTATGGGGGATGGGGGGGCAAAAGTGTGTTTCATTCACTTGGTCAGGGCAGAGGGCTGCTCGCAGAAATGAAAGGGGGTGGGGGCTGATCTGCCTTGGCAGAGTCTGCGCTCACTGACTGGTTTTCTAGATATAATCAAAAAGTTTGGAATTATCATGGCTAAAATCCACTGGTACAAACTTAAAAAAGTGGTTTATTATATTATTAATGGCACATTTATTATGTTATGGGAACTGGGGTATCCAGGGTAGAATCATTCATCATATTCACACAGACTGTTTCAGAAGTAAGAGCATCTGCTGGCCTCTTCCTCTTCTTAGTCTCTCTCCTGTTCGTAGCTTTGGGGCTATGGAAACCTGGAATCCAACAGCTGCAGATTTGTTTCCACAGAGGTTTCCTGGATGTCTCTGCAGACTTCTGAACCACCACCTCTTCAGAGCTCCATATTAAGGTCATTTTTCAACTCCCATTCAGCTTTGTTGGATTCTACACAACTGTAACGTCACCAGGTCTAACTTCGAGCTCTTCATGAACTATCATAAAGCTCAATTAGCATTTTTACGTTATCATATTGTCTGTTGTTTCCATAAATTAACTTGAACATTGTAACTGAGTTTATAAAATGTAAGTGCAATACATAGTTCTTTCCAAAATTCAGAATAGGAAGTTTAGTAATTCCAAATATTGCAAGAAACTCTTATTCAGCTTTATATGAAGTTGTATGTTTTGTCTGGTAAAATCTGAAGTGTATGTCCTTTGTGAATTATTTACAGCAATGATAATACCTTTAAGTCATATTGTATTTTAGTTGTATTACATATATATCCAGTTATATTTTGTTAAAACTTGAGCTAACAGCCCAGGTTTACCTCTACCTACAAATAATTTAACATTGAAACTCAAAGGACACCCTCTATTAAATATAATCACTATGAACATATACAAAACATGCAGAGAAATTTAATGAAAACAAAACATTAGGTGTACATTATTTAATGTATTATACAGTCGCTGCTTTAAATAACAACAGCAAGAAAATGGAAATATAAGTTACTGTAGGTGGAAAAGTTAATTAATTATTGCAATTATTATTGCAATCATGTATAAAGAGTTGTAATACTGAAAGGAGATTAGTGACCTACATTAATACATAAAGTGCTAAAATGTGACATTTCTGCTCAGGAAAGTTGAGATCAAATCGCAAGCACGTTTACGTCTGGTGAAATGAAGTCATAGCTCAGAGAATGAAAAATCAATAGAGTCCTGCAGGCTCTACAGAGTGGGAGTTGATCCAATATTGATGGATGGATGTCATGAGTGTGAGAGTGTGTAAGATTGCTTTTTCGAGGGTGGAGGCAGTGCACACAGTACATAACTATTTACAGTGCTACCTCTACTTACGAAATTAATTTGTTCCAGAAGTGTTTTCGTACTGTGAATTTTTAGTCCGTCCAGGCTAATGGCAGTGTCCGGGACAGAAGAGTTGATTTATTTATTGATTTATTTTATTTAACCTTTATTTAACCAGGCAAGTCATTAAGGCCAGTTTCTTATTTACAATGACGACCTGCTAAGAGACCGCAGTCACTTGATGGGAAAAGGGTATAGGGCTGCAAACTAAGCTGAGCTACGTCTCGGTGAAAATGAGGATGCATCAGTCTGGTGGATCATGTTTGGTGTTTAAATCCAGCTTCAGGTAGTCCAGTTTGTTCTCCAGTGAGCGTACGTTGGCAAGCAGGACTGAAGGACGCGGCGGATGTACCGGTTAGCAGTTATCTTAGCTGTAAATCCACTGCGACAGCCATGCTTCGACTTCCTCTCACGCCGCCTCTGATGTCTCCAGAGGCATCCTCAGCGGGGGGAGACTCCGCTGTAGGACGCTGGGTCTGACTGGCATAGCAGACCCAGGAGGTGTAGAACGGTCCGCGTTTCTGGGTTTGGGGAGTCCAAGTTTTTTAACAATTTCTCTTAAGCTGATGATAGTCTGCTGGTCATATACTCTTCTTGTAACATTCAGATGAACTTTTGATACTAAAAGCGCTGATCTAGGTTGAGAAATTACCGTTATATTGTCTGTGCAGGGCGCCGCCATCGCCCTTTTTTCGAACACGTACTGTGATAAAGTTTAAATGAGCACACTCCGAAAAACTCCAGAAACAACAGAAACTTCATGATAAATGAGGGTCAAAGAGTATCGAAGAGCATCATGGGTAGCTCCCTCATAGCCAATAGGATGCTACGTACAGTATTTACGTGACGCTTTAATGTACATTACGTACTTACGTATAGTAATGTATATACAGTAGTGTATTTATGTCTCGGAGGTTTCAGTTTCCTTTCGTAAATAGAATTTTCTTTCGTATTCAGAGACAAACATTTGAGGCAAAGGTTTTTCGTTACTTGGATCATTCGTTAGCTGGGTCTTTCTTAAGTAGAGGTATAACTGTATTTGCTAATCCACTGTCAGATGTGTAAGGATTCAACATATATGTCATAATACAAGTCTATGCATTTACATGCAAATAATATCCTGATTCTAAACCAAATTACATTTACATATGCAATACATGGAAATTGAATCTGACATTTTAAAATACTCATCAGTTGATTGAAAACTTTCAAAATATATGGATCCACTCTGTCTGTATTGCATAACAAACAAATGTATTGTTTCAAAGCAATGCAATTATACTGAATCGTGACCCCTTGGCCAACTTCAGTTTCGTCATCTGTCTGCCCATCCAGCAACTCTTTATTCTCAAGAATGTATTGAGTATCAATAAGTATCTGTGTCAAATTTATACTATGCACACACCTTGGCATGGAGCAGAAGCAGATAAGTCACCTTGACCTACTTTTTCAAGGTCAAATGGTGACTTGTCTTTTCAATGCGATCACTATATATTTGGCAGAGGTGTATTAAAAGCAGGCAACATGCTTTTATTGTGAATTGTATGTTTATAATTACTTTAACAAAATGATCTATGTAAAAATATCTGTTAACATATACTTTTTCCAAAGATTTCTGTCTTTGGTATTTACTTTGGATGAACATATGTGATTCATAATGATACAAGTCCTTAGCTAAGTATGAATTTGCATTTTTACTGCTATTAGTACAAGCTAGTAATGGCTATTGGTAATTCAGCTGATGTTTAAGTACATTTTTATTCATCCTCATACATTATTCATTTTCATTCACTTCACCTTTGAAAAGAGTTTATAGTCTAACAGAAAAGGTAATACTGTCCCAAGGCAGTGGAACAGCTGACCGTATCATATTACAACCGGCATCATGTCTATAAAAGAGGACTTTTCTCCACATGCAGTTTATCTTAAAAATGAAAAAATAAAAAAAGAACAGAACGTAGAAACAATGTAATTATAAACAAATAATTTAAAGGATTTATTAGCTGAAATTTATTTTGCACTGCACACAATTCCTCCTTTGTGAAACAATGATGAGGCTCATCAGAATGAGGGTCCTCCTGTTGTCTTCTCTATCCTTGTGCTAAAACAGAACACATGAAATATTTATAGACTCTGTCAGGCCACTGCTTCTCCTACCCATTACAATCAAAGCATGCTTTTCCTTCTTTAAAAAAAAACACAAAAACATCTATCTATCTATCTATCTATCTATCTATCTATCTATCTATCTATCTATCTATCTATCTATCTATCTATCTATCTATCTATCTATCTATCTATCTATCTATCTATCTATCTATCTATCTATCTATCTATAGTTATATTTTGATATCAATCTACATGTATATACAGTAACAATCCCCACATACATTACAAATATGTGTAATGTATTAATATGCAATGTAGAGTACAGGTTGTTTTTTGGTTTTGTTTTTTTGTCTGCCAGACAATGGGCTCTGCACACTACTTCCTGAACTTAAAAGTAGCTCCTTCATGTCCTCTCTTATTGGTTATTGGACACACTTTTTCATGCAAGCGTGTCTGCTATTTGTTGTTGTGTACTGTGATCAGACACACCTGGATTAATCATTGTGTCCAATAATGACAGTAAATAAAGGAGCTGCTTGTAAGTTCTGTTCAGGAATTAGTGGGGTTGTGATAAAACCCATATAAGGATAATGGTACTGACATGCACTCAAATATATAGATAATATGCAGGAAGCACACAATGAAATAATGAGAGTGCGTGAAGTGTGGACATGCAGAGCATGTAATTAATAATGTATGGCTTTTTGCCTTTATGAAGACATTCAAGGCGAAATGCTACACTTTTTGAAATCAATACTGATTTCAAGTGCTAAAAGAACATGACAGAAAGGGAACTGTCTGCTTGTTTGTGCTAGAGAAACACACTAGGTTATTTATGATGAAATGTGTTTATGTTCTGTAAAAACATCTGGTACATGCAGGATCATCCTATGTGTGACCATAATAAAATACAGAACCTTACAATGGTTGTGACTCAGCTAAATTTGTTCCTCACTTCTAAAACAGTCTAAAGCAAATGTTATCACAGTGTCCTCTGGGATAAAATCCATTATTCTTTTCATATTTCTCACTCTATCTTCATGAACAACTATCTTTTTAAACCTAATGACCCTGAACATTTTGATTGCATTTCTAACAAGGTGACACCATCGTGGATATTTTGCTTGTTACTTAGTAATTCCGCCTTTTATTTGCTTATGTCCAGAGAATTTCTTGTTTCCTTCTTTCTTTACAACTGGGTTTCTGTTTGGTATGCAGCCTTTAGCAGAGAAAAAAGCAGACATAAGAGACACAGCGAAGAATAATAACGACACGTGACATGGGGCGAAACACCCCTGAACTCTGAATTAAATAGTGATTCTTCATTTGCTCGACTATACATCATATCCACTTATTTCTTGTCATTACTCTGTCAAGCACTCTCTGTCTCCTTTGCCCTCTTTTGCCGCCCTCTCTCACTCCACTTCAATCTGCCTCCTCCCTCTCTTTTCATAACTCTTTAATATTTATGAGCACTGCAGAAACGCTACTAGCAAAGCATGCTGGGTAGAGCTGTCTCTCAGAGTAGTTCTAACGTCATCACTTTGTTGGCATTCTACACTTCCTGGCTTGTCTCAGAACAAAAACACATCAAGTTGACCTCCAGGATAACTGATGTAGGAAAATACAGTTTGATAAAATACAACAAAAATAAGCACATAAACAAATTATTGTCGCCACCAAGCAGCTAAATTAGATCAGTGATTCTTAAACTGTGTACTGAGGACTTGGAATCAATTTAACTAAAATGTACAGATTTTATTTTATTTTATTTTTTATTTTTTTGTCGAAATGGAAGTTGTCATGATCAGTGAAAATAGTGTTCACATGCTTGGCCAATAAAACAATGCCAGAAAGAAACAACAATGAATGCTGTTCAAATATGGGTGTTGTCAAACAAGCTACAGATCCTAACACATGATTGCTTCACGCACAACACTGCATCACTAAACATCTATACAATCACTACTATTTCAAGATTGGTATTGAGATTAGAGATGCCAATTCAGTATCTGACTAAATGTGACATATGGCTGCAATCTCCCCCTCTGTTCTTGAGTTATGGCAGGGCTCCAGAGAGCACATGCAATGAAAAATCTGTCAAGTGCAACTAAACATTTTCATTGGTCACCCTGACATTTAGCACTTGTTACTTTGAGCGTGTAGTTTATTTCCACCCCACTTTTATTCTGCACAGACCCACCCACATTCTAATTCCAATTGCTTCTGACACTCATTCATTGTCATTGTATCCATATACAAGTAGGGAAAATACATAAAAAGGTCACTTGTAAGTTCGTAAACCCATGTCCTGAACTCCTCCTTGAGTGGTATCACAACAATGAAACTAGCGCTGCAACAACAAATCAATTAAATGGATCCAAATTGATTCTTAAAAGACTTGGCAACAAATTCGGCAGTGGAGTTGTTGGCCCTTGAGTACGTTAGTACTGAGGTATACCTGAAAGTGTAACAGAAGAAAACACAGAGCAGCATGGGGGAGCATGAGGCTTCAGACGCCTCCAAAATTGTCACATAGCAATGGACCAAAATGGCCATATTGGATTTGGCCCTCCAGCGGAGTTAGCCCACACTTTCGCGAGGGGTATAGTTGCTTATTTTTATGATGTCTTCCAGAAACAAAGTTCAAAAATTGATCCAGAGATTGATCATGAACTCAATGGGAGGGTCCCCTTCTAAGTCTGTAGCCCATTGCAAGTCTATGGGCTAGTAATAGCAATAGTAATAGGATACTATTCGTGATTTTAAAAAAAAAACAGTAAATCGCACCCAGCCTGGAGCCATGTCTGCAGCCTAAATTGCTTTGGGGTAAATGCCAACCTTTGAGAAATTAGTCTTTTTTATGTTTATCCAATGAATCAATTATTTATTCAAATAATCTACAGGTTAATCCAGTACTAAAATTGTTGTTTGTTGAAGTACTATTAATTATTTTCTTGTCAAAAAGAATGCAGCGGCATTGAAACATCATCATCACTGTTTCTTTTTTTTGTAAGATGCAGGAAATGGCTTCATCTGACAATGAGCCAGAGTCAGAACGTGCCACACACATAAAAGTTTTTTTTTTTCAATTGCCTTTTTCAAAAAATTATCTATTTTCGGATAGACCTTACCAGTTGACATTATACACTGCAAAAATGTGGCTAAAGCATGACTGGGAACAGTGTTGCTGCTGCCAAAGAGTTGGCGTTAGGGACTGAAACATTAAAACCAGTTCAGTGTCTCCAACATAAGCAGCCTAGCAGGTGCATGGCTGGCAGAGCAACTCCAGTGTTTCAACACTAGCCAATGTGATGACTAATCGAATACACACAAAACAGTAGAATATACAGGTAGTGTCTCTTCATAAACATGTTCAGTAAAGGGAGGGAGTTTAGCATAGACGGCAGCCGATAAATATTGTTACATTATTAAAAACTTAACTCTGTATGGAAATAAAAAAATGGCAATATAAGTATTCAGAGAATGCCTAATCTCATCCCTATTTTGTGCCAATCTCAAGTTTCTATGACAACCCGTTCTTGAATTAGAGCTAAATTTGACCTTTCTGCTAAATGCGACCTTGACCATTTGCAATATTGATAATTTCATTATATGTCTATATATGCCTCAGTATGTGTAATATTATGATAATATATCCAGTATTGATTAAGTTATAGCGTGATATGTCTATGCTTGATACACACAAACAGTGTTACAGAAGTTAATTTTGCAATATGTCACCTTTGACCCCCAGAGATCTTAAAAACTATTGGCCGTAGGTGATCCTTATACTTATGAGACTTGTAGAAATCTTCATTCTGCATTGTTTGGTACCAACCTGAAAGTCATGTGACTCTCAGTTCTTGAGTTTTAACCGTTAATGTTATTTGGACATTTTACTTGACCTTTGACCTTTATTCAAATGGATCATTGCATCTGATGCACATTAGCTATATGTATATGTCCATGTAATTTCATGGTGATATCTCAAGTATTCATTGAATTATAGCATGATATGTCTCTGCGGACACACACACACACACACGCACACACACACACACGCACACATACACACACACACACACACAGAAACGGCAATTACAATAATCTCTCCCAACTAATATTGGGCGAGATTAAAAAGTGTATTTACATAACACCATATCACTTTCGAGCTGACCTTCATTACTCTGAACATAAAAATCTCCATTTTATCATTTTGTCCAATGTTGTTATTAGCATCTGTTATGATTAATGTAAGTGTGTTGTATGATGTTGCACTGACTTTGACCTTCACTAAGTTTAAATGACTGTTTGTGGCAAAATTAAGTAAAACCAGAGAACATAGACAAAAAGATGGATTCTAAATGGCTTGAAAGCCCATGCATTCACATTTGAGAGATTTCTATGATGTTTTTTTAATGTCTTTATTTACATTTTCTTTCATGAAAAACACACACAAACAATCAGCACAGCAACTACCAACAAGAAGATATCACATCACTGTTATGCTAAAAAAAAAACAACAGCTTGCTTTTCTTTTTTTTTTAAATATCAGTCTATTAATCAATTCATAGTAAATAGCAGGTGACTCATTTGTGTATTTGGTGGACACACATTGCAATGAATTGCAGTGACATAAATAATGTAATCTGAAGCTATTTTAGAAGTGAATTATTTTTCCAGGTGCCTGAGCACTTATTTTTTATTCACAAGCAGTGTGGTAATAGTCATAGTAATAGTGATTGGCCAAAGAAAAATGGGAGCACCAAAAACTGACGGCGATTGTCTATTCAACTTGTAGAGATATGTAGTATAAAACAAATGTCTGTTATATCAGTGAAGTGGTTTCACCTTGATTAAAGTAGTGAAAAGTCACCATTTTATATGATGAGCATAATGGTATCTCTCAGATGTTTTTTTTTTTTTTTTTACTTCTGTTAACATTTTAATTGAAAACCTTTCAAACAGAGTTTTGAATTCTTTAAAAGTAAGCTTAATGCTGAAGATAGTTAACAGTCAATTGATATGTCCATCAAATATCTATCCCCCAACACCCCCCCCCCCCCCCCCTTCTGCATGTTCACATAAACAACTATGTCAGAAAAGATGACAACCAGCAGCAAAACCAAAATAAAAACTGTGTTTGAAAAAGCTGAGTGAAGAACAGAACAGGACAAGGATGGTAATTGCTACAGCTTTCCAGCGCTGGTGTCAAATGAAAAAGGAAAAGGGGCTCAAAACTGATGCTAAGGTGACCATGTTTCTACTCCATAAGTAAGATAATACTGTTATGATATAATAATAATAATAATATTTGGACATACTAATCAGTTATGGGTATCGTATTCACCCTGTCAGTGAGAAAATGTCAGATATTGACCAAACATAATGTTCCAGCAGGTTTTGCTAAGTTACCAACACTGTGTGTAAACTGCTGCTGTAACACCATAAACTATTGTCCTTATCTATTAGTTTTCCCATGGTGTTTATTTGATGCTTCTAAACCTTTTGTTAACTAAGCTTCATGTGACACAAACTGATAAATGTTGCTTATTGTTTTGTTATTTAGGATGATAATTGACGTTGAGTTCTCGTGAATGCTCGTGAACTTCCTTGATTGCTCCAGACAGCATGTGTGTTGATGTATTTTTGAAGGCGTGGTTTCGAGGGGTGGGCGGACGAGGAGGCATGAGTGTGTATACTTTCAAAATATAGCTTGCAGGAACTGTTTTCCAAGATCTCCTACCCTACCTTTAAGCATTTTACTACAACCACTTCAGTCTTCCCCCTGCAAACATTATGCATCCATAATGTCCCTTATGTCCTAAACATGGAGAGACAATGTAATGTGCTAACCCAGATAAAGTTAAGCCATGTGTTATATAACTAATTAACATGTCATTCGCCTATATTCAAGGCCAATCAAAACGTGGTCTACTGCCTATATATTGTAAAAACTAAACGTCGATACCATGAATGTGCTTCACTCACAGGTCTTAACCAAATATACCGAAAATAAAGATTATATTTTCAAAAAGACTGGGTGCAGACAGGGGAAAATCCTGCAATTCATAAATGGTGCATGAAAGTGCATCAAATTTTTAAAGACAGAAAAAGGCAAAAGCAAAGAACCAATACTGAAGCAGGAAGGTAAGCTTCCAGCCACTATGTCTGAAAGTCATGTGTGCATAACTAATACAAAGCACTCAGCTGCACATGGTCAACCATGTCAGTACCTCCCATAAGCCCAATATACAATCACCATGATGGGAGGGAGCAGTCAGCACAGCAGTGGGAGGAGCAAGAGTGATGGATAGGAGGAAAGAACAAGACAGGAAGGACAGAGAAGAGCGAATAGGGTGGGGGATCTAATAGTGCAACATCAAATGAAGGAAGTCATAAAGGACACAATATGGTAATGACAAAATAAATGAGTGAGGGCAAAGAGGAGCATGTACTCAAAGAATGGAGGGTGTGTGAAGATGGAGATATTGTAATACAGGAGGAAGGAAGGAAAGCAGATGTGTTAGGAGGTTTATACACTTAACATAATATATTCAGGTAAGCTAAGGGTCTACATTTTAGTTACATCGTATGCTACAAATAGCCAATATTAGACAGCAGATTGAAACAAAATTCTCCTTGTGACAGTTATATAGTGTTAATATCAGAAGCCTGAGATCACACAAGAACCCTGTGTTTTACGAAAGCTCTGTTTTCCTGGCAGAGAAAACAAGGTGAAACCGCAGAGACATGTGCTTCTTGTGGTTGAAAATGCAGAATGCGTGTGACTGGAAGGCTAAAGCACAAATGAATCCATTAGTGTTGAAATGACTTTTACAGTGATATAGAGAAGTAGAGGTCAGGTGCAAGAGAAAGATGGAAAGGGAGAGAGGTAAAAGTGAGCTAGGAAGTCACATGTTAAAGCAGCCTACAGTAGCCATGTGTAATGGAAGAGATGGATGTCTGGAAGCAATGACTGCATACTGAGATGTTCTTTTTACTTAGACTTTCTCTATGGGGAGGGGTCAGAGGTGACAGTGAGGGACAGCACAGAGCCCCTGGGACTCATGGGGATGTAGTTTCGTGCACACAGATACTGACGCAAGGTCAGTGATTCCTTATATAAGAGGAGTTGAAGGAGAGTAGGGAACAATCACTTTGCAGCACACATTACATCTACACACTATTTACCTACCATAAGGGACATGAAACATGGTCAAAAATGTAATTCTCTTTTTTTCAATGTTATATATGATTCATAAGGTGAACATTTTTTGTGTCTATATGAAAAATAAGCTAGAACAGGATTATAATATACTACATGTAGCAGTTGTACTTTAAAATATCCTAATCTTGTTGTGTTTAAAATAGACTTCTGACATGATGCTGATGTAAATGTATTGTAGTGCAGAGATAAACACTGAATTTATTCACAGCCATAGTGGTGTGTCACTGTGTACATCTGAGACTACTAGAGGGAAAACTGAGTCATTCTGCAGTCTCCCACTGGGTGACCAAAGCTGAGCTGAGCATGAAAATAAGTAAGCAACAACTTTCAGATACAAAGAAAGTGGCAGCCTCATCTCATCATCTGAACCCACTTTATCCTCACTAGGGTCAGGGACAAAGTGATTAAAAACAACAGAAGTAGTGCTGTTGTTCCTTCCAGTGGACTAGAGTTTTATATATATATATATATATATATATATATATATATATATATATATATATATATATATATATATATATATATATATATAAACTTTACAAACCTTCCAAAACTAAACCATTGTAATATCACTGAGGTAACATGGTTACGTTACTCAAGCTTAGTGACAACTGGCAATGCCCACCAAGGCAAGCATCCTGAAGGAAATGATGACAGTAATAGCTTGTTTTTATAACTACAGAGGCACTGGTGTTGGCAGAGGATTATGATTTTTCACATTTATTCAAACTGTGGAGATATATTTGAGTGAGCACTGGTATGAGCCAATGTTGGTCGTGTTAAGATGGAAAATCTCATTTGACGAATGTTTATCTGTTGTGTTGAATTTTTGATTGTTTTATCAATTAATGTGATTTAATTTGTGCTTATTCAAACATATACTTGCCCATGTCAAAAAGGGAAAATTCCAAGCTGCTCTCTTATACAGTATATGATAATTAAAACGCCTTTATTATATTGGCTTGGTTACAAAAAAAACCCATAAAAGGCCCCAACGCGTTTCGGCATCCAAGCCTTCACCAGGGATTCAAACATATTACATTAAACAGGAAGAGGTGTTTTTAAAAAAGTGTAATCCAATCAGAAACCTCCACATACATACATTTCCATATTGTTACTGTATCAGCCCAGGATTTCACAATTGGTGTATAATTGATTCAAAAACAGAAATTGCTGTGAAAATTTTAGTCGCAAATAATGTACACATAGTACATGTATCAACCTGATAAACTCTGATGGAAATATTGTTGTTCAAACATCTGTCTTTCTATCACTTAATGTTTAACTTATGTGATTGGCATTTGACAAACCAGGCTATCAATAATAAAAATCACATGCTAACATTTGCCTCTCACATTATTCCTGCATAAATAACAGGTGCAGATACATTTGTGTTCAGTCATGCATTCACATCCATACATGTACATGAAAACACACAACACTGGGCAATAAAAGCTTCCCTGTGCTTCTGTCCCAGTAACTGACACATTGTTGTAGTACTTCTCATCGCAGCACTGTCAGTTTATCACTCCTTCCTCCCCCAGCCATCTGTCATCTGTTCATTTTGAGGTGATCTCAGGCCAAGACTGGGGTCTTTGCCATTTCCTCTGGGCTGAAGTACATCACGTCTATGGAAATTTACTAGAGATACGAACAATTTTTCAAAGGTGTATCTTAATGGAATATAATATTTTACTTCTCTTTATCTCTCTATTTTCTATCTGTTCAACAATTTAATGACACTATTTCTATATTTCATTTTGAGTTGAGAGAGTTCACTACAGTATGTGTTATGCAGTATTTTTATATGTAATTTTTTTGTACTGTGCATCATACAACCAAAATTCCGCTTAAAGACAAATGGTTAAAAAAAAAATACTAAACTGCTTGTAGTTGCAGTATTGAGGTCACTGCTCTTTAACTTCCAAAAAGGTAACACAAGCATAGAGGAAGATAGGAAAATGTCAGTCCTGTTAATATGCATCTGAAATGTCATGTTTATTTTACATATAATACTGCAAACTAGACTGCAGTAAAAGCTTTCCTTCTGATTTTTATCTTCTTCACTCATAGAGATTAGAAGTTCTGTTGAAGTATATGACCTTTGGCTATGTCAGAAAACTAATACAAAGTACAAAAAAACTTAGTTGGACAAAAGAAAATCATCATTACACGAAAAAGAAAGATTAATTACCAGAGAAGAAAATGAACCTCAAAACTCACAGGGAAGTCAGTGTAAGGTCACTGCAGTATGACTCAGTTGTTGGAGGCAGAGTTGCATGTTACATGTCTGCGACCATGGCCTCGGAGGAACAGATAAATGGGCTGAGGGGTGTGGGGTGGTCGGTGTGGTGGGCAGGCACTGCTGCCCTATCGTGACATTGACTGACTGACTACCAAATCCCCCGTGTCATGAATCAGGACTGCAGAAGGCTCTTGAGCTGACGTGTACTAACTCACACCAGCACACTGACGGGAACAAGACAAATACACACAGTCTTAACCCACATGCAAACACCCAAGAAACTACAAAACCAGATGAGTGAAGAACAGAATAAGTACAATTACTGTAAAATGAGTGTCAGCAAACAGGGATGTGGCACAGTCTGGACATACACCACAACATGCTCCGGCATCTTTGACAGTGCTGCCAACAATCACACAACATGACATATGCTCCTCACGGCAGGCTGTAAAGACTCAAAGAAATGCAGGAATGCTCATGTCAGCTCTCTGCTCTCAGTATGATGTACATATAACCCACAAAAGCACAGGCCACGTCACAGGTCTCTGTACAAACACTGGTCCAAAGGCTTCTGTTCTGTAGACCAGGGGTTCTCAAACTTTTTTGGCCCAGGTCCCCCTTGGAGGGGTGAAATTTTTCCATGTCCCCCCTCATCCTCGCGATACTGAAAATGATAAAAAAACACTTCAACAATGATTATTATGAAACAATGATAACCTTTTTTAATAGTGCTTTTGTACAAACCAGCGAAATTTTCAGGTATTATAATATAAATGAGCACTTCAGAAACAAAAATTTTAAATAATTTTAAAATAATAAACGGAACAAAAGACACACAAAACCGTGTGTGTGTGTGTGTGTGTGTGTGTGTGTGTGTGTGTGTGTGTGTGTGTGTGTGTGACAGACAGACAGACAGACAGAGACTTAATGAGAGGGATGAGCTTGTCAAACTCAATATAACTATCAATGTACTTTGTCTCTTTAGGGTTAGGGCGTTTGTTTTTGTCATTGTCATTTTCATTGTCATTTCCTTTACCACTTCTTGAGGAACTTGGCGGACACAAAAATCGATCCATGTTCGCTGCAGGGTGGCTAAAAATAGCCTGTGACTCGCTCCATCTCAATTTAGTGAAGCTAGCGTCAAACAGCGCTGTTACTTCCGCCCGCTCGCTACAAAATAAAACTTCCGCATTTCAAAATAAAACATCAAAAAAACAAAAACAAAACAAAACATAACAAAACAAAACCGTGAATAATTTTGCGTACCCCCTGGACATGCGCCACGTCCCCCTAGGGGTCTGCGGACCCCAGTTTGAGAACCGTGGCTGTAGACCACAGCTTCTCTCCTGTCCACACAGCTAAAACGGAGAAATCCCAACACAGAGAAAATACGCTGATACAAGGTCTTCTTTATCTATATACTAGTCTCTCATGATTTGTGTCCATGACTATTTATCTGTCTCATCCTTGAAGCTCTTTTTACATATAATAAAAGCTGTATGCTTTTTATTACAGCTTGATATTGCATTCATCACTCGGTGCATGTGATATTGAGAAACTGAAATATCTAAGTTAGTTTTTTCATGAATCTCCAAACATCCTAATAATTAAAATTACAGTTCGCAAAAATCTCATCGAATGGAAACCAGAATTCAACCTTGTGAAGACCTTCCTCTTTTACGTTCTTTTTCCCATAAATATATGCCATATATTGGAATAGTCAAAAAAGGAATATATGATTAATGGCCTTTCATTATTGATGACCTCATTGGTGATCAGACTACATCTCATACATGTGTCGTTGTAAAATTAATTCAAGTACCAAAAACCCTCAAATCTTTTTCTGTGCCTTGAGTATTTGTTTAGTTATAATTTTATTTTCAGTAGTCACTTGTACTCTGTGATCGTGTTCTACATGGACTGCAAAGTGATGCATGCGTAGAGACAAAAAGTTGGTGCTATGGAAGAGACCGAGGAGACTGTCAACAAAAGGCTAAAGATGTCCAAAGTTTGGGATCATTGCAAACTTAAAAAACAGAAAATCATTTGCAATGTGTATACATACACATCCTAAGCCAGTACAAGGTAAATGCCTGTCTTCCACTCCAAAGTAGCCTACCATTAGCTGTTTTAACATGACTGTTAACACAGCAGCATTCAACTTCAAAAATAAGGGATAGTTACAGTACAGTCCTACCATGAGGTGTAAGTTTGTGCAATACGTACCAGGGGCTCAGCAATGGCACATCTTGTAAACTGTGGTTTATCTGAATTAGTCCTTAGTGAAGGGGTGGGCGATACATCAAATATACTCAATGTATCACAGCTTGGCTCATGTGTGATATATAAAATAATTATATTGTATACATTTAGTACTGACTGTCACACCATTGTCATCAGAAGGAGTTTCACTTCTGTCGGTCCCTCATTATGCCCTATACTTATACCAATACTTTCTGACAAAGTATTGTGAGAAAGTACAGGCAGTTTGGGTGGGGGAGAAGGACTTTCTCCCCCATCAAACTGTCTGCACCACACACATGTATATATATTAGGAAAAGAAAGAGAGTAGCATGGGAAGAGCAAAGAAAGTGGAGACGGATAATATTGTCCTGAAGAAACACAGCACTGGCTCTATTATCTGACAATGATTCCGGTTTCTCAAGGATGATGAACAAAAAGCATTGCCGCAAAAGGTAGCAGCGCCACAAATTTGTTTCACCACCTGAAAAATCATCCACCACAACATGAAGATGTCTGAAAATGTGCATGTACATGTTGCCACCCACATCAGTTAAACCTTTTTTGGAACCAGCCACGAAGCTAATGACTCTAGTTTCATCATTTGCCAAATCAATCCTACATCACAGGTTCTAGCACAGCTAGGCTAATACTGTACATATATAGATCATGATATAGGCTAAAAATATCACAATAATAGTTAGATGACATATTGCCCACCCCTGAATAGCTTCATAGCAAAAATGTTAGAATGGTAAAGTTGCACAGATATCGGATTTTGGCCAAAAATAATTAAACTATGAGGCTAATGATATGGTTTATTATCATACAGATCATGTACTTTAAAATTCCACTGATAAAGGCACTGTCATAAATTTTTTTAGAGACTGTTGCACTGACTTATGACACTCTTATGGGTTTGCAACATTACTATCAACTAGCGCAAGTTCCTAAATTTGTCAAATTGCTTCAGGCCACTTATATTGATACTGTAATTAACTAGGTAACTAGCTACTAGCAATGTGTCTGTCCACCCTTAAGTGTTTATTATCAGTCCACATTAACTTGCAGAGTTTTTGGACTGTGTGGTTCTGCTACTGTTGAAGAAATATTGAAGATACATTATTTTAAGTCTGTCTGCTGTGGGTCTGTCATCTGAACTCTGATATGCAGTCTGTGTGATTTACACAGAATGCTGGTAAATCATTCACCACTATCTAGGTAATCAATAGAAACACTTAATACACTGTATGTAAATGACAATGTCAGTTTGTTTACTTCATCTAGATCAGTCATGTCCAAACTATTCCACAAAGGGCTGGTGTGGCTGCAGGCTTTTGTTCCAACCAACCAAGAGTACACTGTTTGACCAATCGACTCTCTGAAGACTAGAGATCAGTTGTTTAATTGAGTCAAGTCTGGTGTGCTGCTGCTGGGTTGGAACATAAACCTGCAGCCACACCGGCCCTTTGTGGAATAGTTTGGACATGCCTGATCTAAATGAAGGTCCAAAATTCTGTAAAAATGTTGAGTTTGTAGCTAGAAAAAAACAACAAAAGCATTCTCACCCACAAGCTGATCAGAAAAAACCTAGAAAAAAAGCTATTTTACTTGGTTGTAACTTGCTTTTATTTTAAAAATGGGACTGAGATCATGAATCATGATTTTACCTTGAAAGATCATCATATGATCTGAGGTAATATCACCCAGTCCTAAGAGCAACTTCTGACATGCTTTGTGAGCTGGCCTCACTGAGCATGTCTTTGTTACTGACAGCGGGTCATCACTAATCACCCGGTGGATGTGGAGTCATACTAGAAAATGTCCTGCTGAGAGAGGGATGGGGGCGGATGGAGGAGGAAAAGTCATAGAGGACGAGCGCAAGATGCAGTAAAAGACAAGATCGCAGGGGGATTGGTTATATCCTGCTGTGATCCTGAGCTTATCACTCTGACTGCTGGGACTATTACTGCCCCTAAAAATAGCATTAATATCACATTTTGACATAAGAGAATAATAGAATTATTATCAGACACAAATTGTTATTCCTGGGCTGCTGAACTTCTCAAGATGACCACTCCCTGAGGCCAGTCGATAAATCCAGCTCCTTGATTCAGCATTCTGTGCAGCAGCAGAAGGGGCGTCCTGGCCTCCGATGTGCTATTCATTAGGAGGACACAATTCTAATAGCAGGGTGCAGGCTGAACCACAAGGTTCAGCAGGCTGACACGGAGCCTGTCAATTTCAAGGTACAGCAAGTGACTTGTCAGCTGAGGCCAACCAAAACCACTGAAGTAAAGTAAGTAAATCAGAGAAAGACATACTCGAGGAGAGAAAAACAAGAGCTACTAGAATACGTATGAAACTCAAACTTAATAACATGTGGATAAATCTGCCTATGGGACATAACTAATGCAACATTAACCACAGTTCATATAAACACATTTGTACTTTTTTTGGGTACAATCAGACCCAAAATTGCTGCCATGCACTCATGCACACATGTCCAAATTCCGCAAATACTATGATCCATCTTTGACTCAACTTTCCAAAGAAAACAACACTTTCGCATTTTCAATTACTCATATTTAGGCCAAGAAATTAAAAGTGTAAATATCCAGACAAACAGAAAAGTCCAACATATTTGTGAAAATTCATTGAATAAATTAAAGTAACCTTTATCCCAACTCCACAGGCACCAAAGATGCCCAGTGTGTAGCTACATGACTATGATGGATGGCATATGATATACAATAAAAAGTCACTAAGTCCTTTCTAAGGCTCATGCTATAATAAACTTTATGCACCAGGGAGAGCTAAAAATATAGGCCAGACAAGCTGACACGCTGCATTTGCAGAAAGCGGCACCTCGTTCAGAGGACCATCAATAATCTTTATCATTCATCTCATGCTGTATATTGGTGGTCTGTGTCAAAGGCTTGGTACTATGTGGATTTTGTTTACATATAAAGCTTAATTATCTGCTTTGCAAATTATATATAACGATTAAGAAAACAAACCATATTGTCTACTTCTTATTATTCAAAATTATATATTACAATCATTCAACACTCATTTCTATTTTCAGTTCAAAATCCCATCATAAAAACATGAGGGTTCACTTTGAACAATGCATGTATCATGTATGTATTGTGTACTTTTTTGCTTTCAATTAATATTTGATGTTAAAAGAACTAGGCCACCAAAATAGGTAATAGATATGTTTTGCACAATGCAGATCATGCTCACTTTTGTCTTATGAGCTGTGTTTGATGTTTCTTTCATGACACATATTTGGTAACTGTCTAAGCCAGGTGGCAGAGCAGTTAGCGCTCTTGCCTCACAAAAAGAAGACCCGGGTTTGATTCTCGGACCGTGCGGACCATTCTGTGTGGAGTTGGCATGTTTCTCTCCCCATGTCCCCATGGATGGGTTTCCTCCGGGAGCTCCGGTTTCCCCCACCACCCAAAAACATGTTTGTTAGGGTAAAAAATCCTCCAGCCAGGTAACTGACCATGAGCCTGGCTCCACGTCTGGAGATGGGTCCCCGGGCGCCGCCCATGGCTGCCCACTGCTCCTTAAAAGGATGGGTTAAATGCAGAGGACAAATTTCTTTGTACAATTGTATGATGCCAATAAAGTACTATCTTATCTTACCTTAACCAGGCATGGGTAAACTACACTGCAGGTTTTTGTTGTAACCAAGCAGCAGCACACCAGATTTGACTCAATTAATCAACTGATATCAGTTAATATCAGTCAATTGGTCAAACTGTGTACTCTTGGTTGGCTGGAAAAAAACCTGCAGCCACACCGGCCCTTTGTGGATTGATTGCCCATAACTGGTCTAGGTGTTTCTGTTTTTTTTGGTGAGATAATTTTATAAATCTTACCCACGCAAATTATCATGTTTTGATATTTGTTTTGTTTTACTTGTTAGTAAGTAATTTAATAAATAATGCATAAAGAAATGAGAGCAATGAAATAAATACAATAATAACTATGATTGACAAAAAAGCAACAACAAAAAAAACCAAACTCAAAACAATATATATTTTGCATGAGCATGGAAAGATAACTTCAGACACCATCCATTCTCAACCTGAACTCAAATGTTGAATCAGAATGGCAGATAGGGGTGTGCTGATCCAATATTGATATCGGCTATCGGTCCGATATCAGCCAAAAAGCGATAATCGGGACTTGTGCACTACTGTAGGAGAAGTGATGTCGGCCGGGTGGTAATATTTTGCCTTAAACTCAGACAAAGATGTTGCAGTTGAGTGCAACACGTACGACCAGCCTCCTCACACATTTAAAGCAGCATCACACAAAACAGCATGAGGATTTTCACTAGACAACAGAGGCGAAAAAACAACAAACGTCTGGCTCCCTCAAACAGCCAACGGTGGCCAAAACATTTACAAAGCATGACAAATGCCCACGGGATGATAAAAAGGCTCTGGCTATAACAGAAAAAAATAGCCCAGTTTATTGTGCTCAATGATCAGCCCCTGTCGGTGGTGAGTAATGTCGGCTTTAAATGCTTAATTGACCACCTTAAGCCTTGCTACATACCTACTAGGGCATTAACGACTTCAGTTTTTGTCAAGTCGACTCATCTGTCAATAAAGTCGAAGTCGAGTCGACGGGTCATGATGACGTCATCACATTGACAGCGGAGGAACATACGGTTAAAAAAAAAAAAAAAAAACCCGGAAAAACCCGGAAAAACACAGACACATGTCTGTCCAGCAATGTGCAACTTGTATTAAAGTTCACTGCAACTTAACAATGACACAAGCATCAGCATTTTAAACCTAACAAAACAAAGGGTAACGTTAGCAAAGAGTTTTCTGTTAAATTTAAATGCCCAACATCAGTAGGGTGAACATATGTCCACGGCTCTAAAACCGGACTGTTCAGACGTCTGTCACACGTCCTCACTTTTTATATTAAGTGCAAAACATTGAAGTCAGCGGCCGCCAAGACACATACCACACTGTCCACATCATGTTTGGGGAAAAAAGAGCGTGCTGTCTGCGCTGCTGCTCACTCAGGTTAGCTAGCGAATGCCTCTTCAGATGGCCATGCCTTTTTTTCCATCTAAGGTGAAGTATGTCCACATATGCGATGTGTATCTGTCACTCTCTTTTGTTTTGTCAGACAACCATAACTGTCTTACCTGCACAGCAACCAGAGAGAAAGAGAGAGAGAGAGAGAGAGAGAGAGGAAGAGAGTGAAAGAGAGAGGGAGAGAAAGAATAACATTCGACTTGTCGACTTCTCCAAATTTAAGTCAACTTGTGCAATGGGAGTCGACGTGTCGACTTGGCGACGTGTCTGTTAATACCCTAATACCTACTGTTGATGACTATTTTTCCCTGAGTAACATTTGTTGTTCAAGCCTTTTCCAACATTCCACACTACAAAATAAGTAATATAATAAAAGTATCTAGGATTTGTTCTTATATCGTATTGGATCAATATTGGTATTGGCCAAAACTCAAGGCTGCAATGTCGATCTTGTATTGGAAGTGAAAATGTTGTATCGGGACATCCCTAATGGCAGGGGATTTTTATTTGTGTTTTAAGAGCGTTAGAAGATTTGTCAATTCTCATGCGGTGATGCAGATGCAAAGTGTCATCAATCATTCTTGATTTTTTGCTTGGTTCAGTGGTCTTTCTCTTGAATTCTAAAGAAGGAAAAGCCTATGTAGTATTGGTTATCTGATTAAAGAAGCATTTAGATTATGCATGCTATGTATATATTTCCTGTAATAGGGAGTGTATCTGGATGTTTTTCCTCTCACCTTGGTCTTCCCCATAGGACCACTAGTGCAGACTCATCAGCACAAAGCCTGTCACCCAGTCGGCCATACTGCCTCAAAACAGCTGAGTCAGATTCTGCTTCCTTACAATCAGGCCACAATCCACAAATATTTGTACTTGTGTGAAATATAAATATGAGATGCTGAACAATAATGTAAAAATAAGCATGTCCGGTGTATGTGCTACACTTAAAGCATTTGAGACGTCTGCAATGAATTGATCAAGTCAGGCAAAGAACTAATATGTCTATGTCCTTGGGGGAAAAAAAACAAAGTTTGATGTAGCGCACTGACCCTTTGGCTGCCAACATCTTCCATACATCATCATAGTACTGTCAGGACTTATGATTTGAACTATCATTTGTTATCCAGCTCTGCTACAGTGAATGAAGCATATGGTAAGAGCAGTGAATGACTGTGCTGATGAAAGATGTTCTCCCTGGCTGTAATTTAGTCACTGGCTCTGTTCCATGTTTTTGTGACTTGGTGGTAATAGAGACAAACAGGAAGTAAACAAAACA
This sequence comes from Siphamia tubifer, assembly GCA_020466265.1. Lineage (NCBI taxonomy): Eukaryota > Metazoa > Chordata > Actinopteri > Kurtiformes > Apogonidae > Siphamia > Siphamia tubifer. The sequence goes on along the minus strand of CM035794.1, from coordinate 19,112,430 downwards.
GATAAAAGACGTGACGCCCAATATGCTCCTCAATGGAAGTCATTAAACTTTGTGTTAACTCTTTTACTGTTCTGTTGTTATTCTTCTTTAATGCAAGTATTTTGGTTGGCAGGACAAGACAGTGGTCCTCACTCTGCTCTTAAATCAGTGATACACATCCATCTGCTCATGTGACTCTCCTAGCTCAATACAGAGCAAATGCTAAAAAAAAATCATGTGTTATGACTCATATACTGGATAAACTGGCTTGCATGGTGGTGCAGTGGTTAGCACTCGTGCCTCACAGCAAGACGGACCCTGGTTCAATTCCCACACCAGACCTTTCTGTGTGGAGTTTGCATGTTCTCCTTGTGTCTGCGTGGGTTTTCTGCAGGTACTCCGGTTTCCTTCCATCATCCAAAGACATGCACTGATAGGTTAATTGGTTAATCTAAACTGTTGTTAATAGGTGTAAATGTGAGAGCGATTGTCTATATATGTTCAGTCCTGAGATGAACTGGAGACTCATACAGGGTGTACCCCACCTTCGCCCAGTGTAGCTGGATTAGGCCCCCAGTGACCCTAGTGAGGATAAAGTGGGTTCAGATGATGAGACGATACTGGATAAACAGTGATTTTTTTTCATTGAATTCAGACTTTAACTGTGAATAGACTTTTATTAGATGTTTATTCTGTTGTGTGTTATTTGATTTGGCTGCAAAACACAGAACTTATACTCGATTTAAGCATTTGGCTTTTTGTTGTCAACACTAGCAATCGCATTAAAATCTAAATTAAGAGAAATGCAATTACTTACTATTATCTCTTAGTCTTGTGGTTTGCTGGAATGTGCGAAACCCATTCCCTCTGCTATCCCACTTTGTCAAGTAACCAGCGTCAATACCGGATCAATAGGTTGTGTTCAATATTATCATGCATTAGGGGTGGGCTTGTCTGGTAAAAGAAGGTGTGGTTGTAGGGAGATGCAAAGATGGAAAGAGGCAAAGAGTTTGCAGTCACGATTTCTGGTGGAAAAAATTACCATGTCAGTTAATGAGGCTAAATCAGCACACCAACCAGTAAATTAACATTTACTATGGTGCAGTGCATGAGCAACACACCCTCACTGGTAACAGAGCAACAGTAGTGCACAGTGTTGTACAGACACACAGGGACACACAAGATGTTCAAATGAGACACATTATTTATGGATGGTCATTGATGCCACTCATGTTTGCAAACAAATCCAACATTACATACACATTTTCAAATCTCCAAGGTGTCTGTTTTACATTACTGCAGTGCTTAATGATACGTAACATTAATTTCAGACTTTTTGTATGACTTTTGAAGAAATTATATTAATGTTGCAGCATTGGATTTTACAACAGCCTGCCTGTGGTACTGCAGTATAGCACATGAGCTAAGGCAGACAGGCAAATGGAGTCAGTTTGGCTGACAGCAGTATGGAGGGAATTCCAGAAAGCAAGTCTTTTAATCGTTTCTGAGTACTGGGTATACAGGCATTTGACAAGGTTTTGGGAGGAGGACAACAGAAAGTCGATAGACTTGTACAGAAGTGATTCACGTTTATTTGTTTCAGTTACATAAAGGATTGGCACCCTGCATAAACATTTTGATGTGCAAAAATTCCTATTTTCAGCGCTGTTCTGATAACAAAATTAGGTTGAAAATACAGCAATCTACATACTATAGTAAATAGTTTTTTGGTTGACATAGTTTCATATTTTTGAAAGTCTCCTGCAACATATATTTAATTACTTTTGTGGTAATGTCTGAAGTTTGACCCTGGATTCTGTAACATTTTTTGTGGAAAAAAATTGCTTGGGTACGAAGTTTCCATCTATTCAATTCCAGTGTAAAAAGCCTGTTAGAAGCCTCAGCTTGATTTTTGCCAGTTCTCATTAATAGTCAACATGTTAATGTAGTTGACTATCATTGGGTAACAGATAGCCAATGAGAGCCTGGCTTTTCAGCATCCTTTATTAGGGCTGGGACGACATGCTTTTATGCCGATTAGATTCTTTCAAGATTTTTTGGGTACCGATTCAATTTAAATCGATATTCCTGATTTTTCACTGGCCTTTTTAACATCAGACCATGTGAAAAAGCTGAATGATGATGCATACAGATCATATCCAGAACCATATTTCACAAAAACATACACATCATATGTTCATATTCATTCAGCAGTAATATATTTGAACCAGACTTTGGGAAGTAAACTGCTACATTTATCTGCACACAACACAAATAGGAGCCTTTAAATGAACATACTTCATACTTCAAGTGTACTTTAAAGTGTATATGTCTAGCTCTGCTCTTCTCTTCTGTTAGAAAGCCCACACACTTTAATTGTTGTTGATTTTTTTAACTATATTTATTCAGGAACAACTCATTTGCTCTAAGTTTTCAGATGTCCCACCCTGTTGAACGCACCAGAGATGTTACGCTGTGTTGTTGCTAAACACCCTCTTTTTTTCCAAACTCTAATTCATATACTCCTGGTTTATTACTGTGTGTAAATGACACAAGGTGAGATTAATAGCACAATACAGTTGGAATAGATATTAGCATAGTGTATTGTTTATCTGTGCATAAGTTAATGCTGTTTAACACTGGTGTGTTGTTGAAGCTAATACGATAATAAGCTAGCTGTCATCTGTGTGCCTTCACTGGGGTGATTTCTGTGTATTACATGACACATATACATCTGAGTGACTCATACTGTCGTCTACAGCCTTTACATGCAGTAATTTGTTTTCCCACCCAGTTTAAAATGAATAATTTGAATATGAGACTAGAGCTCGATTTAGATTTAAAATCGACTTTTATGGCAAAATCTATTCATATTTTAGGAAAATCGTGCAATCCGATTCACCCCCCCCACACACACACACGTTTGGGTTTTTAGGGTTTGACGAAGCCCAGCTACTGCCTGGTTGTCAGCTGTGTCTTCAGACTGTTGTTGTTGACGGTAGCGGTACGACAAATCTGTTCACATCTGAAGCGAAAGCATCCAGTGGAGAAAAGCAGAACTCTTAGAAAAAGCAGAGACTAGCCCTGCTAGTACTTCTTCAAAATGTTCAACAAACACTGACTGAAAGCTTTTCTCGAGGCACACCTTATCAGAGTCCTGCACGGTTCTGATTTTGACATACCGCAACCGCCCGTACCCGTCATGTTTAAACTCGTATCCGACCCGAAAAAAATAAAATCCGCACCCGAACCGACCCGCTATAAATGAACCCGATATCCGACCCGAACCCGAAAGAAAATCATAGCCAAACTTAAATACAAACATTTATTGCCACGAATATACTGAACAGTGACATAGCCAAGGCAGAGCCAAATAAAAATGTTGTTAACCTTTTAGCCTATGAACCGCAAATTAGACCCGCGATCACCCACGTCCGACCCGAACCGAACCCGTATCCGACACAGCACAACATTTCGTGAAAATCTGCGGTTCACCCACAGGTATCCGAACCCGTGCAGGACTCTGCACCTTATGATAAACATGGAGCACGATGGGGAGCGATAACATATGCAATAACATCATATATCCAAAATATGTTCAGGTTTATTGAAGTAGCTTGATTGATAATTAGGTTTTGTTTTATTTTGTCCTTACAAAGTAAAAATGTTACTAGTTTTCTTTTTATCTTACTTTTGCACTACTACGTTTTTTGCAATGTTTTTCATATAATATGAGTATTAATGTATATTGTTTTAGTTGTTAAAATATTTTAAGCTTTATTTTTTCCAACAAAATGTATCTTTTGAACAATTTTTTTTGCACTGTTTTTCCTGTAACAGTGGTGGATATGTCTCGACTTACTACAGTTCATGTAGGCAAAGTCTCAGGTTGCAGTTGCACCTTTTGCACAAATGATTTATTATTTACAGTTATTTGTAGAAGTATTTTTGTTTTACATGTTATTTAATAAAAAAAAAAAAGAAGACGAAAGAAACCACGTTTCTAGTGTTTTCATTTTCATTTAGCCCACGTGGGAAAAAAATCGTATCGTGAATCGTGAATCGAGTGTTTTGGGAAAAGATCTGAGATTTTTTTAAAAGAGAAAATCGCCCAGCCCTATATGAGACTCTATTTTTGATTTTCGATTTCAAAATTGTAAAACCACCCCTATCTTTTATCCTGCACAACAAATAGGGAAACTGGCATAAACCAAAAATGAAATTAAACATGCCTTCAATGTCCTACTCCCAGTCTTACACTGACTATTCACAAATTCTAATCTATATCCAGCAGACCCCTCCTCTGCTCTATGGGCCCCACAGATTTGTCATGTTTAACGCCCCCCCTTTATGGCACCCCAGCTTCCTGAATATACGAAAACTGTCACTAAGCTACATGAACTGTGGTCTCATGAACTCCCTAAGCTCACATCACACTGACCAGCTTTAATAATTGACCTGATTTCTCTGCTCAGTGGCAATAGCAGACAGAGGAGGTAGTGGTTCATTTTAAATTCATTACATAAAATGAACACCAATGGACCAAACATATTTTTAAAAATTAGAAAAGAATTAAAATGTTTTTGTGTGGCAGGGCGCCTTTAATTGTTAATACACTGTACATTTCATAAATGCTAAATAAATAAATGATTAAACCCTGTTGAATTTACACAAACAGGGTTTAGTTAAATTTAAGACTTTTTAAGAGTATTTAGAACTTAATTTAATGTCTATTTCACAGCCTATTTTATGGTCATCGTGGCAAATTACAATTTAGGACAATGCATTTTATTACTCCCAATATCTTGTTTCCAATGGGCCATTTCTTCCCAAGGGCTATAAAGTTAGCTATAATTAGCTCCTAATTTCAATATAAATTATCAGGTTGGAACAGGTGGAATTGAGTCAACAATAGGAATGCCTGATCTGATCACATGATCAGTAATCAGGGGTAATCACAACATTTCAGAATACATACACTATAATTTCCAGTCTATGGGATGTGACTTTTTTCCAACGCTGTGAACCCACGGTTCAAACAACAATGCAGCTAATTTATATTTCATGGGCTAACGATCAATCTGGCCACCGAAGAAGGAAACACAGCTGCTGCATGTAAGCTTGGCTTCACTGAGTCGAAGGTGAGATGCTGGAGACAGCAGCATGAAATGTGGGCGTGGCTTATAGTCAGGTGCGGCTAGTCATCTGGGAAGTATTTAAATATAAATATTTATCCGTCTGATTTATAATATTTTTTTAAACAAATGGTAACAATAACAGCTTAGTATTTATTATGGTGTTATAATTGGACAGAGTGAGACCATCTCAGTCAAACTATAATTAGATTAATTGGTTTCAACTCCAAAGAGAATCAAGCAACACATGTACAAGGTTAATGAATGGACAATATTGGTTTGATGCTGGAAAAGCAAGCAAAATAAAATAAGAGTGTGAAATATCTGCTGTGTAGAATTTGTTTTTTAAAGTAGATGACAACAACAAGCTAAGTCACAGAAATATTACATTTATAAGTGTTAAATAAAATAAGGTGAATAAAAGTCACTCTCCATTTTTTTTAGAGAAGTGTCACTGATCATTCAAAATCAAAGGACTCAGACTTGGTGGGAAAAAAAGCCTGATCAGGACATCTCTAGTTGACAAACACTACTTTCTTTCCAGCTTGGACATTTCCCAAACACATTTAAACACAATACAAGACTTTTAATATCTTTTATGACTTCACAGAAACCCTGTGTTTTGACCCTGGGGTTGTATATCTGTATTTGGCCTGTCGAGGGTCAGAAGTGTTTGCCTGTCTTTAGCGCAGGTGCTGGTATATCATTGGTCAGACAATCATGACACACCATCTGTCAATTGGACTGGAGCCGGAGCCGCTCCCTCTTGAGGAGGAATATGGGATCCCCTGCCCATCTCCGAACTCGCCCCCACTCCCATCCAACGCTGTTTTGTTGATGGTTGCATTGTATTTAACAAATTTTTTTATTTTTATTTTTTAATAGGATCACAATTAACAGTAAAGGTGAGAAACCATTTATTTTTGTGCACCATGTTTTTTTTTTGTTAAGTAAGTTAGGGATCATAATTGGTTTTGTTTATTGTGTTGGATGTGCTCCCACCTGAAGAAAAGAAATTGCTGTATTTTGGAAACACAGCACAAATATTTGTCGCATGTGTTAAAATTGTGTTCAAATCACATACTTTCTCTTTCTATAGCAGGGAAAGGATAGATAACCTAAAGTCAGCCACTATGATAAATATCATAATAATAATACATCATGCATAGTTCCAGAAACTGAAAATGGAACAGGAGAAAACAATTTACCCCATGTTAATTTTATTATTAACGCCTAACAAAAATTATATCCTCGAATGTGTAATTATTAAATCAATACAACAAAGGAATCAAGGAAATCAAGGAAGGAATTACAAAAAGAAAACCTCTGCCCTGTAGCTTGGTTTTTACTGTTAAAAAATCAGAAATAGCGAGCAGAAAAGAAGAGAAGGGTACCAAGAATGAGGTGAAATGAACCGAGGAGAGGAAAGATGGAAAATGCAGTGAAGGACGTACAACAGAAGAAGAGACAGCTGATTGAGAAAAGCACCCATGGAATGGCTGAAGAACAAACAGTTGCTACACTTTCCCTCTTTCCAACTACATTTTAAAATTGAATAAGCAATGAAGTATTTATACAAGTGCAGCATGGATTTTCCAACTCAATGCCTTTGTATAGTAGGTGGCAGATGGGGATAGAGCATGGAAACATGCAGTATTGTTGATTTGTGTCTCCCCTTTATTTATTTTTTTTGCAACATTCATTCATGTCATGAGCGTAATGACCTGTTCATAGACACACAGAGCAGAACCTAGCCACAGGGGAGCAGAAAGATTTACAAGGGATGGGAAGGGGGGTGGGGTGGAGGGGGGAGCAGAAGGATGACGCGGAGAAATCGCTGTTGGATTTTGCTTCTAGCTGTCTCCCCTTGCTGTCGCAGCCTGGCAGCCATCAATGAGTGCTGATGCAAGCGCTCTCAGACCTGAGTGTGAAAGGATATCAGTGAATGAATGGCAGCTGGTCCTGGGGGTCTGTTCTTAAATGTGTTGGCTATTGTTGGCTTTTTTTTTTTTTTTTTTTAATTTTGCGACAATGCTTTTCACAAGAGTTTGGTTTAAAACTAATTACATCCCATCTTCAAAATATGTGTCTTTCTGAAAAAATGTAGGGTCACTAAAAATACTGCTTCTTGTAACAAGTAGCTGGCCTTCTCTCTTTAATCCTTTAATCTCATCACTCAATAACCAATCTACAGTATGATACTGAACTGCACATATTCTTACAGACATACAGACATGCACATAAAACCAATAAAATCACATGCACACCTCAATAGATTCAATTAGGTTTACATTATTTGCAAGATGATACTCAAATCCAGATCACTAAAACGCTAAATCATATTTGTTTGCTTCAAAAATTATAGAACAGTTACCACCTAAACTCTGTATTACATGTGATTCCTTCCTTCCACTTTCTTCAAATGGGTTTTTCTTTGAGCCCTAACTGTCTTTGTAGGAAAAGAAATTATCTAATGTGTCATGAGAAGAAAAATGTAGTTCTACAAAGAAGCTGTGAGTTTAATTTATAGCCAGGGGTTACATCTGGGCTGAAGACTGTGTTAATAATATGCATTATTAAAGGATTAACCTCTTTATTATTCACTGTAGTTCTGCTAGCACATGTGAAGAGGATAGAGTTTAGGGGATATTATGCTTTTGGTCCAAATGCCGCCATTGGCTCCTCCAGCCCCAACAGCCCTGACCACTCCACCGCTACTGGATGTCCTTTGTCTTAACATAATAACGTTAAAGATATTTGTTTTAGAAAGTCCATGTTTTCCACATCGATCAATAGAGCAAAATCTGATTTGATTTTGGATCATTTACAATTTTTATTGATTACTATTTAACATTTATATAACTAGGAATACCCCAGTGAAATTAAGAACCTCTTTTACAACAGTCCTTTCTAGATTACTCACAAGGGGCTACTCAAAAGTTTAAAATCACTAAGCACACTTTTGTCTGACTGACTTCAAATCAAGTGCAAATGAAAGGTCATGACCTGGGGATGTTTCACGTCATGACATTATAGCTGTTTGATTAAGGATTGGCAGAATTTGTGGATATACCCCTGTCACTTCTGATGGTGGAAGGCTAGCATTCTAAATTTTCCAGTACTCTTGCAACAGCCTAAGATGCCCTAGTTAGTTACGTTGGATTCATATCAGTCACTGCCCTTCTTAATTATTATGCACTTCACACTGTAATAAGTCAAATGGGGCAGGAAACCTTAAATAACATCCTTTATTTTCAATCACAAATTGTACCCATTAGCCAGTACATGTACAGTAAAATCTGTTTAGGCCAGCAGATGAAAGCAATGGAGTCAGGGTGTGCCTGAGAGTGGCTGCTCCAGTGCATTAGTGGGCTCCTACAGGCTACATGATCCATGTAGACCTCGAGAAGCACTAATTCCATTACATAATGCCCAGTTCCAGGTCTAAGTGTGTGTACTTTGTGGGCATATCCGTGTGTGTGGCATATTGCCAGTAAGCATCCATTTCACTCTTCCTCTAGTGATTCTTTGGATTGAGCAGCGACACTCATAATGACTTTTGATTAATTAAGTATATCACTTGTGCAACTTAGAGACAAATTAAAGGAAAAGCTGATGGAAGTGGTCATTTGCAGGAAGACAATACTTCTATCCGCAGTAAGCACAGGATGACTTAATGGTTTGATTAAATTTATGTCAATGACATCCTTCAGATTTCACAGAAACTAGATTTCAGTCCAATTTAAAATTTATGGGAGACTCCAGTCTGATGCGTTAGACAGCGCTTTGCAACACCATCTAAACAACCAGTGAGGGAATTGACTGAGACAAGGTACCAAGGGAGGACTTGGAGATCTAGTCAAATGATTATAGCATCATATTTTGAGACAAAATAGTGATCTATGACCTGATTCAAAAATTTGCTCAGCTCTTAAAAAAGCTATGTGGATTATAAGCAAGGATGTGAATGTAGCCTCTAATGTTCTCTGATTTCAAAATGGTTTGGCAGAGGTGTAGCACTTTTGTTATTTAAAAATGCACTTAATTGTGGGCTGGACAGCTGTAGTATATCTATTACATCAACAGATAATCTCATGTGTCCCATTGTAACGGGGTCAATTATGTTGCAGCAATGTGGGTATGTCAAGGACAATTGTTATAATTACACAAAATTCTTTATTTATATTGGTTTGTTTTTAGTTGATGCCTGACAGAGCCTCTGTGTCAATATGTGGAACCTCTCGGTCTTGGTGTGTTTCCAGTGTGCACTTTATGGTGCGACACTGCCCACTATATTTGGGATTTTTGCGCCCTTACCTCCTCACTTTTGTTCTGGATGTGTGTGGAGGAGGTAAGCGGCCATGTAGTTTCCTAAATTCCTGTTTCAGCTTCTAAAATGTTATTTTGGGTTAATTGGCTATTTGGTAAATCATATTTATGTACAATTTGGTCTGTTTATAGGCGTGTTTTGTGGATCCACTGACCGAGGGATTCATATTTTCTGTCAGGAGCCAAAAATAAAGACTGCCTCCAACTGGTTACGTGTGGGTCTCATTGAAAAATATACACACACAATGCAGGGTCGGACACCACAGGTTACACCATGATCAGTTGAGTTTTTAAGTTGAGTTCTGTACTGTGGCTCCAACACAGTAGTTAACATGACTACCAACATTATTGCTGCAAACTGATAAAGCAACACTCTCTGTAGCTACACCACCTAAAACCTTCTATAATCAGCATTAGCAGAGAAAGAGTTTTGATTGTATTGTTATATATACATTTAAATTTGTGATGTAAAAAGTCACACAATTTATGGATTGATAATGAAACTAGAGCACAATCCTCTTCTCTCTTGCTCTATCTGTTAGGTAAGTTTGGATGAAAATTCTAGTGTTTGGTGGGGTCAGTCCTGGATTTTGTATTTCCACTGTCCACTTCAATCACTACATTTAAATAAATCTGGGGCCAATAACCCATGTTGCTAAAGCAACAAGCTGTTTTACTCCATTTTTTTTTTTGTCTACTGTCACGTCTGTGCAACATGTTATACATTTCAGTACTATCCAAGGCATGCTCACATCCATCTCATCATCCCTTCATCATCCCACCACGTGCCCTGACACACTGTAATCACCATGGTAACATCAGTCACTTCAGACTGCCTGCCAGTTGACCTCAGGGTCACAATAAACTTTGTGTCAAAAGATTTACAACCATTACCTCTCCGTCTACATGCTTCAAGCTGGCCTTGCTAACAATAGTGATAGATATTCTGATTAACAGGTACAGGGTTTGAGATGAGCTGTGACTCATGAGGCTCTCTCAATGACAGCTCATTGATATAATGGGTACAGTGATTCCTGGCTCATATTGACATTTAACAACTGATGTGGCATAACAATCCATTAACAAAACAAAATGCATATATGCAAGGGGTAATACACAAAGCCAGTCATTATTGTGAAACAAACCCTGCGAGGCTGACTCACAGCTTGTTACATAACTATAGACTAAAGAAAATAAACTGACAAAAACCATTGATATAAACATGGTCTGATTGATTTGAGAATTGTTTTTGCTTCTATTAAATAGTCAAAGACTCAATGGAGGAAACTGTGTACAGTATTACAGCAGTGGTTCAGAACAATGGTATATTGTAGAAAAAAACACACACTATAGAATGACATCACTGACAGATCAGAGTAGATAATTCAACACAGCTGTGCAATCCAGATATGAAATACAAATATAATGTAGTTTCATGCATTAATTATGTTTAGTTGAAGATTGGCAGACTTTCAGAATAATTTAGAAGATTAAACTGGCAGTAAAGTAAAGCAACTTAAAACATGTTGAACAAGCTATAAAATGAAACAGTAAAAGCCATATGCTGGTTAATGTAATGAATTATGTTTTACCGGTATAACACACTTATTCCTTACATACCATATTAAATCATTTATTTGCTTTTACTGGATGCAGTTAAAGCAATAAGAGCTGCTGCCACATTGCCACAGAACAATTTCTACACAAAATGCTGTTTTAATGGGACAAAATTATTTTCTCCATATTTATCAAAGGTGTCTGACAAGGCCCGCTTATCTAAAATGCCTCAGATCTTCAGATCAAAATATACGACAGACTCAAGGCCTAGATAAGCACTCAAAAAAGGCCTGATAAATATCGGCCATCATGCTTCTATTCTCGAATCTTCCTGCGTTTGTTCGAGCAGGTACAGATCCGGGGCAACATCAGATACTGTATCAGAGCAGGTGCTCAGCTCGCACACAGTAGTGGTTGTAGATAGATGGGTAGCTCTGGTCTCAGATGCACTGTAATCCTAGGCTGGCAGGTAAATATAGCCCGTGGCTGCTATGGGCTGGGCTGAGAACTGCTTTGCTCTGCTCGACCTTGGCTCATCCTACTCCGTCTTTCCTCAGAGGGGATGAAAGGCAACAGCCCACAGTTTCATGTACATTTTCGATTTTTGAAAACTGATCCAATCTTGAAGTTTACATATACACATCCCCAAAGTATGTACTGAACTTCTACTGGATGTAAAATAAATATTTCTCATATTAATAGTGAATTCATATGAATACTGAGTGTTTCTACATTGTTTAATTAGCAGTCATTTTATACATGGTGTGAACCAATGCTTAACTTTCTGAAGTTTCTGGCTCTTTAAACTTATTTATCTCCCTAGTATGGAGAACTGGAAGTCTTCTAGATAGTCTCATAAATCCTGTATTCAGCTGTTTTCACCAAGAAAACTGATAAAAGTGCCTGTGCAAGCAGTCCAGCATTACACAGCAGAACTCGTTTTGCAACTTGCTTGAGGAATGGCAAATACATAGAGAACTAAAGAACTAGATATATTTCCATAGACTTCTAAAGACCAAAAGAGCAACAGTATTAAAACATTTTTCAGATGGCAACATCACATTTCTGTATGAGAGCTGCTGTAAAGGCTTTTGATTCCTACATATGAAAGGACAGGCAACATTTAATATATAACCTTAAGCTTCATTTTGACAAGCATTGTTCCCTTGTTACCCCAAACAGCTTTAAACAACAATTAACACATGTCCGTTACAGCAAATAATGCTAATATGCATATAACGCGCATATTAACCTAAAACAATCCAGTAAATGGAGAAAATGTTAGTCTTTTGGGTTCTAGGACATGTACTTTCAAGCTACACTCTAGAGTACAGATAAACATAATCCATTTCCTTGCCCTCCCTACAAAAATACACAAAAATACAATCTTTTCTTAAATCTGGGGCAATGCACAATACTGTATGGAAACACAGAGAATCACATACTCTGCATGTAACAAGATGTAAAATGGGTTTCAAAAAAGGTTATAGAGAAATCACTTTGAGCTAATACCAAACATAAGAGCCACATTGAAGATACAACCAGAACATATGTACATATTTACACTGTCTACTGGGCTACTTCAGATCCAATTGCATAAGTTGTTGAGGATGAAAATAGCCAAACCGAATACATTTGATTATGTCTGATGACATATATGGGCTGATTCAATAATACATTACAGATACACGTTTTAATTACGAAAGAGAGGCTATTTTAGTTTTCAGATTTTTTTTTGTGTTGTTCTTTGGCTGAGCACAAATTTGGACAGACAGGCAAAGAAAGAGGCAGAGTGGGGTATGGCTAATTAGGGTTGGTTCCATACGGTTACATAAAAGTAGAATGAGATACCCTGGAGGACCCTTGGTGTTTCACTCACATACACACTGACTGTACGTACGTGCATGCACACAAACACCTCCTTTGAAGACACAGGCAAACCACACACACACACACACACATTCTCATGCACACGAGTCCAAAGACCACACACTATCCATTAGCAGATCCACACATCCATTGTATTTTAAGTGCAAGCTTGAAGCAAACAAGAAAACGTAGCATCTCAACAGGCCTGGGATTGCTGTGTTTCTACAATGAAATATTTCATTTCAAAAGTTGTCTACAAAAACCCAATACAGTCTGTATGTTATCACAGCTACAACAAGTATTCAGAATGCCTAATCTCACCCCTATGTCAAATATCTATGACAATACGTTATTGAATTAAAGGCAAGAATGTGATTTTGACCTTTCTGCTAAATGAAACCTTGACCTTTGACCTTTACTCAAATGGATCATTGCATCTGATGTGCATTAGCTATATGTATATGCCCATGTAATTTCATGGTGATATGTCAAGTATTCATTGAGTTATAGCATGATATGTCTCTGCGGGGACACACACATAAACACACACAAACAGACACACACACACACACACACACACACAATAATCTCTCCCAACCAAGATTAATAACACTACAAAACTACATAGCCATGGCTGTGCACCTCACTCCAACTGACAGTAGCAGGAACAACTGGTTGCAATGGAAATGTGGAATTTCTAATAATAAGCATTGTGTTGGGAAACGTGAATCAAATTATGAATAATGCTAATTTTGAGCTTTGAATGACAGTATGATTATTATGTATTATTATTTATTTTACTAGTCAGTTGGGCAACGAGAGGATCTATAAGAAAAAATATCCTGGCTGCAACAAATGATAACATATCGCCATTGATCATCCTATTACATATGTAAGTAAACCACTAAACTGTTCCGAGCTGATTACAAATTACAAAATGCAAGCACAGTGAGTGCTTCTCGAGGCCATGATATACACCTCACAACACTGACAATACATTTAGAAACAAGGTTGTTCTCTGTTATCATGTTTATTCCAATTTAGATCAGCCTTCCTCTCACAACAATCACCTGCATTCAGCGCATCAGTCCTTCATATACTGCATCCATGAGAGGATATTAGTGAAGAAAAGAACATATAATTAGGGAGAGAAGATGATGATGAAGGGCATATAGAAAATTCAGACCTCTGAATTTGCAGGCGTCTCAGTCAGCAAAGCTACAGTAGTTCAATGTTACTGCACATTTACCGCTGATTCTTTAACTATATTACTGTCAAGTCTATCTGAAGTTATGATACGATCTCTGTTGGCACTGTAGTAGATGACCTTTGTGCAAGCAGGAGAGGAGTAGGAAAAGAGAGATGCCATGCTGCCGAGTTTGATTTACATCCAATAGAACTAATTAACATCCCCAGAACATTAAGACCTGCCTCTGCCTGCTCTTCCCTCTCTGTCTGTTTGACTCACTCCCTCATTCCTTTTGGGAGCAATAATCTACTGGAGGAAGAGAGACAGATTCTAAGACAGATACACAGTGAACAGAGACAAGTTCCATAGTTGCTGATTGAGGTTAGTGAGATGAGGAAAGGCCACTAAAGCCAATGCACTGGAACACAGTTACAGTGTGGTGGTCTGGAACAACAAAGTAGTTTCCCCATCCTGTGTGAAATGTCTAATATCTGAAATTCTGCAGAAAAATAACAAAATAAAAATGTATGTCAGAATGGGAAACAAATAACTACAGAATTTAAAGTACTGACTGATGAATCCTATTTTCATCATTATCATAATATAAGTAGATTTGACTCATCCAAACACAATGAATGGGACAAATACTGAAAGTAAACAAAAGTAATTATTTTTTTTTAATTGTTTCCATCCTGCATTAACATTTGATACTTAAAGGGACACGCCACCCCCAGGCCAAATTCAGTGTTTCCCCACTGTTCCCAGACCTAAATAAATGTGTGGAAGCATTTTCCTGGCGACCCAGACAATGTCCGAATCTATGAGAACTGACCACAGGTTGGGTTCCTACAGTAACCACATTCTTGCGCCGCCAACCAAGTATCTCGTCTAAAGTGATTTAATGTACTTGATTTTGTCTCCTCATTACTTTCCACGTACTGGAAATTTACTTTGAGGGTCAATGATGGCAGAATTCATGGCGCAAACGGCTTGTCTTACTCATTTGTGTATGGGAACTATTTTTCGGTGCGGAGAAACACAGCCGACGCACACCAAGGCTGATCTTTCAGAATTCGGTGGAACATTGTCGATAGGTTTATTTTCACAGGACCTAGCTATACATGTATTGACCATTTTTGCATTGTAAAAAAAAATGTAAATAATGAAACAATCTCTGCCCACCACACAAGTTTGAAGACGGTTCAATGATTGGTTTGATCACTAGCAAACTCCGCTCTGCACTGATTGCTGGAGACATGGGGGGTGGGGGCTCTCACTGACAGTCCTTGGTGTGCGTCGGCTGTGTTTCTCTGCACCGAAAAATAGTATCCCTTTAAACATTTGATCAATCAAGTCTTGAGTCCTAAATAGGTTATTATTCATACCATGTGGCTAATCAGACAAACCCTAGCTACTGAGCTAACTGTGCTCACAATCAGAAGCGTCGCCTGTGAACACTCTGTCCCATTCAGTGTACCCACATAGACCTCAATGTTAAACGATACATCTGTAAAACAGCTGACTGGAAACCTACAAAAGGACATAGAAATGACTGATCATTGTCAGTTTTTATGACATAGACACCCACAACATTGGATAAAATATAGTCTGAGGAACCATCAGAACGACTAAGGAGGAATGGTTTTAGGGGAAACGTTAGCCTGCAGGCACAGCAGGTTTAGAGCACATGTGTAATACCGACACACAAATAACACTGATGCTGATGATAAATTTTTCTGGCCTGTGAGCAACTTGAAAAGACACTACTGTTGGGTTCCAGAATTCAGATCTAATAATATACTAATGAAATGAAGAGTAAAGAAAGGGTGGCTAACAAAGACCTGAAAATGGGTGATATTTCTGCTATTATTTTGATTCAGGAGAGATGATATGTTGCAAACACTAGTAAAATATGCTAAATGGATGATGCAACTTTCCAAGAAAAGACAGAAAATGCCTGATGACAGATAATTCCGCAGGTATACTGTATCCTATATATTAACTGTGGAGTGTTATACTACTCCTAAAGCCATAGTTTAGAAATAGCACTAAATACTAGCCCTATGTGCTTGTATTTGAATTAATGCCAATTACCTAAAGCCTTTATTTGCTACTGTAATACCAACACTCATAATATTGACAACAAAGTTAATAATAAACAAATCATTTTTTTACCATTGCCAAAGAATATCAGATTTCTCACCAGTTTAACAATCTGCTCGTTTACCTTCTGGCACATACTCGTAAAAAATTGTCACTTTTTTAAAACTCTATCATTTCACAGGTCTGTATAGTAAATGATCATAACTGTAGCTCAGGCCTGCCCTCAGGTTAAATGACAAGAGCAATTCATTTAATGTCTCATAGGATACAGTTCATTGAAAAATTGCCATTCTCATACAGTATAACTGGTATACATGCCATTCAGACTGTACATCTACTGTCTTTAATTACATAAAAAATAAGAGTTAAGTTCTTGAATCAAATATAATTAAAATTCTATTTGTAATTCTGTATGTAATATGAATAATATTATGAAGAAACTAGGAAACCATTACATTATATGTGTGCAATTACATGAACATAAAGAATAAGAGCAAGATTCCAGATCATTAAATGTCATAGTATGTCATGATTTGGACTTCATTACATTTCTGCATATTTTTGCCTTTGTACTGGACATATACTGATTAAACATTCCGAATAAACATGGAAACAGTGCATACCCATTTCACCTTTCAAAGGGCCCTTTGTAAGCACCAACTCCACATCCATGTGGACAGAAAAAAAAACATTAAGTAAAAGAAGGGAACAAAAAGCTGGTATGCCAGTGATCACTAGGGCTTTGGTATGATGTCATGCTGTACTAAGGGATGAAATTAATGCATTTTTTTCCGTTTTGCAAGGATATTTTACAATTATCATAAATCATGTCTGTGGTGGCACGAAGCAGTGCATGGCAGTACAAACCCAATAAAACCTACGTGTACAAGTTAAGGCACAGTTAGACTGGAGAGTGAGCAAGAGAAGTGAGATGGAGAACTCTCACACCTCCAGGATGACAATGTGCCTAATTTCTAACAACATATTTGAATTAAGAAAACATTTTTGACATAAAAATATTACTAGTTGCAAATACTAGCAATAAACTTAACACCGTGTATTATTTTTTACATAATGATATGAATATAATATTGTAGTGCACTGCAAACATGCACCAAAAAGGATTTACAGATGAGTTAAAACTGCATCTATTATTAGAGTGTACCTCCATCTTCTCCCTCCATTTTACATCTCCCCCAATGAAAAAAAAATGTAATATGGGGGAACATACCAGATCTAAGAACATGCAGAGCATGTTAATGCTGATGTATGGTGAACATACATTGTTTGCAGCACACAAAACTTGCATTAATACGAATGAGCTGTGCCCACAGAATGCTGTAATCTCCCAAAATGCCTTAAGAAAAAACACCTGCCTGGTATTTAATAGTCTATCTTGATCAAAACTCCACAGGCATGACAAACATCATCTTTTCTTTCACCCTGGCTAAATACTGACCGAGCAAACACCACCTGTACAAGAAAATACGTGCTTGGCTGGTTAGCCCTGCACACACCATCTGAGGCCACAAGACCATCTGTGCATTGACACATGTGAAATATGCATCCTACCAATCTTGCACAATAGATACAATAGATGCAGAAAGAATCAGAAATTAATTAGAGAAAGGCAGGTAGAGAGGGAGTGATGGATGAAAGAAAAACCGTCACCTCCCCTGTCTCTGGAGACTGCCAGCCATACCTTGCGTCTACGGTCCCTGGATCGATTCCTCTTTTTTATCTTTTCCTCCTCCTTCTCCCTCTGCTCCTGGGCGGCGGCCTCAGCGAGGTCCTTGGTCTTGCGGAGCTGCTTGGCGGCTTGCGCCATGGTGCCGCTGCTACTGCTGCTGCTGTTCCTGTCACCGTCGCTCCAGCCCTCCTCTGATTTGCACTACCACCACCAGTCGTCCCTGTTTCCTCTTCCTGTGCCCCTCTCTCCCCGGAGCCCCGTCACTTACTACCTCTCCTCTTGTGGCCAGCACAGCATGTGTGTTTGTAAGGCGGGCAGTGAGAACGTCTGTGCCAAGATATGTGTGTGGGGATGCGGGTGATGCTACAACAGCCACAAGACAGCCTCCAGCAGCCACAAACAAAGATGCTACAGCTAGTGGCAGTGCTGCTGCTGCTGCTGCTGCTGCTGCTTGTGCCGCGGCTGCTACTCATCCAGTCAGCTTGTACTGCACTGAATTGCCTCCCCTCCCCCTTCTTTCTATCCTACCTTCCTCCACTCTTTCCTTTCTCCTCCCTCTTTCCTTCTGCCTGCACAGACCAGTCACGCAGTCCTGTACTCATCACGGTGGGGATCCTGCTGCAGAGGTCCCTCTTTTTTTTTTTTTAATCTTTTTAACGTCCACTTCTTGTCGCTGCTATGGCTTTTTCCTCTCCCTCTTCTTTGTGCAAAATGATTTTCTTTCACAATAACTGTTGCTGATGCATGCACAAGTGATTTTTAAAAAATGAGGGCACACAAGCTGTGAAATGCCTTCAAATGATTTTTTCCGCTCACGTCTTCCCTCCTTCTGACCATGGCTTTTCCATGGCACCTCCCTCCTGCAAAAAATACAAAGAAAGAATACCAGTGAGAGAAACTTAGGCTTGTAAAACCAAAATGTACAGAATTTTTTAACCAATATACAGCTCTTGCTTTTCTGTGAGGCAAAGCTTGAGCTCCCTAATCATGTTCCACAATCAAAGGGTGGTGATATCGTGGAATGATAAGGAACATTAATAGTTACACCCACCTATTTCAGTGTGAGAAGCATAGAGAGAGGAAAACATCAAAAACATGAATGCTTCATAAAAACTGAATGCCCACTCCCTCCTGTTCCATTTCACCCCTTTTACTCTTCTGTTACATCAGGATGACACACATGAATGTTTGATGCAGCAATTCAGTTGCAGATGAGTAAAGATCAGAATGAAAAGACAATAAGATGTGAGACAGGAAGTAAAACACTATGTAGATTCAAGCTCAGTAATAGTCACTGTAGAAGTGATTGGTCCATGAAGTTGATATTGCTGTGCTCATACAATTCTTATGTTGTTGCCTCTTTAAGCTTAGTTGAATCAAATATTACTAAGTCATATAACACGATAAATATTATCATATAACTTTTACATTAGATATACAAAATAATACAATCAAATATTTGATACACAAAGAAAAATGAATTTCATCCAAAGTGTCATGGTTCAACAGAGGTCATTATTTTGATTACTTTGGCTTTCTCATTCGCCTCCATTTTACTGCTCCACACACCACATAGTAATATGACCCGACCCTGTACAAGCTTCACTGCCCAGACCGAGACAGATTGGTCATATGTTTTTTTTTTTATAGGTGGAGATAATAAGCAGCTTGCCCATAAATAGAGAAGAGGTTGTTACATTCACACTGGCACATATTTAATTTAATTTGATTGAAGCATTTTAAGTTTATTCAGTTGCATAGACCAGAAATTTGAAACCATGGTCCTAGTAGAGAGCAGCTGTCCTTCATGTTTTAGATGTATCCCTCTTCCAACACACTTGATTCAGATGATCAGCCTATCATACAGCTCTGTAGAAGACTGATAATGACCATTAGGTGTGCTGGAAGAGGGAAACATCTAAAACATGCAGGATAGCAGTTCTCTAGGACCAGGGTTTCAGACCCCTGGCATACACTGACATTGTGATTTGACATGTTTAATGTGATAATACCAGGCTCTTAAATGGTTATTACCAACCTCTTTATACTATCATCCCACATTTACACCATTTTCATTGTACTGTAATGTAAAATACAACTAAATATTGCTTTTATATCTTCTCATCAATTTGTCATTACTGTAGTGGAATTTCCCCTAGTGGGACTAATAAAGGAATATCTTATCTTATCTTTAATTACATGATGGTTATATTGGAGGTATTTCTAATACATCAACACATTGCCCTTTGTTGAAATACCAAATATGACACGAAATAAAGTATGCTAACTGTAAGGTAGTGAATGTGTGAAAAATTATAAAATTACACAGTGAGATTCACTGTCTTGTTTTTCCTCTCAACAGTTAACATACTGTATAATATTCAGTTTTATATCAGCAATATGGCATATTCTCTTTACAGTGTGTACTTCACAATGGAGATGTAAATAAATGAGACTGAGACTTTGATGCCCGTGATATTGAACATAAAACGAAAAATACACAACAGCATTTGATACATGTGATGTGACTGGAATAAGAATATGTTTTTATGCAGTTACAGGTGGCATCTGCTACTACGTACATTAATGGGTACAATGGTATTACATGAGTTAAACTCCATGAAACACAACCTGCTTCACTGAAACAAACCCTGTGATTATTTCTGTATATTTAAAATAAACATTCCCCTTTACACTCATGGCATTAGCCATAGCATCTATTTCCCATGACTCCGTGTTCTAGGGTGTGTTTGACGTTTGATGTTTATCTATTTGTGCTGTAGCTTTGCCTTTTCTTTTGCCTGTTAATGGATCTATTTAGCTGAAGGCAATAATGCCAAGCACTTCGTTGCACTATGCATTTGCCAAAGAAGATGCATATTCTTATTAAATACATGTCAGTTTCAGCAGATAGATTACTGCCAATAGTAAATGATCATATGTTAGTTACAGGCCTTCCACACTTTACAGCAAACATTCAGGGGACCCTTGGGTTATCAAGACTAAATATTCAAACGGTTTCCTCAGTGTTAAGTGGCAGGCATAATTGCTTTTGGATAATCAGTTACTATAATATAATAGTCATTTAATAAATGAGTAAACTACAACCAAGAGACAGTGGATGTGTTGTGATATCTACATCACATCTCACATGACTCAACCATCTTTAGTGTTCATTACTTTGTCAAATTGTTTAGATATCGTAAATTACATGATAAAATAGTAATTGACAGTCATCCTTATCCTTAATATGTTAATGTGGAGGGAAAAAAATAGCTGTCAGACAAGCTCACTAAGACCTTTACTACAGTATGTACACTGTAAATTTTGCAGTGTTAATTTGGAGACAATGGGACCAAACACACTCTAGTGCTGATTTAACACTGCAAAATTTACTGTGTAGAACTACTTTTAACCAGTATTATTTGCCCACTATTCATAATAAATGAAGTAATTAATGGAATTTAAGCGAAGAAGAAGTTTCCCTTTTCTGAAAACTCTACTGTAGAAACAGCGTTTTTCTTTACAATTAGCATTTACAGTAGCACATATTTAGCCAATAGATAATTATTTGTTCCATTTCTGTTCCTTAGCCGTAAATGACACCTAAAATATACGTTTTAAGATGATAATTTACCACTAAACTGATAAATTAACAAGATTTTAGCCAGTTACGTAGTAGCTCAGGTAAAGGACTGACTTTATTTTATAGCTTGATAACCTACTATACCGGTTAGTGTTAGCTAATGCTAGCAAATATTAGCAAGATAACACAAAGTACCGTGAATACCAGAATACTGTAACGTCTGCCCGGGTAAGGAACACAACCAGAAGTCTTCCAACAGCTGTCGCTTTATTTATTTTACCAATAACAGTTACTGTCGGCCGTAACTACGCCTCACACTCAGAACCGAGTACTAGCTCCCTTCCCTAGCTTCTCCCCTCTCCAAGCACACTCTCACGCACACTTCCTCCTTCCTGCTTACGCTCTGCGCACACACATGCGCACATGTACACATAAACTGGAACTAACAATAATCACACAACTAACAGTGATATAACAGAAAATCATGAACATTACAGTTTCAGGGTTGTTACACTGCTCCCCCCTTACTAAGCCCCTCGCCCCGAGGGGTTACATGAAAAAGTCCCTGAGGTAACCTGGAACCCTCCTCTGTCTCTGAAGCCGCTTTGGAGTCAACACAAGCGGCTCTGCCTGTAATTGTGGAACAACCTGCTGCTGAGCAGGAGGTGAACTCTGTGGCAGAAAAGAATCAGGAGGGTTTGTAGGGGAAACAGTCAATGAGTCTGATGGTGCAACCATTTTCCTTCTGTGGGAGCTTGCCCCATGTCCGGGGCGCAGATGTGGGCGTGCATCACCTCTGTAAGGGGCCAACCTATCCCTGTGCAGGGCAACTCGTCTACCACTAGGTGGCAGTTGGACTCTATACACCACCTCCCCCAACTTTTCTAGAACCTCACAAGGACCCACCCAGTGACAGTCCAATTTAGGGCACCTGCCCTTCTTTCTTTTCGGGCTATACACCCAGACTAGGTCCCCTGCCTTGAAACCTCCTCCCCTGGCCCTCAGGTCATAGTTCCTTTTCTGTCTCACTCCTGCTTTTTGCAGCTGATCCCGGGCAAAAGCATGAGCTGACTCCATACGATCTTGGAGCCTCCGGGCATATTCTGGTCCTGGTGGAGCTGCCAGTGAGTCTGGAGGTCTCCCGAATGCCATTTCTGCAGGTGTCCGTAGCTCCCGTCCCAGCATGAGCAAGGCAGGTGTGCACGAGGTGGAGTCCTGCACTGCGGATCTGTAGGCCAATAAGATAAGGGGAAGGTGCATATCCCAATCCCGTTGATTCTCCGCAGTGAGGATGGCAAGTTGCTTTGCCAGTGTTCTGTTAAAGCGTTCAACTAATCCATCACTTTGAGGATGCAGAGGAGTAGTCCGAGTCTTTTTCATGTTCAACCGATCACACATTGCAGAGAACACACTGGACTCGAAGTTCCGTCCCTGGTCACTGTGGATAACTTCAGGTGCCCCAAACCTGGCAAACATGCCTTCCACCAGAGCATCTGCCACTGTCTCCGCCTCCTGATTAGGAATGGCAAATGCTTCTGGCCACTTAGTAAAGTAGTCCATGGCTACCAACACATACCGGTTTCCTTTGTCTGTGCGGGGAAATGGACCCATGATGTCCACCCCCACCCTCTCCATTGGGGCTCCCACACCCTGTTGCTGGAGCTGGGCATGGGACTGGTCCGAGGGGCCTTTGTGTGCTGTACAGAGGTCGCAGCGGCGGCAAAAGTCCTCCACATCCCTCCTGATCTGACCCCAGTAGAACCCCTGCCGAAGTCGACGGAGGGTTTTCGAAACCCCAAAGTGTCCGGCTCCAGTAGCCCCATGACAAGCTCTTAGCACCGACTCCCTCAGTGCCCTGGGCACAACCACCTGCCATCTCTCTTCTCCTGTAGCTGGTTCTTTCCAGGCTCTTTGGAGTACCCCATCTTTCACCCGGAGGGCCTCAAACTTATCAATCAGGCCCTTAATAGCTCGTGAGCATCCCATAGTGTCATGTGGTTGTGGCTTTTCCCCTGACTCCACCCACTGCAACACTTGATGTACGTCAGTGTCCTGTTCCTGTTGAGTTCTCCATTCTGGTGGGTCGATGATGTGTGCCGCTCTGCAGAGAGGTTCATCCTCTTTTTGCATGGCAGCTTGTTCGACACTGCCAAGCTCACTCTCTCTGGAATCCCTCTTTTCACAGTACCTGCAGCCCTCGGGAGCACAGGGGCGTCGGGACATGGCATCGGCATTGGAATGGCGAGCCCCAGCTCTGTACTCCACTTTGAAGACATACGGTGCCAGTGTTTCCAGCCAGCGTGCGATCTGTCCTTCAGGCTCCTTGAAGGACATTAACCACTGGAGGGCTGAGTGATCTGTGCGAACAGTGAAAGGCAAGCCGCATAGGTAATATCTGAAGTGACCGATTGCTCTCACAATCGCGAGGAGTTCCCTACGCGTCACACAGTATCGGCGTTCTGCTTTGTTGAACGTCCTACTAAAGTAGGCCACCACTTTCTCCCCCTCTGGCCCCACTTGACTCAACACTGCTCCCATCCCCACATCACTGGCGTCTGTGTCCAAGATGAATGGAAGGTGGGGGTCTGGGGGTGTAAGGATGGGAGACTCTGTCAAAGCCTTTTTCAATGAACTGAAGGCCTGCTCACAGTCTGGTGTCCAGACAAAATCACTATCCTTCTGTTGCAGGCGGAACAGTGGCGCAGCTATGCAGGAGAACCCACGCACAAACCGCCTGTAGTAGGAGGCTAGTCCAATGAAGCTCTTCAACTCTCTCAGGTTGGCAGGTACTGGCCAGTCTTTAACTGCCTGCACCTTTTCTTCTAGTGTGCCAATGCCCTCCCTCCCAACCTTATGTCCGAGAAACTCCAGCTCTTTCTGCATAAAGCGGCACTTGTCAGGGTGGAGCTTCAGACCAGCTGCTGCTATCCTCTGTAGGGTCTGTCGCAATGACCCCAACGCTGTTTCAAATGTCTTTCCATGGACCAGGATATCATCCAGGTACACCAGACACTCCTGCCGGGGGACGTCAGCTAGCACTTTTTCCATTAGCCGTTCAAATGTGGCTGGAGCATTGCACAAGCCGAAACTAAGCACTCTGAACTGCCACAAACCCCTCCCCGTACAGAAAGCAGTCTTTGGTCGGGCCGCAGGACTGAGGGGTACCTGCCAATACCCACTGCGCAGATCTAATGAAGAGAACCATGATGAGCCAGACACCAAGTCCAGGGACTCGTCAATGCGGGGAAGCGGGTACGAGTCTTTTTTTGTCACACTGTTCAGTGGTCTGTAATCCACACAAAAACGCATTTTTGTGCTTCTCTTCTTGTTGACCATTACAACACCTGAGGCCCAGGGGCTGTCAGAGGGCTCGATGATGCCAGCCTCCAGCATTTCATCTATTGCACTGTCAGCAGCTGCCTGATGTGCCAGGGGAAGGCGGCGAGGGCGCGATTTGATGGGCTGTGCATCCCCAGTGTCAATATTGTGCTCTACCAGGTGAGTCAGGCCAACTTCTCCTTCTGACAGTGCGAAAACATCCTTGAACTCTAACAGCACTTTCCACAGTTCCTCTTGCTGCCTGGGTTCCAAGCTGCCACAGCTGCGTTTCCAAACATCCCTTACTGCTGCCAGTCTGTCGACCTCTCCCGTCACCAGTTGTTGGTGCTGAGGTTGGGGCTGCACATTGATTGGACAATGAGGGGATGGTGGCTGTGAAGGAGGGGGGTACACTTGGTTTGGGGGGCCCAATGACTGATACGGCTCTGCCAATCTCGAAGTGGCCTGTACAAGGTTTGGGACTTCTGCGGGTCGTACCATCTCTACTGTAGGTCCACCTGGAAAGGCCAGAGTGTTCCTTCCCAGGTCTAGCACACAGCCAGCTGCTCTCAGAAAATCCAGTCCTAATATACAGGGGTCTTGCACTTCCGCAACCCACACCCAAAAAGTCACTGCCAAGCCCCCTATCCTTATGTTCATTACCCCCTTTCCAAGCATGGGGGCCAGGTCACCAGTCACTGTTCGCAGCCTCACCTTTGTAGGTTTCACCTCCATCCCAGCTGGGAGGATATCAGGCCTCATTAGTGTTGCAGTGGAACCAGTGTCGATAAGGGCTACGCAGGTAGTTCCCTCCAGGGTAATGGGGACATGACAAAAATCCCCCTTATGAGTCCACCCCACCACTCTTGAGGATTCTACAGCATCATCTGCTTCAGGAGGAAGAGGAACCTCACTTCCCTGGCTGTTCCAGTGGGCTCCATCCACTTGAGACAAGGCAGGGTGGGACACTGGAGCAGGGGCCTGTGCCGTCCCATTCACACAGACCCCGGAGAGTTTCCCTGATTGTTAGTGCGCTTGGGGCACCGTACGCTGATATGACCAGGCTGGCCACATGCCCAGCACACAGGGGGGCCCCGACGTGGGCGGCCACCGCTGTTGCCACGAGGTGATTGCAGTGACACTGCGCGGACCAGTTCAGTCAACTCAGCAACCCACGCTGGTGTCTCCCGGTCTAGAGGCTCCTGTACCGCAGTCCTCACGATGGGGTTGTCCCCTATACAGTTGTTCTCAGCGGCTGCTCCAACAGCCTCCCTCTCCAAAGCTAATTCAAGTGCCTCTTTCAACGTATGGGGGTGTGCCAGTTGTGTCTGTATGCGTAGCTCTCTTGGAGATATAGCACGGATGAACTGGTCTCTAGCGAGCTCAGCCTGAACTTCAGCGGGCATGTGAGCATATGCCCGCCTTGTCAGGGTTTCGATGTCATTAGCCAGTCCACGAAGCGGTTCACCGTTCAGTCTCTGTCTGCTAGCTAGTTCCGAACGCAGGACACCAGGCTGATTACACTGTCCAAAACGTCGCTGCAGTGCCCCGACTAAAGCCTGATAGTCATCTCTTTCATTTGGACTAAGCAGCAGTAAACATGCCAAAGCCTCATCCGTCAGACACAGGGCCAGCTGAAGTGCCTTCATGTCTTCAGACCATCCTGCAGCCCGGGCTAACAGTTCAAATTGGGCATGGAAAGCCTCCCAGTCTGCCTTACCGGAGTATTTTGGGGTCTTCACCTGGGGTTGGTTACTCAGGGTGCCGCCATCTTTGTTGACAGTGTGCTCCGGTTTATGTCCGACGTGCTTATTCGCGCCGGGGCGCGCCCCCGCGCTCGCTGTGCTGAAACCAGCATCCGCAGCCAGTCTCTTCGCCGTCTGTCTCAAGCGGGTTATGTGCTCCGGCACACGGGCGGAATACTCCTCATGCTCTGGCGTATCGGTACAATCATTGTCCCTCACCTCCTCCTTTATTTTCGGGCGAGCACCAGTCTTGTCGCACGGCGCCGCCATACTGTCTGCAGCCCACGAGCAGAGTTAGCTGTCCCGGCTAACAGAGGAAGACGGAGATGAGTACGGGACTCTTGTGTTTTACTTCTGACACCAGTGTAACGTCTGCCCGGGTAAGGAACACAACCAGAAGTCTTCCAACAGCTGTCGCTTTATTTATTTTACCAATAACAGTTACTGTCGGCCGTAACTACGCCTCACACTCAGAACCGAGTACTAGCTCCCTTCCCTAGCTTCTCCCCTCTCCAAGCACACTCTCACGCACACTTCCTCCTTCCTGCTTACGCTCTGCGCACACACATGCGCACATGTACACATAAACTGGAACTAACAATAATCACACAACTAACAGTGATATAACAGAAAATCATGAACATTACAGTTTCAGGGTTGTTACAATACGTTTAACTACATCGAGTGGTAAGCTAATATTAAACAACTTACATTTAACATTAACTCGTGTTTAAAAAGTCTTTGCTATTGTCATAAAGTGTTTATTAAAATAGTGGATTCATTAAGCTGATTTAGTTAACTTACCAGCATAGTTTAGCTGACAGGTGTCAAATATGCGGCCCGGGGCCCAAATCCTGCCGGCTAAAGGGTTGAATTTGTGAAATGCAATAATTACACTGAAGACATTAATCAATGATGGTACAATAATTTTAGGTCAATTCAATCTAAAGTGGGTAAGACCAGTAAATAATGTCATAATATATAAATAATGAAAATTGCAAGTTTTTGTCATATTTTTCTATTTTTTAAAGAAAATTACACAAATATGTTTATTATTTACATTTTGTTGTAAAAATGCTAATCTGTAAATGTAGAAATTCTTCCTGTTATTTATTAGTATGTATATTTGTTAATCCACTGGGATCTATAAATTGTGATCCACATGTATACATGATAAATTATGGCATCACATTGTTAACATCGCACTTCTTTTACTCAGGAATTTACAGGTTATTCATATTTGTTCACTTTATGTTCAAGTATAATTTGGAGATGGAAACATTTTCATTACAGAATTGTACTTTTTCACACAAAACTTCTAATGGTATTATTTATATTGTTTTACTGGTCTGGCCCACTTTGTATCCTGTTAAACTAAATGTGACCCCTGAACTAAAATGAGTTTAACAACCCTGGCTTATCTGCTTTGGGTTTAGCCTGATGATGTGCACCAATATTCAATTTCATACTGTTACAATTAACAGTCTTTTGTTGTTAGAATCACTTGTGCTTTTCCTAATTAGCAAATAAAGCATGTCCTCTGTGAAAAAGGCCTGGCTTCAACCTTATGTAATTGTGCAGACAATAGGCTTTATTCTGTTTTTGGTAACAACATAACTCCGATAACCCACTCAACTCAACTGGCATGTAAGAAAAATAAATAATAATAATAAAATAAATAATAAATATATGGGTTAACAGGGGAAAAAAGATGTGGAAATCAAGATCGAATGAAGAAAGACTATCCATTACCTCACAGGACTGGTCATTATTTCAGTTTCACATAGGTTTCGCACTGCTGAAATCTCTCAATGGTAATTCAAATCTAGTGACTTGTGATAATGCGCACACTTTGTGCTCATAATGTAGTTTATACTACAGTTCATTTCTGTTTTGGATGTTTGTCAGGAGCGATCATTGCTCTGTGTGTGTTAATACAACCATGGAACCTGATAAAAGTTACATTATGGGGACAATGTATAGTACCTTAAATAAATGGTTAGATTAGATGCCCTGGGGACAGCAGTTGGAAAGTAGTTTGTAGCTAAATCTGGTACAAAGCATCTCTTCTCTTTGAAATTAATGATTTGATACATTGTTCCTGACAAATAAACAATAAACTAAACTAAATTAGCATCAAACAGTTAAGGTGTCACTCTAAAGGCCATCAAGTGATGCAGGGCCGTTGACAGCTTTGGCTGGGCCCGGGATGAAATAATCAGAGTGGGCCCCCCACATATGCACATCGTCACACAGCAACCCAACCCCCTTTTTCACAGTCTCAATTCACTCCAACCCTTAAATAACAGGTATTCCAAACCCATTATAATAGTCAACCATTTTATTTCAACATTTCATCATAAAAAAGCCCAAAAATAATAAAAAAAAAAAAAATACTGGATCTCGCCCTGGATTCGAACAGGACATGGGTGGTAATCGGTACAGCTTTCCAGCGCTGGCATCAGCTGAAAAAGGAAAACTGATGCTAAGGTGACCATGTTTCTACTTGATAGATAAGATGATACCGTTATGATTATATAATATTTCGACATACTAATCATTTATGGGTATCGTCTTCACTCCGTCAGTGAGAAAATGTCAGATATTGACCAAACATAATGTTCCAGCAGGTTTTGTTAAGTTACCAACACTGTGTGTAAACTGCTGCTGTAACACCACACAGTAAATATTGCAGTGTTAAATCAACACTTAGAGAGTTTATTTAACTTCTTCTAGAGTGTATTTGGTCCCATTTTCTCCAAATTAACACTGCAAAATTTACTGTGCATAAACTATTGTCCTTATCCATTAGTTTTTATTTCATGCTTCTAAACCTTTGTTAGCTAAGCTTCATGTGACACAAACTGATAAATGTTGCTTATTGTTTTGTTATTTAGGATGATAATTGACGTTGAGTTCTTGTGAATCTCTGTGATTGCTCCAGACAGCATGTGCGTTCATGTATTTTTTAAGGCGTGGTTTCGAGGGGTGGGCTGACGAAGAGGCATGGGTGTGTATATTTTCAAAATATAGCTTGTAGTAACTGTTTTCCAAGATTTCCTACCCTACCTTTAAGTTACAAAAATACTGTGACCTTGGTATTGTTTGGTGTCTATTAGTATCTTAAAATATGTCTTGCTTCTACAGTAGAATGAAATTGAAGGAATTTTTTTCTGTTGAAAATTGTCAACATTGTGGGATGAAAACTCACATGTACTATTAAGAAAAGCCTGAGTTTTTTTTTTTTTTTTTTTAGAAAAATCAATAATAGTCAATGTGTTTTCAAGCCTCAACTGTCATGTTTCATCTATGGAAAAGACAGTCACTGGTGGAAGTAGTTAAATTGTTAAAAAGCTGATGTACTAACACCCTATTGTAGTAAAATGATGTATTAAAATCTTAACAATTTCAGTTAAAAATAATGTATCTTCAACTGGATAACACCACAACCCTCTATAAGCTGTTTTTGTATTTTATCTCCTATTGTGTATGCAAATTACATTCCGTATACTGTAATAAATACACAGATTTTTGTGTTTATATGCAGATTTGATGTATCCACACATGTGACTGTGGGATTAATTGAAAAAAAAAGTTTTCATTATATAAAAAATTCAAAGTGATATAATTACCCAGGAGCACCTGAGTTGTCTGGTACTTGTAGGACCATAGGAACATGGTGTCCCTATATCAAATGTAAGGAACTGTGTGTGCGCGTCTGCAGAGATATATCATGCTATAACTCAATGAATACTTGACATATCACCATGAAATTACATGGACATCACTAATGCACATCAGATGCAATTTGCATTGATGCATTTGAGTAAAGGTGAAAGGTCAAGGTCGCATTTAGCAGAAAGGTCAAAATCACATTATTGGCTCTAATTCAAGAACAGGTTGTCATGGAAATTTGAGATTTGCACAAAATAATATATTTTGTTGTAAATAGATTCATATTAAATCCCAATGTATTTGCAGCTATTCCCACTTCAGTATTCTTTTATACAGCAAAGAACACTATACAGACCAATACATTGGGTCCTCTTTTCATGCTGTCTTATGTCTTTGGGCAGAGTGTTGCATATTTTATGGTGAAAACAGATTAACAGTGGCTTTTGGGACATGCTTCCCAAGGACACTGCACAAAGATGGTTAAATAACTAAAGACTTTATCAGTAAGATTACAACATTAATTCAAAAGAAACAAGGACAACAGTGCAGGACAAACACAGAAGTGTGAATTCTGTGTCTGGTGTCGTCTACAATAGTTTATTAAGCTACTTGAATGCTGCATGAAAGTACAGCCCAGTATTTATTGAGAGCATGTCACGGTCTTCATTCCTGAGTGGATTAAACTGTTTCCTGTAGCCTGTGATATATGACACTGCAGTGTTGAGATTTACAAGTACATCACTGCTACTTAAAGCCTTAAACTACACTGGATCAGCTTCTTATTCTGACTGTGTATGAGCACCATCTGGTGGCAGATGTTTGTTATCACTACGACTGGATATTTTCTCATATTTCCCAGGCTGTTACACTGAAAACTAATGGAGGTGGCATTAAATTTATCAAAGAAAAGCACTTAGTTTGCACTTCTCAGGAAAACTTTATTTACAGTAGGTCTATTTGAACATTTATCATATTTTATATAATATTTAGTTGCTCATTATGGGTATAGTTTTCTTTTTCTTTTTTTCCTTTTTCAAAAAGGTGCAAGCTTAAATGATTTATGTTTATATACAAAGAAGAAAAAAACTATAATGTTGTTAACAGAAAGCATATGTTCTGTTTGCTGCCTTTTCAGATCTTCTCTGAATGTATTTTCTATTCATTTTTCCCCACAGTGTTCAATTTCCAAATAGGGCAGAGTTTTTAATATTATGATAATTTGTGCCTTATTTGTCACCTTCTCTTAGTTATTTTTTAGGCATATATTCATGTGTAATTTTAGAAGTAGATACATTAACCAAACTAGAATATCCTGCTGAGATCCAACAATGCATTTTTGTCCTCTGTAGTGGATGATAGTTTCACAGCTTTATCAATAAATAAATAAATACATACATACATACATACATACACACATACATTGAAAGGGAATTATATTAAATTATATATTTTTTTAAAATGTCTGAAAAAACTCTTGTGTAATGCGGTTTCCAATTACAGCAATTATCTCATTTAAAATGGTGAAAATGTTTCCCTACTGGGTGTCAGGAGGATATGAAACAGTGACCTTGTAAAAAATTTTTTTCAATTATTTATATCTTTATTTAGGTGGGACAATGCACATTGATGTACACACTTGTATATTTCAGTAAAAACATGTAAATATAGCATCAGTGTTCATTTTCACCTGCAGTCCCCATTGTATGAGTAAATAATTAACAGTGTTACATGCAGAATAAAGCACTACAGTGGAATAAGTAATTCAAGACAATATAATACAAAGCAGGACAGAATAACATTTGTGCCTATATATCAAGACCTAAAATAGAATAAAAATAAAATAAATATTATAATATAGTCTGTGCAGCTTGGTAATAGTCAAACTATTCTTCTCTTATTATACTGTTCTTATCATTTAACTGCAATTTCAAATGCTATGTCTTGGCTTCATGTCAGAATTGCCCTATGCTTTTTGAGTGTCTTTCCAGTTGTGTTATAAGCCATATGGCCTGACTCCAAAACAGACTCTGTATCCTCTGGTCTTTGCCCTTCACCATGACTTGCACTTCTGTCAGGGGAAAAAAAAAAAGCATTCTGGGTTTCAGCCAAAGCTTCTGTGCCCATCTATGAAATAAGAAAAGAGACCTTGCAGCAGAAGGACATGTCTTTATCATGACCTTAACATTATAAATGTCTGTAAATTCTAAATATGCACAGTAAGAATATAAAACAATACTTCATATGTTGTATACTGCTGAGAAAAGCACATCACTTTTTAGGGTAAATTCACAGAACATTGCAGCCTCTGGTGGAGTTAACATCAATTTGACATTTTTCAGTTGCACAAGATATAGTTTTATAATCTTCTACTCTATATGTTTCACTTTTCTTGCATATAGCACAAGACAAAAAAACCAAAAAAAATTGCTTTATGCCAACATCTTTTCATCTATCACCCCCTTTCCCTAAACACAATACACACACTTACACTCTTTAAACTGTAGGTGTCAGCGAAGCTTCAATAAATAAATCCAGTCACAGGGAAAAATTTTCATATGTCCATGTTTATACTGTTGTTTAATATCATTTATACTAAACTACAAAGGCAATGTAATAAAACTAATTTTATTGTGACAAAAAAAAAACCTAACCCAAAACACTGCTTTTATTTTGTTCTTGTCAGTTACTCAGATGGGTTTCTATAGGGTTCTATATATAAATATTGAGTGTAAGTATTGTGGTGCACATTGTGTACAGTTATTACATTTGTGGACAAATCATTTCAACTATGGTGACTTTTATAATGAATAATGCAAAGGAAACAGAGAAGATCACAACCAAATAAGGATGAAAAAAATCATGCAATTTAAGCAGCAGCATTTTAGCTACTGGCAGTAATAAGCATGGCTCAGCAGGGTACAAGTTAAATATGGCTCTATATATATGTAGCTTATAAGGGCACCAATGCAGCTACAGTAAATAGAAGCCTTTGAGTTTGCTCAGCATTTTAGCTGCTGCAGTACCCACAGGACAATAGGGGGGTAGACTTTTCTTCTGGGATATTTTATGGTTAATCATAGCAAAAGGGCACAACTAAGTAAAAATGAGTTTCTAACAGATTATAAAGAGAAGAGGTGAGAAAAAGTGCCACTGTTATTAGTTTGTTGTTATATGTGAACGCTTCAGAAACATTTTTTCTACATTAATTAAAGGTACTTTGGAAGTTAAAGTTGACCTAAAACTATGCTATGAATACTGAATAAATTGGAAACATATTTACAACATACAGTATTCTTGTGATAATTTCTACACAATTTTTTTTTTTTTTACCACATCCTAAAAACTACATTACAGTAATTGATTTATACTGACACAAAGAAAATGGCTTCAGAAAAAGGCCCAGTGATTTTTTATTTTTTTTTTATCAAATCTTACGTCGTGCATGACCGCTTCTCCATTAAGGACATTCATCATTAGAGCTGGGAATGCAAGGCCCAGTTTTGGAGCATTAATGCCCTCAGGGGCGACAATCACTTGGCTGACACCCAAAAATTATCTCAGAGTCACCCCTGTGGAAGCCAAGATGCAACAATACTGCAGACCAGCTTCCTGTCAAGGAGAAGAATAATGCAAACTTTCTCTCTTTACGTCTGAAATGCTGATGAGGAGACTCGCACACACGGCAATTCTGCATCACTTATAATACAGTCTCCTTTTTCATTGTCAAAGCCCTTTCAGTAAACAGCTGATGATGGTGCAACTTGTGTATGTTTATCATCCTTTAAACACAATTATTGGATTCTTGTTTATTCCTTAAAACTTACACCACCCGACAGTAATCTGAATTTCTCTCTTTTATATTTTCCTGACATCTTAAAAGGTGCATATTAACATTTTACCTTCACCACTTTGTCTGGGCAACCCCCAAAAGTACCTGCTGTCTTTTTTCTTCCTGTGGGGCTGCAGCCTCCATCATACTGACGGGAAACTTGCTGACCTCTGAGGCTTGGATTACCTGGCAGGGCCTGGGAGAGCAGCTGAAGAGCACTTGAGGACAAGACTTGTGCTGCTCCCGATCAATTCTCATCGACTGTGCTTTATTTATTTTTTTATTTTTTTTTGTACAGAGTTACATTACAGTAAATGTGTTTGCTTTGCAGTGGTTCTGTAAAATGCAACAGCAAAACATTGTACCATAGATTAGGAATTACATCTGAAATATAGAGGTTTGATCTAATTCTTTACTATGACTATAATGATCAGACTATGTCATGATACACTGTAAATCTGAACGTTCAGAATAATTAAATATATTCAGTTGTGAATACCCAAAGTTTTAGAAATGATATTACTAACTCAAATGTATTCATGTTCTTCTTTTTAAGTACTTCCAATTAATATGTTTTTATTAAGGTGAACTATTGGGGATATAAGTGAACATAACTTAAAAACATAGATGAGGTACAACTGAGTGGAATTAAGTCATTAAATGCTGAGAATGATATTGTACTGTTATTTCTATTGTTTTACATAAGGATGAAAAAATAAACTTAACTGATGTAGATGCTGAAATATACTCCAAATAATCACCAATATCTATTACACCAAAAAATTACAATCACAAAACACAGTCATTTTATTCAGGGGCGGCTGTGGTTCAGTTGGGTCGTCCAATGACTGAAGGGTCAAAGGGTCATGTCCAAGCTCTGTCTGTCTGCATGTCCAAGTGTCCTTGGACAAAGACACTGAACCCTGACTTTGTCTCCCAGTTGGACTGACAGGACCTTAGAATACTAAGTTAATAAGTAATGTTTTAATTCAAGTATACTTTAATAAGAAGCTAATTTTGATCAAGTTAAAATAATTGAGGAAATCGATTGCCTTACGTTTTTTGGATGTTCTGCTAACTTATTGGGGTTTACAATGTGTGTGGCTGATGTGATGTGAAATAATATAACAGGAAAATGCATGAGAAATAACGGTAATGCACCAAAAAGGGATGAAAGAGTAAAAAAAAATAGAAGAATGTTAAAAGACTGTGTTTAAAAATTGATGCTCATGCAGTAGTGAAGTTGTTCAGCCTCAGTGGTACACATGGGAATGAATGAATGAATGAATGAATGAATGAATGAATGAAGATTTTCATTTAAGGGGTTACAATCCATGCTGAAAAGGATCACTAGGAAAAAAATAATACTCATTGGCTTCTGTCCTGTTCCCCTTCATTATTATACACCAGTCTTATCTGTTTTAACCCTCTCCTCCTCTTTTCTAAAGGTCTCATCCTTCAGAGAAGACACTCCCCAAATGTTCATATTGGACTTTTATAATGAAGTGGTATCACAGTTACAGTTATTCAGTTCCTAATAAGTTTAATAACCAGCCATTAAAGTCATTAAGGTCATTACAGCCTGAAGAAAACCTAAAAGCATTGAACAGACTGAAAGATTATCTAATTAAATACATTTAGATTATTGCACTAGTCTGTTTAATGTCATTAGGTTTACTACTAATAGAACTGAAGTGTTATTTTCAAAGATAACTTGGAAGTGTTGTCATATTTATCTGTTGTGAAGACAGAATAAATTGATAAATATCAAACCTGTAGCACTCCTTTTTTTTTTTTTTTTTTTTTTTTAGGAGGGGGGTGGGGTGGGACGGGACAGTACAACATCTTACTTACAACGTCCCATCGCCCACGCTGCCTCACTGCAGAGAGACAGAGGTAAAGAGGCAGAGAGAGAACGAGGGTGTTCAGATCAGGAGAGGGAGGGGGCAGAGTTTTTTGGAAATGGGGAACTGAACTGCACTGCAGCAACTGGGCGTTGTCTCTTTATAAAGGAGGCAGAATAAAACAGAAAAGAAGTAGAGGAAACAACTTGATGTGTTCGGAGTAAGACGAACGATGTGTCCAGAGGTTGTGTTAATATGTGAATTTTGAGTTACAATGTTATGAGGGCTCTGAACTATGTTAAATCACCTTCAACTTTAGGGTCTGTATCACAGCATTGGTAACTGAACACTAAGATTTTAAGGATTATATTAATTTAATCCTTATCAAACATCAGTTTTTAATGCTACATAAGAAAATAAATAGTCATATCTCAAAATATGTCTATAAATGTTACTTAACAAACACAACTGTAGAGTAATATTGATCTTAAACTGTAAATCTTCTTTAAAACAAACTGTAAATGAACAAAGACCTACATTTATGGTCCATTATCATCCTGTCTGACCTGCTGATGTTTTTCTCATTTCCAGGGGTCACTCAGTTCACTCTCTCTCTCTCTCTCTCTCTCTCTCTCTCTCTCTCTCTCTCTCTCTCTCTCTCTCTCTCTCTCTCTCTCTCTCTTGTTTCTGCATAAATATTGAGTTTCTTGAGCAGATTTAGTTCCCGTGTCCACACTTTTAATTCTTAGCTGATGCTGCAAACTTTTATAATATTATGGCTTATTTCCAAACTTCTGAGCTCTTGTGTGTTACTGTTTATTAACCTGTTCTATTTTGTCAGATCAGTCAGTGCACTGTTCCAGATACTCCAGTGTGTGATTTTCAGTCAAATCAGATAATTAGTAATCAGTGCTTGGGCATCATAACCATTAGTCATTCTGTCTAACCTCATGTCCTACGCCTACATCCAACTGCTCAATAGGGAAGTGACTCGGTCAAATGAGGATACATCCCATAAGCATATTACACAAAATCTCAGATGCAGCTGTTATATTATAATATATGAAGCTATAAAGTTCAAACAGCTCCTTATCACTTAACCCACCTTAAAAAATTATATATATATAATTTAACACTGTAAGCATTTCCTCCCTGATTATCTTACCTGTTACTGTCTATCTGCCCTTCCCTCTGTTCTGTCCTGTTAACACCCACTTTCTTTCTTTCTTTCTTTCTTTCTTTCTTTCTTTCTTTCTTTCTTTCTTTCTTTCTTTCTTTCTTTCTTTCTTTCTTTCTTTCTTTCTTTCTTTCTTTCTTTCTTTCTTCTCTCTCTCTCTGTCTGTCTCTCCCTCTCTCTCTCTCTCTCTCTCCTTCTGTCTGTCTGTCTGTCTGTCTTTCTTTCTGTCTGTCTGTCTGTCTGTCTTTCTTTCTTTCTTTCTTTCTTTCTTTCTTTCTTTCTTTCTTTCTTTCTTTCTTTCTTTCTTTCTTTCTTTCTTTCTTTCTTTCTTTCGCCTTCAGTCTCTTCCTCTATTTCACTCACTTCATCCCTTTCGTCTTTCTTTTGACTCCCCTCTTTTCTCCTCTCTCTTGGCCAAGGAAATGTGCTGTGTCTGCAGGGAGGTTATTTGCTGCAGGAGACGGGGAGTAATTGATAATGCTGCTTTTGCTATCAGGAGAGCTGTGTTTGCTTTTAGAGAAAACAAGACAAAGAGAGAGAGTCAGAGGGAACTGCAAGTGAGTAGGAGGGAAAAACAGGGGACAGCTGACAAAAGAGTAGTACAAAGAATAAGCAGTAAATAGTAGGTTAAAAAAAATGTTTTTAAAGTTTTTAATAACTTGAGTTGAGAAGTTGTCCCTCTACTCCTGCATATCCCTAAATGTAATAAATATAACTTAAAAGTTCAGTATTTGTATAATGATGTATAAGTGTGTAAACACTCCTGTTGGTAAATACTGTAATATCAAACATCTCCTTAAAGTTAGAACAGTCCATTATATATGTTTAGATAAGAATAAGAAAGGAATAAGATGGGTAATTAATAATAATAACACTCAAAATATAACAATAAGAAAGAAATAAGAACAAGGATAGGAACAAGCAAAGGAATATGATGGGAAATTAAAATAATAAAAACATTAGAATAAGAAATAAATAAAATAATAATAAAAAATTAATAATAACATGAATGAGAATAAGAAAGGAATAAGAATAAACATAACAATGAGAATAACAACAAGAAATGGAATAAGAAATAGGAAGGAATAATAACAATATTATAAGAATAAGAAAGGAATAAAAAAAAAAATAAGGATAAGAAACAGATAAGAATGAAAATAAGAATAATACAAGAACAAGAAAAAAAGGGGTAATTAGAAAGGAACTAGAAAAGCACTCTGAGAGAGCAGACCTCCGCCAAGGTAGACCCCCACCCCGATCACCCCCAAAATGAAATAATTTCTTCCTGTTCACATTTCCAACATATCCTGAAAATTTCATCAAAATCCGTCCATAAGTTTTCGAGTTATCTTGAACAAAGACAAACAGACAGACAGACAAACAGATAAATGCCAGCAAAAACATAACCTCCTTGGTGGAGGTATGAATGAATGAATGCTTTATTTCGAACATGTGCAGAATGACAACAATAATAATAATAATAATAATAATAACTACAAGTGCAATTCCTGAAGAAATTGCATTTGGGGTAATAATAAGAACATAAGAATAAGAACGAAGCAAAACAGGAAACAAATAATAGTAAAACTAAACATAAGAATAAGAAAATAATAATAAGAATGATAAATACAAGAATAAGGAAGGAATAAGAATACGCATCTTTACTTCTAATTTCCTGTTGTCAAAAGTAATCCTCTTATTGAGACTAAAGGCAGTACTTGTATTAAATCTGTATAAAAATGTATTTTGAACGTACTTCTGTAAGTGTGTTTTCACTAGAACATCTGGTCGAGAACAATGTTCGACTGTGATGATGTCAAATATTGGGAATGTAATACAGCCTGTGACATTTGATAGTGTAGTCAAACCAAATGAATAAACCATTTTAAGCTACATGTCTCTGTCATTACAAAAATAACTTTCACAGTTTTCATCGTTA
The DNA here is from genome assembly GCA_020466265.1 of Siphamia tubifer. Lineage (NCBI taxonomy): Eukaryota > Metazoa > Chordata > Actinopteri > Kurtiformes > Apogonidae > Siphamia > Siphamia tubifer. The sequence goes on along the minus strand of CM035794.1, from coordinate 19,073,466 downwards.
ATGACTTTGCTCCATAATTTTTGTATTCCTGTGTGAGTTGTTGTTGATGCAGTGGATTATAACACAGAGTTTCCTGCACCAGTGTTTGGCTGCATCAGACCTGCTTTACGACTGACTGTGGTTCCTTAAATATTGATGAGATCGCTCAAGCCTCGAGTGGCCTTGGGTTAGAATTATGAAAATATCAGATCCCTTAAAGTATATATGAGGAAGAGCTCCTTAAAGCATACAGATGCACACATGCAGGTATATATGCTATCACAAATATGGACATTCATAATGCATCAGAGTCCAGATGTGTATTTTTTTATTATTTAAATGCACATATATATATATATATTTTACAAATACTGACAGACCTTCAAGTTTTCTTCAACTTGGAAGAATTCTGAAAAAAAAAAAAATCACAAAAGTGCGTTACAATAATAATAAAAAAAAAAAGTTCTGAGGCTCGGTATAAGAAACTCGTGCACAGGGGAACACCTGCCACACCCCAAATGCAAAACATCCTGCAAACAGACCCACCACCCTATCATTTGTGCTCCCCACATCAGGGGAAAACAGATATGCTGATGGAAGCGTCTCTTATGACTGAAGATGAAACATTTTCATTTTGCTATTTTTGAGGCATCTGAAAGAATTGAAAAACCTAAAGGGATCTCATTACAAAATCAGTTTTTTTTTCTTCTGTGTGCTATTGTCATTTTCCTTCCATAAATTCTCAAAATGGTAGAAAAAAATGTGTTGTTATTGAAGGATCTCCAATACTTCAGACTTCACCTCCTTTATACTCTTATTGTGTGGAAGATAACCTGGATACTTTTTGAGCAGATATTTGAACCAATTAGCACAACTCTAACTTGATTTATTTCGATTTATTTGAACATAAAAGAAATTAAAAAGAAAAAGAAAACATACAGTAAAAAAAACAACACAAGCATGTTCAAAAGGAATGGGTGGAAGTTAACACTTATAAAATCCCATCCCTTCTTACTGTATCAACATTTATAACAAAAAAGAAAAAAACCCCACTACATTTATTAACTATTTCTGATACATACACACACACACACACACACACACACACACACACACACACACACACACACACACACACACACACACACACACACACACACACACACACACTATGTATGTAGGTATATATATATATATATATATATATATATATATATATATATATATAGTATATAAATATATATATATATATATAGTCTCTAAAACGTCTCCATACATTTGGTGGGAAACAAAAAAAAGAAAAGACGGGAATGTTTCAAAGTGATGGAACTCGTGCGAAAGCGAACATAGGGGTGGGCGGAGCCAGCTACAGTGAACAGAGGGTTAAAGTGGGTGTGATCTGGGAGCAGCTGTGGTTAAACCCTGTTAAAGTTTCGCATTAAGGCCTCGGAGTTAAGACTGGATAGCTTAGTGGTCTACACCACTGACTTTGGTGCGGAAGGTTGCCGGTTCGAATCCCAGGTGTGCCCTTAGGCAAGGCACTTTACGCTATACATGCCTATACCTCACGATGAGCGATACAATAAATAGAGTCATACCGGCTCGGACGGCGCCCGGGACAACAAGGTCCGCGTTAGGGGTTGAGGAACCAGGACACCCTGATGTTAAATTGGCTACTGGAACAAGACATTCATGGAGCAGGGCAGAGAACATGGTACTGATGGAGTGTTACTACGGGAGTAACCCCAGCGAGAGAGGGTACATGCAGAGGATGTGGGAGAAATGGTTACTTCGAAACCCCACATCCTCACTGACTAAGAAACAGCTCCTAGCTCAGTGTTCGAATATCCGCAATAAGAGGTTGCTATCACAGCTAGAGATCAATGAGGTACAGCGTTGTACCTCATCCACGGTACAAAGATGCTACGGCAAGGGGGAGCCAGGACGACAGGTCAGCTTGGGGGTGGTTTCACCACCACCCCCAAATATCGAGATTGGGTACCAAGCCCCAGAAAGACTAAACACAAGGGCAGCTGACCTGAGAAAGAGAATCATGAAATCCTGGGGGAACACAACTACCTGCTTGCCAAGGCTAAAGAACAAAGTACCAGACCAGTCTCTACTGGAGGACCTGAACACTGCACTGCAAACTGTCCCTACCACTACCATCACTGAGACCAATCAGCTGATGTATGCAGCAGCAACCGTAATCCTTGAGATGCTTGGCTACAAGATGAACAGCCAGAGCAGCCAGAAGGTTGCCCCATGGAGGAGAAGGCTAGAGGCAAAGATCATGGCAGCACGGAGAGAAGTCAGTGTTTTAACAGAACTAAGCAGAGGTGTGAATCTGAGGAAAGAACTGCCCAAGAAATACAACAAACTGTCCACAGCTGAGGCACTGGAGACTGCTAAGCAAAGGCTCACAGCACTAGCTACCCGCCTAAAGAGATACACAAGAGAGGTAGAGGCCAGGAGAATAAACCAGGTGTTCTCCACCAACCCAGCTAAGGTCTACTCTCAATGGCAGGGGGGCAAGGTGACAACAGACCCACCTAGGGCTGAAACTGAGCAATACTGGAAGAGCATCTGGGAGAAGGAGGCAACACATAACACCAATGCCCAATGGCTGACAGACTTACAGGCAGAGCACAGCCAACTCCCAGAACAAGACCCAGTAGTCATCACACTAGCAGACATCCAAACCAGAGTGTCCAAAATGAAGAGCTGGACAGCACCAGGGCCCGACATGATTCATACCTACTGGCTTAAGAAACTGACAGCACTCCATGAACGCCTAGCAGCACAGATGAACCAGCTGCTGATATCGGGAAACCACCCAGAGTGGCTAACCCAGGGCCGGACAGTCCTCATAATGAAGGACCCCCAGAAGGGAACAATACCATCTAACTACCGGCCTATAACCTGCCTCAGTACCACATGGAAGCTTCTATCAGGCATCATAGCGACTAAGATGAGTAGGCACATGGAGCAATACATGAGCAGAGCACAGAAAGGAATAGGCAACAACACCAGGGGAGCCAAACACCAGCTACTGGTTGACAGGGCAATTGCCCGAGATTGCAAGATGAGGAACACCAACCTGTGCACTGCCTGGATTGATTACAAGAAAGCCTATGACTCAATGCCACATACATGGATACTGGAATGCTTAAAACTGTATAACATCAACAGGACACTAAGAGAGTTCATCCAGAACTCAATGAGGCTGTGGAAGACAACTCTGGAGGCCAACTCAAAGCCAATTGCACAGGTGAACATCAGATGCGGCATTTACCAAGGAGATGCTCTGTCCCCCCTGCTGTTCTGCATAGGCCTAAACCCCCTCAGCCAGATCATCTCAAAGAGTGGCTTCGGATACCAGTTCCGAAGTGGAACATCCATCAACCACCTCCTCTACATGGATGACATCAAGCTGTATGCCAAGAATGAGCGTGACATTGATTCCCTAATTCACCTCACCCGGATCTACAGCAAAGACATTGGGATGTCATTCGGACTAGATAAATGTGGGCGGATGATATCTAGAAGAGGAAAGGTGATCACAACTGAAGGGGTTGACCTACCTGAAGGGAATATCACAGATGTGCAGGAAAGTTACAAATACCTAGGGATCCCACAGACAAATGGTAATCATGAGGAGGCAGCTCGGAAGTCAGCCACAGCCAAATACCTACAGAGGGTAAGACAGGTCCTGAAAAGTCAGCTGAACGGCAAAAATAAGATCCAGGCCATTAACGCCTATGCCCTGCCAGTAATCAGATACCCAGCTGGGATAATATCCTGGCCACTGGAAGATATACAAGCCACTGATATCAAGACAAGGAAACTCCTTACCATGCATGGAGGGTTCCACCCCAAGTCCAGTGTCCTGAGGCTGTACACTAAGCGAAAGGAAGGGGGCCGAGGACTAGTAAGTGTCAGAACTACTGTCCAGGAGGAAACGGCGAACCTCCAGGAATACATCAAGAAAATGGCCCCCAATGACCAACTGCTAAGTGAATGCCTCAGGCAACAAAAGCCCAGTAAGGTCGAGGAACCAGAGGGACTATCATGGAGGGACAAACCCTTGCATGGCGTGTACCATCGACAAATTGAGGAAGTGGCTGATATGGAAAAGACATACCAGTGGCTGGAAAAGGCTGGACTAAAGGACAGCACAGAGGCGCTACTCATGGCTGCACAAGAACAAGCCCTGAACACCAGAGCAATAGAGGCCGGGGTCTACCACATCAGACAGGACCCCAGGTGTAGGCTGTGTAGAGAAGCCCCTGAAACAGTCCAGCACATCACAGCAGGGTGTAAGATGCTGGCAGGCAAGGCATACATGGAGAGACATAACCAGGTAGCGGGCATACTGTACAGGAACATCTGTAAAGAGTATGGACTGGAGGTCCCAGGGTCAAGATGGGAGAACCCCCCAAAGGTGACAGAGAACAAACAGGCCAAGATCCTGTGGGACTTCCAGATCCAGACTGACAAGATGGTGATGGCCAATCAGCCTGACATAGTGGTGGTGGATAAACATGAGAAGACAGTGGTGGTGATAGATGTAGCAGTCCCCAGTGATAGCAACATCAGAAAGAAAGAACATGAGAAGCTTGAGAAATACCAAGGGCTGAAAGAGGAGTTAGAGAAAATGTGGAGTGTGAAGGCAACAGTGGTACCAGTAGTGATCGGAGCATTAGGGGCAGTGACCCCCAAGCTGGGAGAATGGCTCCAGCAGATACCAGGAACAACATCAGAGATCTCTGTACAAAAGAGCGCATTGCTAGGAACAGCTAAGATCCTGCGCAGAACCCTCAGGCTCCCAGGCCTCTGGTAGAGGACCCGAGCCTGAAGGAGACACCGCCCATGTGGGGCGAGAGGAAAATTTTTTTTTTTTTTTTTTTTTATATATATACATATATATATATATATATATATATGTATACACATACCTACATACATATAAAATGAAAACCATACGCAAGGATACATACAGAAACACTCAATAATAATAATAATAATAATAATAATAATAATAATAATAATAATAATAATAATATTTGTGGAAAAGAAATTAAAAACACAAACAAAAATAAACCAAAAAATGAAAAGGAATGTAAATAACCTGACACTAATAACTCAATATGGATCCAAAATGAGCCACTGTAAACAAAATAAATACAGAATTATTAATGACAGAACAAAGAAAACCTTCACACCTCCATCTCATTCTCATACTGTAGAAAGATATAGAAATAATCATCTATATCTATCTGATATATAGATAATCAGATAGATAATAATCTAACCCTTTAAACTTCCATGGGTTCACATATAGGCTGGAAGTAGTCGCTCAAAAATATTAATCAAACCACCCAAACCTGTCCCAAATGTCACATGACCTAATGTAGTTTGACAACAGAGATTCTCACACATCAGAAGATAAAAGCCACTTTCAGATAAAAATCACTCATTTGTTCAAACCACAAATATCAAACAGCTGATCTGAACCTTTATGTCTCATAATTATCCACACAGGAACCATATTCCAACAAACATAGTCATAGTCCAACAAAAACATCCAAAACAAACCAAAAAAATTGTCCAAATGTAATCTAAAAACACATCAATAAATATCCACAAATGGCTATTGCATCATTTAATAGGACCTGCCTCCAATATCCTAGTTTTTACCTTAATATTTTAATTTATAATATAATCAAACACCAACTGCAAGTTATTAAAATGGTTCAACAAACGCATTCAATTTATTTTAAGAAATTAATTAATCTTCAAAACTCTGCTGTCTGCTTCCAATGCAGACATGAATATCATCCAGCAGCATTTAAATCACTTTTCAAAAAAAATCAATAAATGGAAATTAATAAAAGTATTGGAAGTCAACTCGTCCAAACGAAAGAAATTTAATAAATCATAAAAAAAAACAAAAAACGCAGGTGCATGAATTTTAGTCCTGAAGATTTGTTAATAAACCAAACACTTTCTAACTTTCCTGTCCCACTTTCACATACATAGATTTGTACATGTCCTGAATATATTGTACCCTCTTTTCTAGACACTCTTAGTAAGTGTGCAGAGGTTTTCTGCAGCTTGTGTCAGTGTCATAAAATATGCAGAGTTAAGCTTAGTCATTGCCATTCACCAGTCAGGGCATCGTGACTTTGTGTTCCATGATCCAAAGTAAAGAGACAGCTTACTCGACCGTGATACTACTCAGTTTCAGCCTCACTGCGTTACAGCACAGATTGTAGTAGGGTAAAAAAAAAGGTTAGTGGATTATTGGGAGAAAAAGGGAAACACTTGGCCTTCTTTTTTTTTTTTTTTTTTTTTTTTTACATGGGTAACATTAATAGTTGTTTGCTGTATTGACAAAAAAAAAATTAAAAAATATGAAAAAAAAAAAATATATATAAACCCTTTCAGACCCTCACATGACAGTTGCTGTTTTCTTTACTTTTAACAACATTTAACCCACTTGAACCCTGACGTCCATTTAGTTGGACCCTTACTAACCAATCAAACAGCAGTATAGTTTTTGTTCCAATGTTCTACAAGCCCAAACTTTCCAGAATTCTGTCTCTCTAAAACAACATAGGATAAAGCATATTATAAACTGTAAAACCACATTTGTCATCTATAGGTTGGAGTGGCCCAGTTGCAAAGTGTTGTACAAGTGTTGTTATATTTTTCACAACCTAGGAACATAATGCAGGTCTGAAAGGGTTAAAAGTGCAGAAATATAAAACCTATTGTGTGAAACTAGAGACAACAATCTGCCTTTGAGGTGAGATTAGTGAAAAAGCGTGTTTCTACTGTAGTCTTTCTGATAATGATCAGCCCTGTGTGGGATTTTCAGTTGTTATGACTTGCTGTTGGTTCATTATAAAGCCCAAGAGTACAGAGCTTATAACGAATCGTACACACTTTATCCACCCTAAAGGAGGACTGAGTCACAATGAAGCGTGGAAAAAAAAAACCTCATAAAAACCACAGGTAATAGAAGAAGTAAAGATACCGTACAGCTCCCAAGGTGGAAAAAAAACCCAGCTGTGATGGTGGAAGGTGGGGCGACTGCGGGTTTTGTTCGTTTTAAATAAAGAATGGGAAGCACTGACTTTAGGGATTTTAATGCAAGAGCAAAGCTACGGTGCAAAGCTGATGTAAGACTCCAACAACCATGAGTCATCCCCATTAGGAAAGCTCCCTCCCTCCATCTCCACCTTCGACTATACGTCCTTTACCCCCCCCCCCCCTTCGCTTAATGTACCTTTTCTTTTCATCATAAGATTGATTATTGAGAATGTGTGCAAGCCTAAAAGAGTATTTAAAAGCAAAATTATGTTGAACTACATTTCACTCAAAGAACAGATGTCAGATCAATGTTTCACTCCATGTGCAAATATAAAGTATTGATTAAAGTAGTGATTAGAGGCAGAGAAACCTATGTGAATGTATATGTCTATGTATGTTTCAGTGAATGTTTATACATATACAGTAGTACCTCAACTTATGAAATTAATTTGTTCCATAAGTGGTTTTGTACTGTGAATTTTTCACAAATAGTTGTCTTTTTCATGTAAAAGGTTTGATTCGTTCCAAGGCCACCCAATACTACCCCCTAAACCATTTAAAAATGATAAAAGTATACACATTTTGTATGAAATATGTGTTAAAAGTAAAAGAAAATTTTGATTTAATTTATTGGTCTCAGTTGGTAAATGTGTCTTCACTGACAGAACATTAAATATTAAACCATTAAAATGAACAAGACATGCAAATCATTTCCATACCAGTGTGGTTGTTGACCTTCAACAATGTTTATTGATGAGTTTTTGGAGAAATATCGATCCAAAGATGATTGGCTTTGATGACTTTTCATAATCTTCCTAAAATGTGCAAGGCATACGGCGTGCATGACTCATGAACATTTTTTCATGTTGTTCTTTTTCCACGAATTCAGAAAGTTGATGAAATGTGTCCAGCACGTCTTTAATTGGTGCTGTTGGAGTAATGGCTGCCTCCTCCCCTTTTTATCATCTCCTGTTTCACTCCTCTTGATAACGCAGCCTGCTTCTTCTTTTCATTCGCACCAGGAATCACTTTCTTTGGGCTCATGATAAATAACAAATACCTACTGTAATAAAGTTTAAATGAGCACACTGGGAAAAACACTCATGAAACAGCAGTAACTGTGTCCTTTACACGTGATGAATGAGGGTCAAAGGTCACCAAAAGCATCATGAGTAGCTCCCTCATAGCTAATGAGATGCTACATACAGTGCATATTTATATACATTATGTACAGTACTGTATTTACGTCTTGGGGGGTTTCAGTTTTGTTTCGTAAATAGAATTTTCTTTTGTATTAAGAGACAAAAAATTGGCGTAAAGGTTTTTCGGAATTTGGATTATTTTTTCGCTGGGTCTTTCGTAAATTGAGGTACCACTGTACATAGAAAATTTGAGAAAACATGACTTCAAAAGCAGAAAAATGTAAATAAATAGCAATACAACTA